>OY735199.1:84457097-84959597 GCA_963457665.1 Thysanoteuthis rhombus | reverse complement strand
GTTGGAAAATGGCTTTACTCTACAAGCATATTTTGTGTTAATTCCTGACCACAGATAACAAATTTTCCCCCAACTGACAGATAAGGAGCCAAGAGTTACACAAATTTTGTTGATGCACAAAATGACTACAACTAAGTGGTAGAGTGATAGAGTAGGGATACAGTCGGCGTGGGTATAGTTGACAAGAGTATGGTCGGTGAAAAGTGATTAAAAAAGCTGATTACACCTTTGTATTCTGAGTTCAAATTTATTATATTCTTATAGCTTGCAGGCCAGTTAGGTGAGATTATGGTGTTGCTAACGCAATTATGGGATAAAACTCGCTCTTTAAGAGAATGGTCACTGGCAGCCTTCTGTATGGAATGCAACTGATCGTAGCATTTGGCATCCCTAAAAAATCGGACTCCAAGTTACTGACCAGGGCCAATGTCCGTAACTTGCTGTGAACGCTTAAGAATTCTCAAAAACCAGTGTGCAAAAAAATGTGAAATGACATAGCAAATACAATTATTTCTTTTGGAAAAGATTTCATGCATTTGTAGATCTTAAATATGAGCACTGTGATGGTGTGCCTGATTCATCAGAGATATGGATGATTCAATGGATGAGAAAATGGAATGAACGACAAAGTAAGCAGGTATGCCCAGCCTCTTTAATTATCGCTGAATAACAAACGATTAACTTTTTTCACTTTTTGCCTTTTGGTTTTTTTGTAAAAGTACTGAAGTGCTGTAAAGTAAACTCTCAAAAAATATCAGATACGTACATCGTCATAAAAGCATGACTCTCGGTTAGATATAATGATTATTCCATTTCATTCATTAATAACTGGAAAGCACTTGGAGAACGCACACTTCTGCTGATACCTGTGTCAAGGGAGGTAATTGTGCATGGAAAAACTCCGAAATTGAGCATTACGCCTGAGATTCACTTGAAATCATGAAAATTCCAAGTGGGCTTACATGAAGCTCTGGTGATATCATATTTTTATACTTATCTTCGACGTAGGGGATTTGATCTTAAATACATCTTTAAAGATTTAACCACTTCTCTTGTAGTTTTCTGCTTATCCCTTTGCAAAATTTGATAGAATTCATTCTGCTAATGTGGTGATGTCGAGTTTTATACGTAAATGTACGAAAAGAAAATAGCGAAATATATCTCATGGAGGAAAGATTCTTTGATCTACCCAATGATATAAGTAATTCAAATTTTGCCCATTGCTTGCCTGTTCAACCAAATTCTATTAGAATTTGCCGAGAACTGTTGAATACATTGTGTGCAGAGATAGACATGAATATAGACGAAAAGACATACGGACGGAGAGATGGACATGGCTGAAGATAAATACATCTCCGACTTCGTTCGCAGAAATAAATAATTCAGGAGCTGATTTTCATTCAGAAAGACACACAATTCGATATCCGAAAGACTTCTGATTCTACACTTCCCTTGGGACAACTTTGCAGACATATGTCTCATGAGATTAACGTTTCAGATAATATTGCAACTCATTTTGTCATTGAATGCAATAACTGACAGCAATAAATTTATCTTTACCTGAAGGGGAAAAGTTTTGACTTCCATGAGATTGTTTCTTACCAATTCTAACCTGACAGTATTTGCACGATGACAAAATCGTGATTAGAGATGGAAGTTCCCAAGAGGGTATGAATACTGATAATAAATCAGCAAACCATGTTCAAACTTAAGTTGAGACAGCTTTAACTCTCTTCTCACTTTTTGACGATTGGAATACACACAACACACGCACACACACACACACACACACACACACACAAACACGCATATATATATATATATATATATATATATATATTGTACGTTTTTATGTTAGCATTCATGGTGCATAAGCCAGGATACTCAAAATGTGTTATGCCAGATTGCTATCTTCTCCTAATTATTCTAGTCATATGTGCCAAAAGCAGTTCATTTTTTTCTTTACCACCGAAAATGATGTTTAGTAGGGTTCAATTTGCTACACGAGAGTGTCTTAAATTAAATATATATATATATATATATATATATATATATATATATATATATATATATATATATATATATATATATGTATATATATATATATATATATATATATATATATATATATATATATATATATATATGTAGATAGATAGATAGATAGATAGATAGATAGATAGATAGAGAATTCCATTTGGATATCAAAGTAATTCTGTGACAGGAAATACTGAATTATCAACCGACCAGGAAAAAAAAAAACAAAGAAAAAAAAAGTTCATGAACAGTAAGGGAGATGAGATATTGTGTACACTTATTTGAAAAGTGTTCCCGGATGGAAAAAGATGTAATTTGATCATTATACACGATGGAGCTTTTCTCTTACAGCGAAGATATAAAAGTGTAAACGCTTCATGTCTTCATCTTTAATTTAACTATTTGGTTAGTTAGTAGGATGTGCTCTATATATATGCATGTAAAATGTTGCATTTTTTTCCCCTAAGGATTTATCAGTGAATCATCAAAAGTTTAAGTCCATTACTCATGTAACTTCTGTCATCATCATCATCATCATGATCATCATCATGATCATCATCATCATCATCATCAGTAGTAGTAGTATATCAATTTTATGTTTACGGACGACAGTGTTGGATTCGCTTTGTCGATGAAAGTTACACCCTCTTCCTTTAAAATGATAAAGCTAGAGTCTTTTGGGACCGTATAATCAATTGAGATAAGAACAATCGAGCCACCTGCCAAGAGATTGTGATAAGGCCCAAAGGAAAGGAGTGCTGCAATTTGCATGTTCAGAAGATAGCAACCCGTCCCTCGAGATAATGCATCGCTTGAGATAGTATTTAACTATAAAAAGAATGAACAATGAATCCACTTTTGAGACGGAATGACGCAGTGGTAATCGAGATTATAGAGCTGGGACTAATACAAAGCCGTTATGGTCGAAGACTTTGCTAAACTACCGTGACTGAAATATCTTTGTGCGTTTTACACGCAGCTGTGTTTTGAAATACATCATTATCCATTTATAGCCAACTCGTTGGACTTGTAATGTCATAAATACTTTACTTCAAAATATTCCCCTTGGTGAAGTGCATATGCATGTCGAATACGTTGGGGTGAATAAGACTTGTAGTATTACATAATACTTTTCGAAATCTGTCAGAAAGTGAGAGATTTCGTAATTAATATCGGAGTGGGAGATAAGAAAACAAATATATGTGGATTCTTCACATATATGCTGTCTTTTAAGGGTCCCGTTTTAGACACTTGGTTTAGACTAATGCTAAA
The DNA here is from genome assembly GCA_963457665.1 of Thysanoteuthis rhombus. Taxonomy (NCBI): domain Eukaryota; kingdom Metazoa; phylum Mollusca; class Cephalopoda; order Oegopsida; family Thysanoteuthidae; genus Thysanoteuthis; species Thysanoteuthis major. The sequence goes on along the minus strand of OY735199.1, from coordinate 84,956,288 downwards.
TGGTGAAGTGGTTCAACTAACTATCAACTATTGTCATTTCAGATAATGGATACATCTCAACTAATAAAGGCATCAAACTGCAGTATTGTACCAACTACTGTCAAGCCTCATACTGTTGTCAGTTTTCTGGATGAAAAAAATTGATTGTAATGTCCGACTGATTCTATTCTTCATCCTTATGTCTCTTTCATATTATCGTAACTATTCACTCTCGTTTGCTGTTGGCGAATAACGCTGGTCTGAAGTGAGGATCAATCCTCCAACGAGGCACAAATTTATTCGGGTGATTCTCTTGGCACGTCAGTTGTGCAGCTGATCAGTCAAAATTGGACTAAGGCCCAAAAATATTCACATAATGTTCATATTTTAATTTTCTGAAATGCCCAATCTGCCATTTCTTCGTTGTAAACATATGCTAGTAGTATCAGTTATAATGCTTCAGAGTTAAAATAAAAAAATAAAATAAAATGAAATAACTTACAAATGAAGTGGACATTCGAATTTCTATCCCAGATGGACAGTTTCAGGCATCGAAACCAACTTACTCATGGTGCAAAGCCTTGAAAAATGAGTATCTATGAGATATGCAATCATCTGGTAGCGCTTTATTAAGCAACAATTCAAGCCCAAACCGAAAACTGTTTTACTCATTTTTTATAAAAATATTTTGTTTGTAGCCACGATACAGAAATCAATTTCAAATCTACGATTTGACGATTAATTTGAACTATATAAAAATGTTTTCCGTTGTATTAAACAAACTGTTGAACAATTATCTGCGTAGTAACCCAAAGGTAAGCGTGCATTAGATACTATAAAAATATCTCAAATTCAATGGACGTAATCTTCTAATATCAATTCTTACATCAACCTCTCGAAATGATTAAACCAATCATTTAAAAAACGAACTATAATTGGCAATATTCTTACAACGTAAATTGTTGCTTCTTTTCTTCAAATGAAAAATTATTATGGTATCTTTAGTGACTGACGTAACAGTAGATCATGAAAGGTTAATTACCGTAGGAATCCGATAATCTATCGTATCGCAAAAGAATGCTATGATTAATTGCGTTAATCATCGGGTAGCCCTGTTCTTTGATTACGATTAGGTTTGTCTTAACATTTTTATTTTTCAATGTATACATAATTCATTCTCCATTCAATAATTTTCTTACGCACTTAATGGTTGAATATTTATTGAGCATCTAGCTATTGAACAACGACATCTGGGCGGGTACAATCGAGCGTGGGAACAATTGAGTGTGAGAAAATGGTGCGTAAGAGTATTGATCGTGAAGACCATTGAGCAGGAATGTTGAAAAAAAAAAGTGATTATAATGTTTCATTCAATCAGCGCTATTTCACCGAACTATTTTTAGTTGACTTGCGTGTTGTGTTAGGAACAGTGTTTCCAGAGTCACCAGAATTCGGTTTGTCCAGCTCACCAAGAATACAAAGGGTTAGTAATAATAACTGTAACTTACCAAGTGCAGTTTAGTCACTTTCCTCAAAATAAAATTGCCCAAACGAACAATGTTATTAATTGAAAAATAGATTTGAGTGTTACAGCAATGTTTTAAATTGAAAGTCGAAATTAAACTTTCAAGCCAAATGATATCTGTTTGAAAATTTTACGTTTTAAGGGGTCAGATTTTTTGTTGGGGTGCAGTCAGGCTTAAAGGTCCCATTTATATACACGATAGTGAATACAAGTTTTACGACAAACTTAAAGAATAAAACTAGCGTTTACAACCGGCGCTAGTACTCTCAGTGAGCTACGCAAGCTGTACTTTGACATCTTTAGCAACACCAGTTCCGATAGTGAAAGCAATCAACAAACTTATACCAATCGAGTAGTCTTTTGAAATATAGTGTAATCAAAGAAAAATCCACTTTTTTCATTTCCAACACTATCATTGTACGATTGAAAACACGAACAACGGAAGGTGTTTTATAAATCCGTCAGTTATATTCTATTCAATTGTCTCACGCTCAATCGTCGATACACTCAATTACCTCCCACTCAGTTGTCTTCAGTCAATCATTGCACACTCAATAGTCGCTGCAGTTTCATAGAAATGATACTTTTTTAAAAAAATAATATTGAAAAGGAAATGATATGAAACCAGACAGTCCGCTACAGTGTTCACTCCGATATCAATCCGGATAGAAGTTATTTAATGCAACTACTGCATTGTATATATGAAAAAATAATTCGAAGCATAAATTAATTTGCTGATAAGAAGAGAATAGGCCCTTGAGCATCTATAAGATTTTTTTCGTATATATTTGAAGGAAATTAACTCAGCAATCACTTTCGAATTGGAGCTTTTTTTACGGGTAGCAGACACGCTTTAGGCAAATTCATTATTAATCTGATGATTTGCTCAACTAAATATATCTATAAAAAAAAATAAGCTAAATTCATTATCAGCTTGACTATTTACATTCAAATCCTAATTACATAGACGGTACAATATCTCTGGATTATTTTCACTGACAGAGTTTTCATATTTTCTCAACATAGATAAAATATTTACCGACATTTTTAGAGCCTTGCAATGCTCCAAACAAAAGAAAACTTCAACGTATTATGTATTGATTTCTAACTGAAAAAATGACTTAGATGTTTCAATTAGAAGGAAACAAGTAAAATGTAGTGAAGTATTTACTCGAAATGAGGGCTGAAATATACTTTATCGCTTCGTAAACGCACACAATTTGCCTTGACACCGCACAGCGTTATTCGAACATCAGCCGTTTTACAAAGGTTAATAAATCATTCCAGTTTTTAAAAATACTCACTTACAGAAAAACATATATTTTTTTTATGTTAAAAAAAGTAATATTTTGTGCATTCAATGCTGAAACAGTCGAACAAGGAAAAAACTCAGCCGGAAAATTTTTCAAAGATTTATTTCCTAAAGATATTTTTGTATTTCTTTTTATAGTATTCTCGATAGATAATAACCCTAAAAAATACATTTTTGTGTGCTCTCCACCCAATTGAACAAAATCGTCGAAAAAGAGATGAAAAATAAGAGGAAAAAAGTTGTTTTGAATATATCTTACTGAAAGGAAAACCAAACGGAAATTTGATGAAAAAATGATTTTTTTCAGTGCATTCAATTATACCGTTTTTCTCAAAACTGATAAGTTTGCGCAGGTAACTGATGTTTTTTTCTGGATTGGAAGCGTTTTAAATTTTTCCTTATATATTTCTATCCATATTTCTTTCAATCGAATCTTTATAAAGAGATGAAGTGTCCATCTTAGCTCGCTGATATCGAATTATCATTTGTTCTAATGATCCTGTCATGGAGTCAGAATGTCAATTACACTTATTTTATTTTTCGGTATGTTCTCAGGTTTTATGTTTCGAGTATATTTCTTTAAAATAAACTTTCAAAACTACAATAATGAAATTAAATCTGAAAAGTTTTTATTGGGACTTACTTGATATAGTTTTACCACCCTCTGTAGGTACTGAAATTATTAGATATATAGTTTCAATTTGACCAAAAGTTATTTGATCCAAACAAAGATAACTATTTTTATACAAAACATCATGAAAAAAGACCAATGATCATTTAATTATAAACGACACCATGCAGAACTTGTCTCACAAAAGCTATAATGAGAGAGTTTTTCATGTGATATGGATCCCTTGATGAAAAGACAAAAAAACAAATCTTTTACACTCAATCTTTGACTTTATGAATCGTTTTGGGCAGTTCCATTAGCCCCGTACTGTTTACATCTGATAATCAACTTTTTGGTGCAATGGGATTGGAGGCACGGGGAGGGGGGCGTAATGAAATACTTGGGGGGGGGGTTACTTCCAGAACAATGTTATACGTTTTTAAAAAAAACTACTTTCGATAAAAATAGAACTTTCCTCTTGTTCTTCTGATGGTGAGTAACTTTTAAAAACTACGTTGTATTCTAACCCAACATTTTTTTTTAGATTGGAAGTACGAATCACACTTTTTCTTCGTTTGAAAAAATACTTCTAAGGATTAAGTAAGTTTCAAGAATACGCGTTATTTATTAACTTTTGAATGTGGCATCATATGGTGTCAAAGAAAAAATTGTCCCGGTCAATGTCCGAAGTGGACATTGTTGAAGCTGATTGATTCAGGTTAATTTTGAATTGCAAAAATTCTTTCCTCCATACTGTTTCATTAAGACATACTTTTTTGTTTTGTACTCTAAATATAGAATGCATTTGCGTTCTACAAATGTTTTGTTTTGAACAATAGATACGAAAAGAAGACATATCTACTTGCAATAATCATGGGTGGATCAAATTATTATTTAGCAACAATAGAAAACTAGTTTCTCACTTGGTTGATCCTCAATTTCTTCGGGAGAGATTCTTCAAGTCTGTAATCTTCTTTGAGTATGTGTATTTTGAAACCTTCTCACTTATTCTGACACATGTTTGGACTTTGTATTGAAAATATGAAAGCTGCAGCTTGTCTACACATTTGGTTTCGACACTTACCGAGTACATTATCTGCGACCACTCACTTTGGCGCCAGTGCTCTCAGGGCTAAATCATACAATACAGCTCTCCCATATGTACACCATTGACATGACAAGGTATAGCTGTGATCTGACTTTTGAAATAAATATCGTTATCAGAAGAACTGAATCGCATCAACAAAGCCTAAGAATAAAATGTCCTCTCTGTATAGCTGGTAATAACTCTATGCAGGTCTGAAACCAGTGGGGCAGTTATTACGTAGGCAAAGCACGATTAATCCATTATATTATATCTTAAAAAAGTAAATTCCAAATGATGGCAACCAATTATCGCGGTATAACCTTGAAAACATTTCATTATATGTATCAAGCATTTAGATTGATGAAATAAACAAAAATTGACTGTCCATGCTCGAAATCCTCCATCAGGCCTTGCATCACACTCAGCTGAAGAGAAAATTTTGCAGATACTCATAACAACTAAATTGTATATTTTATGCTGTGTAAACATCGAGATAAAGTGCCATCTACCACCAGCGCTCTTACAAGTTCAAACAAAAATAAATTTCATGGAATGATGAGATAGAAAGCAGGGAAAATTTTCGAAGATTTCTACCTGAAATTTCACCAGACAGGAGAGTAAATATACAAAAAGATGTATCTTTGGTTAAAGAATCTATTTAAAAATGTTAAGAGATGGGTGTGAAGTTCTTTGCGCTGTTTTTTTTTTTGAAAACTTGAAATTCAATACGCTCTTAAATAATATTTTTCTGCAATATATTTTCATCTCAATCAGCCTTTGACTGAGGTTCATTTTGAGGCTAACCGTCTTGAAATCTTTATCCAGGTCAGTGGAAATATTTGAATATCAAGAAGTTTCTCTTCATAAATGTCGAAATTCTTCTGCAAATCTGATGTTACTATGGTTCTTGCTGTCTTTTCTGAATCTTCCAAAATCGTCAATGCTTGAGAATCTGCGTTCATTCTGGATAAATATGTACAAGAAAACACTGTGTAAGGTACTGTTTTTTTTTTAAGCACAATATGGATTATTCAGATTCACCTCTGGTATTTTGACGACATCAATAAACTAGTTTTACATGGGCTAACACCATGGAATAAGTCAAACATGTTATGACACCTGATCATCAATGATTGATTTTCCCCCTGAATTCAAAAAGTTAAAATTCACATTCGAAACTGAACCTTCCATTAAAAAAAAAAAAAAAGAATCTATTGAAAATTAAAAAATCTATTCACGGATGGGTTCGATGCAGAAAAAGAAACGCATTTTGTACAAGAGGAATGTTTAATTTTCAGTCCTGTACTTCCATTGGCATGGCCTGTACATGCAATATATGTATATTCATGTGGAGCCAGCCAGACTGACTTGAAAACTGAAAAAAAACAAAACAATTTTGACCATTTGAGTTGATGATATCTAATAATTCAACTTCAATAAGGGCGTTTTTATCTCTCCCTTCAGGTAATGTAACAAAGTTGTTTTTTGTTTTTATCTATTTTACCTCGGATTATTAAAATTGCTACCTAGTTATCTGGCAAGCTGGTGCATTTATGCATGCTTCAGGATCAGGAGTTCCTCTCAAGGCATTACATATTGAACGTTCCTCCTATCTTGGCTTTCAAAAAGTGAAATAGACTTTGAATTGACAAATGCTGGAGGTAATGTAACTCAGTTTCTCATTTTTGTTTACAGCTCCTGTTATTCCGAAGCAGCCACCTCTCCAGGTACGACCTGAACTTCGTTGATTGTGCAAGAATCGATGTATCCGTCAAAATTTATCCATAATTAAATTTTCTAACGGCATTTAATTTCGAAACTTGCCTCTTAGTCAAGTGTTGGAGGCATTGAAGATGAGAAAAAAAAACTGCTTGCTTATCCTGAAATAATAGAAACTTGTATTGTCACCATAAAAAGGTATCAAAAATATTTTGAGGAAGAAATTGTATTTTAAAATATCGACGGAAAACAATCAAGATGTCCACTGATGGATTTTAAAGAAAGCAAGGAACGAAATAGGAATTTTCCGACGTAAAGATTCTGAAACGATTTCATGAGAATCACGGTTCTTAATACGATGACATTGCATATTTGAGGACAGGTTACCTTGATCGTTGGAATATATCATTTATATTTGTTGATTATTACCAATCCATGGAACTAACTATTTTTCTCACACTGATATTGAACCCAACTTAATTTTTCAGTTGTTTTTCGATCCATGCAACTGCAACTTTACAATGATGGGCCACGTAAAATTGCAGAGAAAAAACATCGAAAAATAAAGATGGAGTCGAATGACAATATTGAGAAAAAAAAAAATAATGTTTATTAAACATTGTAATATTGCCGTACACATTAAAAAAAAAGAATTTTTCAAGAAAATGATTTTCATAGAGGCGAAATTCATCGAATCTGACGAGGATATGACCAAAATAGCAACTGTAATTCCAAGATTAGTACAGGTCAGCTGAGTACAATGATATTACGTATTAATGACGTCAATCTCTTTTTTCACTCAATGAATGATATTGTGCAGGATACAAGCTGAACAACTGTGTATTGTGAAGGTTTATGGAAGCGTTTCATATGCACTGAATGTCTCTTCCAACCACAAGTTTACTAGAAGCAATGAAAATAAATGTCAAGTATGGGAAATGACACTAGATAACCTTGCACTTTTTAGAAATTTAGGATATGAAGGTTTCATTTGCACTGAACTTTTCTTACGAACATGAATTCACAAAAGCTCAAGAAATGAAAGTACCACCGGATAACGTATACACCATTCAGCTACTTCTTTTTAATATTGTTTTCTTTTGGCACTATATAAAACAATCAGGATTCGCGGATTTTAGAAGCATCGACTCAGCGTTAGATTCCAAGGCCTTTCTTCCAGATCCTTTCATCCTTTGTCTGTCGCTCAGTCTTCTGTTTTTCGTTTTTTCTCTTCATATTGTTGTTGTTTTTGCCATCGATGTACTTTTTGTTTTTATTTTTTTGTCGTTTTGTTGGAGTTGATCATCTATTTCTTCTTTTTCTCATTCTTTTTTATCCTCTTCTTCTTCTTTTTCTCCTTCTTTTTCTTCTTCTTCTTCTTTTTCTTCTTCTTCTTCTTCTTTATAACACACATCATTATTACTATTAATGGCAACGAATCCCCAACCATTGCAGTATTTAGTTTTGTTCCACGATTGGAATAATCCGTGTTAAATAGTATTTATCTAGTCCCTTGGGAATAACAATAGATTAATCATACCTTTCAAAGGCAATGTCTGTGCAGGTTAATTAAGAATAAGTGGAATACTTATGTAATCAGTCAACAACTCACTCGTCTGGCTAATTCCATGCTTTAAATGTTTCAACACTATGATATCAGTCCTTTTAAATTTACAAATAATATTCCCATAAGATTGACGAAGTATGTAGTGCTATCACCTTGGCTATGACTCCGATTTAGATTATGTCTGATGAGAGTGAATCAAACATAAAAATTTAAAGCTCTGTTCAAAATGAACCGAAATCTGATTCAAGTTTGGTGAAATGAGTTAACTTAATAATAATCAAACAGGATTTTGAAATACATTTTCCGTCTAATTTAAATTAAATGGAAGCTTATCATTGTTTGTAATGTTGACTTGCTACCTGTAAGATTGCTCGGATTGTGAACTGAGTGTTGAATCATTTTTCCCATCCTTTGAGTATGTATGGACAACTAAATATCAATCACAACGGAAAAGGAAAATTGATATCATCAAAAACATATATTTCCATCATTTGAAACACAGTCCCATGGTACACATGCACCCAAGCACATACAAATAAAACAAAACGTAGTAACCAAATAGCATATATATATATATATATATATATATATATATATATATATATATATATATATATATGTGTGTGTGTGTGTGTGTGTGTGTGTGTGTGTATATATATATATGTGTGTGTGTGTGTGTGTGTGTGTATATATATATATATATATATATATATATATATATATATGTTGATTACTATGTTGCAGTTACGGTAATGATGATATTTTTTATTCGAATGGAGGCAATGACGATAATGCTGATGATTGTCACTTTCATGATGATGATAAAAGTATTGTAGGTTGGTGTGGGCGTATGTACTTGTACCTGGGATGTCTGCCAAGTTAGTTATGGTAATAATGTCGCTCCCCCTTGGGCATTTTTTTTTCAAATACCCAAAAGATTCTCGCCACCCTCCATGATCTCAAAAAGATAAGTATGTATGCATGAAGGTATGTCTTCCCCACTCTTTCTCCCTCCCTTTTTCTCGCCTTTTCTCTCTCTCTCTCTCTATGTCTCTGTCTCCGTCTCCCTCCGTGTCTCTCTTTCTCACTTTCTTCGTCTGCTCGACTCTGTCTGCCTTTGTTTATGCAATGAATGTTTCTGTGTCCTTGTCGTTCTTCAATGATCCCAACGAGATAAGTAAATGTGTTATCTCTCACTCTCTCTGTTTTGTGTTTTTGTATCCATGAATGTAGTCAAATCATTAGAAACTGTCAAGCAAAACTCTAACGACAATTGTTGAAATACAATTCTACAGTTTTTTAGTTGGTTCAGCTATATATCTATATATATGTGTACGTACAATGCAGATGGGCCACTGCAGTGGAATCAGAGGATTGATATCTATCTATCTATCATGGATTAAGAGAGATGTTCGCTTTGATTTTGTTTTCTAAATTCCTTTAAAATTATTTTTGGTTTGGCTCCATACCTCTATGTGGGCTCTTACTCTATTAGACGATTATAAGTGCCTGTGTGTTTTGTTTTTTTGAACAGATGAAACTTCCCAGTAAGCCAACGGACTGCAAAAAAAGCTAATAAATGACCATCCTTTCTGCTAAAGTTTTGATCGATCACCCTTAACATACATGATGAGTATGTGACAGTTTCCATCGAGCGACTAACGAGACCTGTTTGTATTTATTTTGGGTTGACGCCCAGAAGTAGCAGCCTTATCGTGGTGAGATAACAGCACAAGTTATCATATCATCACAGAAAAGAAAGCCAAAAATTTAAAAAAAAAAATAAATAAAGTAAGCGAGGAGATAAAAAGGTAGCCGGTAAACTGTTGACGGTAAACAAAAGAGAGGGGGAAAGCGGTTGCCTGATAGTTACTAATTTTTCTTGACGAAAAAAAAAGAGAGAAAAAAACACCCCATAAACGGCAAAAAATAGCAACTGCCAAATTTGTTTATGAAGCAATTATATTATATATTTTATCAGATGAAGTACTGTAAAAATTATTATCATAAGAAATTGTAACACTGCCTTTATCTCAAAGTTCCATTTTATTATTCTCTTATTACAACTCTATGTTAAGGCTGAAGTAAAACTACCGACAAGGTGACTGAAAAATGAACATGGATTTAAATATGTCCAGTAAGTATCGGCCATTATTGTATCATGTCCAGCCCATTGCCATCTAAGTTCTCTAACAGTTTCTATTTGTCTCCAACCCCGTCTTGTTATATCACATACTTACTTATGTTCTTTTTATGTGAGGCTGAGCATGATTGTTTCATGTGAATGTTGCATGGTTCTAAGTTTGAGGGTTAATCTATTGGCCAAGCTTTTATGTTTCAGCTCATTATGTGGCAATCTGTAGAATATATTGGTTGTATTCCCTCTATAGGACGAGTGAGATTTTCTTGAAAGCTATCATCGTAGAAGAAATCAAGCAAAGTATTACACTTCACTGATGATGGAAGACAGAGGAGATATTGAATCTATCAGAAATTAACTCTTTTGCTCGGCCACATTTAAACTTTACAATAAATGTAGTAATTTCCCTCTATTTTCATTAGTTATTTTTTTTTACTTTCTAAAAAGTTATGCTTTTTTTTACGACTTCTATTTCGTCCAGGAATTTGCATTTTTATTTTTTCAGATTTTGCAGATTTGTGTGAATAACGTAATTGTTATGGGCCTTCACTATGTGCCATAAGTACAGAACAAAATTTTTTAGCAGTGTTCTGGTGTCCACAGCAGTATTATAGTGGACTTCAGACAATTTCAGCATTTGGCATTTTTTGGCCATATTTTAGTGTATTTTTTTACCATAATATCTCCAACTAAATGGCGACGATTCAAAGTTTCTTGAGTAGGTGCTATGGCTGCCGAATGACGCGACGTGATACATATCTTGCAAAGACTAACAGCAAGATTCACTGGGAGGTTGAATCACAGCATGATGTCAGCAGAACATCAAAGAGAAATTCATTGTTAAAATGCGCTTCCGTCAAATAGAAATGTCCCCTGCTGTTGAGGATCGGGTAAGGAAACTTCAGTAACACATGTTACTGAAAGAAAACAATTTGTAAATGTCATTTATGATCTTGGCAGAGGAGAGATACTTGTTGAAGGAACAAAGAGATTTTACTTATCTGTTGGTTTCTGTGGCCAGACAAGCTTTTCATACAACCTAATCATGACATGTTGCTCATCACATCACCCCCGCTCATGTCATTGGTTTTTAACCAGCAAATAAAACTTGTTTTTTACTGGCGAAAACAATTCTGTTTCGCCCATATCTGAATACACACACACACACACACACACACAAACACACACAAACACACACAAACACTTACATATCAGTTACATTAGTATAGACGGTACGCCGACCTTCAGTATGTAAATTGTCAACAAAATCCTTTACATACCGCATATCTGACACATATTTCAACAGATAGGACTATGAAGTTGATTAACCAAGCCTCACTTCTTTTTACATTGCAGTTGTAAATGTGACCGATTCAGAAAAATTAGGAAAACATATTGGATTCACATTTTTCAATAATTCAATTTTTTCAACGTAACCACACTTCGCTTTTGGATCGAAAAATAATTGAATTTGTGTTTGATAATATTTCATTATCAGGAATCATTTTATTGAAGATTCCAGATTGGATCAACGGAGCTTCATCTTCATTTTTTGCTCTTCACACCCAAATTCTAAATTATATGTTTGAATTATCAGCTATGGGGGAAGGGCCCCTAATTCAGTGTCACTGTCCAAGGGGTTTTGACGTTTTTATTTTAAAAACAGATAGAGTATTATTTCTCATATACTGGAAATTCAGTGAAACATTCTTCCTACCCCAAAAGGTATTCAATTGCAACCCCACGAGTGCAAAATTTTACACACAGTCGACATTGATCGGGGAACACACACTTTTTCATCAAAGTGTTTATAGAAATCGCACAGTACATGGGCTTTTGCTGCTGGTGTTGGGGCATGCTCCCATCCTTACCAAGCCGATTCAATGGATAAATATTGCCTGAAAAAAGGGTCAAAGAAACAAGGGTTCACCGCGCAAAGATAGAATATGAAAAGTAAAACAGATGAAAAATGTCTTCCAATTTCTATTGAATTATTTATTATCTGAATTTGTCTTTTCTACAGGCCTTTTATTCTTATATTTTTGCTTTTAGTTTGGTGCCCAAATATGTGTGTGTATGTGTGTGTGTGTGAGTGTGTGTGTGTGTGTGTGCGTGCATTTTTTTCTGGTATGTTTGCTTCCATTAGTTTACTCTATTCTTGTAAATTACACAATATGCAAATAATCCTGCATATCCATATAAAGAACAAATCTACCGGCGTACAGATTTTTACCATTCCCCAGGGTAGTATCCTTATGGAAACTTATTGTAAACCGGAACAGCATAAAATGAAGTAGCATTAACCATTCACTTACAGGGGGATTTCAAGTCACATGAAATGTTCCAGATGATGAGGATGTTATGTCAGGTTGAGTCATTAAAGGCCATTAATTGTACAGTAAAAAGAAGAGTAAATGCGCTGGCGTTACAATGATTCTGTTCTTTGATGTGTTTTCTATTTCAGAAAAAAATGAGTGAGCTAAGCAAACGCTTGTACTTGAATGCCATTATTTTATTTTCCAGAGAAAAAAAATTCTCAGTAGAAGAAACTGCTGTTAAAAATGGTGGGTAGGAGAAATTGATATTACCAAACTTGTTACTGGGACGATCAAGAAAATCACACTTTTCCGCCATATAAGTGCATTAACATATGCATATTAGTGTGAGTGAGCACGTGCACGTGTGCATTCATGCGTTTGTGTCTGTGTGATTGTGTCTGTCTCAATGTGTTTAATTGTCAACGAATAAAATATACACGTACAGATATATTTTTTACATGTATACTCAATCTTACTGGTTCAACGAAATCAAACTGTATAGTTATGAAGAATCGTGTAGAATTTTTTGATTTTTACACCTTTCTCCTCATTGTAGTTCAATGGATGTTCCTTCACAGCATCATGTGAAAATCCATAATCTCATCTGCAGGAAAGTAGACCGTATATATATATATATATATATATATATATGTGTGTGTGTGTCTGTGTGTCTGTGTGTCTGTGTGTTTTTCTGAAATGACAGCCTGAGTAATTTTAATAATGCAGATCAGACCACCTAACAAAAAACCTAATTCCTTTTCGGTGTTATTTCTCTCGTGTAATTCTATCACAGTATTTCTTTTCAGGTGGGGAGGCATTATTATACTTATTTGTTTATTGTCTTGTAAAAGGAATACCTCAGTCTAAAGAGAAAATGCCGTACTCATATTTTTGGTGGTGGGCAGGTTAGTTTGGCCGATAGGACATGTTTTCATAAAGTGAACATATATCAGTTACTGGAATTACCACACAGGGCTTAAAACACTAGACATATTGCAAAGATTTGTGTCAGGTCATTAATTCATTTCTAAATACCTGTAAATGTAATATTTGTGTGGTTTTTTTAGTGTTTTTACATGTGTTGCTTATACTTTGGTATTATTGTACTCTGCGCGAATTTTCTCGTCTAGAAATCACCATTTGTTTATTATGATTGTTCCAGGAATTTTTAAACAAAAACAGTAATATTAACATGACACAAAAGCAATGTTGATCAAACATCACCTCCTTTCCAGCTACGATTTCAATATACAGCTTATGTTATCTTACACATAGTTTGTTATTTTACATTCGGTATTATCATACTGTATTGTACATGGATGTTATTTTGTTATGCATATCATTTAGTTTATTTAAACGAGGCTTCCTTCCGTAGGCTCCCCAAAACGAGTTCAACCATCAAATATCAGCGGCTTGTTCTTTGTGTCACTTCTCTTAATTTTCACCCATTTGAAAATAACTCCGTTATCGTGGTTTAGTCTCAGACTAACCAACTGATGGTATCCTCTTTTACACACCAATAACAAAGAAAAAAATTATTTGAGTTGATTTTCTACCAACACATTCAATCGAAAAATTTGACAATATTTTACAATTTCAATCCTCAACCCCACCCAATAACCTATAAGTCAGACAAGTGGATCAAAGCCGGATGTTTTCCATGTTCCCTAGGTCTGGTCGATACAGAAATCTTTCAAACGGACAACAAACTAAACCCATTTATTTTGGCTACCTAACCCCACTAACATTAATACGAATTCACTGTATTTAATAGCTTGTGTTATCAATAGGTTTTTGTTAGTATAGTTCAGTAAAATATATACAGTAAAATATCTGTGTTTTAAACTTACGATATTGAACAGAAATGATTCTTGTTTAACAAACAATTTCTTGACAAATATCTTTTTTAGATTAATATCGAGACTTTGGAACGTTGCTCGTATGTTTCGACTTTATTACCAGATCTTCACGGTATATGATATCATACCATTTTCCAAATTCCCTTCTGTCATTGAGTGAACATATGTCATCTATGATATGGGTACAACCTATAATGAACGACCTTGATTTGAATAATTTTAAATAAGTCATATGAATACGTATTTATGAGTATCTTGATGCAAATTTGCCGCTGGAACGATTCCCATTGAGGCTCCTATAATATGATGTGTTTTACTACTTATTTCAAAATAACATCATCCAATTAATGACAGACATTCACTTTAAAAGTGAAACAGATTTGATCGTCCTACCTTTATTATTCATCTGTTTTACACCAGCAAACTCCTTATTTTGTCAACTAAATACATTTACTATTTCTTCTTTCGAATAAAATGTCTAATAGTTCATTCAACTTTTTGATTAGATATTCATGAGGTATTTCCGTATAAAATACCAGAGTCGTCGGTATGGGAGAGTATTTTCTGGCATTTTGTCAATTTTGTCCCCTTTTTGCATGTTTTTGGTCAGAAAAGCCTCCAGCTATCTGGGAACCTTTGCAGGTGGTTTGCAATATGATATCAAATCGGTTTCTCTGTATTTGCAAGAATTTATCTCGCCAATGTTACTGTTGTTATGGAATGTTCGTTGATCTTCCTTTCAAAATCTGCAACTTATGACAATATCTATTGCTAGAGAGGGTGAGAGGCACTGAAAATTCACATTCACAGGATATCTGTCCTTGTAAACAACATTTTCTATATTATAATGGATCTATTTACTATGTTTCATGCTGAGCACCGGCAATGAATATATACAGTGATTGAAATGAGTTTTCATTTTTTATGTATGTTTGTTGCATATTAATACAAATGCATGCACACACACACATATATATATATATATATATATATATATATATATATATATATATATATATATATATATATATATATATGTGTGTGTGTGTGTGTGTGTGTGTGTGTGTGTGCGTGCGTGTTTTACTTAGATTCATTATATTCACAGTCTCTGATCAGTTGTGGATAAAGAAAGCTTTCTGTTCATGGGTTTTGTTGTTTCGAGTCCTGGTTATTTCATAAGAGTTAGAATCAATTTCAAAAGATTCAAAGTATGGCTTAACTAAGATTTATGTTGCTTGTCGTTGAACAATGATAACAAAAATATCCGCTACCTATACTGTTTAGAGAGTGGCAGAATCAAAGTATGAGAGAAAGGGGCTGTAGGGGTGTGTGAAGTCAACAGCGTTCGTGCTGATGAAACATGCTCTGAAAGTGGGTTACTTTCTTGAAAGGCCTTGGACAAAACTATTGTAGTATGAAACAACTGAGAGATTGCTAAGTTGGTTAGAACACAGTGAATGGACTTGACGTGTCAAATGTCAGCTGAGACAGTTTATCTTCTATTACTAATACCTTTGCAAAATATTTATATTCATCTTTTTCCCGTTGTAAAGGTACAATCTACGTAGACTAAAGCACATGACACATCTTCAGATGCACGTTTCTTTTAAATCTATTTCCAATAATGTGAGCGAGGACTGAGTCAAAAGTCATGTGACATTTAAGCTCAAACATGCAGAAGTCAGTCGTAGCAAGTATAAGGACATTACTTATTCAAGATTAAATCGTTGGATGAATGACGTGGAATTCGAAATATACCTTTCGATTATTCAAAATACAACCGAGGGATATCAACTTATCTAATAAAGAGGGCGGTGACTTATCCATAACATAATGGAAGCTCTTGTTGACTGCAAAATAATTTACTGCAAGCTATTATTGAAAAATAAAACTTATGAACTAGAAATAAACAACAATAAATCAATGGAACATATAAAATGAAGAAGAAACAAAGATTATATTAGGTAAGCCATTTTTTCCTTTGCAATCCTTTTACCGGTTAACCCTCTGAAAGAAACACAGACCCACCGCAGAATGAACCACTGTAACATGATCAGATTTTATTTCGAAGCTCGATATACTTTAACGGGTATAGCACTAGCTTATCATTTTCTGCTATGATTTATCAGAAGCTGCAACAGGTGTTATAAGTCCACAGCTGGACAAAAGCCTACCCAATTTTCCATGACGACTTCAATTTATGTCATGTCTTGTCAGCTAAGATATCTATATCAGCCCATTATCTTGTTACTTGACATTTTCTCCATGTTTCGTGCCTGTATGTCATAGCTGATATCAAGCATATCACGAGAATCTAACGTTTTGAGTACATTGGAAAAGTTCTCACTTATGTGTTACTATTGCGAATATTTTAGAACTAATTGGTATTTGACATTTCATTTCACTGTGTTTCAATAAAATTAAAAAAGCAAAGCTCTGAGAGACATTGACAAATACATTTACCAAAGACTTGCTTTATTGCAATGATTTATAAACAATCGCTATTACCTTCTGAAAATACGAACGTAGAGTGAACAATTGAAAAAGGGGTTACCTGTATATAGGATAGAAATAATTTAGATGTACGTATGTGCCATGCTTACAAGTTGCGTCGATTAAGTTGAACAGTTGAAAACCTAAGCTTTTCGCCTGATAATGTCTAGAAAATGAATTTTAGGGAATTATCACCGAAAAATAAAATTTTCATCCGGGCATGCTTTACGATATGAATTTATGCAAAGTTTGCACTTTAATTTTTCCTCAGAAGCATACATGCTTGTACTTTAAAAAAAAAGACTTTTGTGCTCAAAAAATGCTAGAGAAGAAAGTATCTATTGATCCCCTTTTTCCAATATTTTATTTTCAGACCCTAGTAAGATAAGCCGTCAACATACATAATTCACGTGACAGTTTAAGTTGAATGACTAATCAGATCAAGTTATTGGTTTAGTTTTGTATTCTGTTAACTTGAAAAAAACATCCAACCACATGTTTTAGTAAGTAGTGTTGATTGAGTTTACTGGAATTTCATATCAGCACTGCATCTGTTAAAAATCGTTGCTGGTATTCATACTGCTCTCCTACTAACGTAATACTCAGGTTTTTCCCTCCAAGTTGGTCTTGTTTCCTTTACTATTTCATCTCTTTAATCTGGTTTAATTCTTTATATTCTTTATTTTTCACTTCGTTCATTCATCATTTAGTTTTTCATCAATCAATATATTATCGTATTCTCTTGTCAACATCCCTGATTTTTTTCCAAGATTTTGCTTCCTTTGTTCTTTCGTTCTCTTTATCATCCAGAAGTCTTTTTTCTTTTTTTGCCGAATTTCTCTTTTGCTTTGCCTTGAATCGTTTCACCTCCGTTGCACTCATTATTTTTATGATCCTCAAAAAATCGAAGATTTTACTTCGATTGGAATCCTTTTAATAGTTGTCTTCGGCATTTAATTAGATAATGTTCGGGATTATTTGAACGCAAGAACTGCTTTATGCTGATCGATCCTTTTGCATTTTTCCAATTTTCAATTTTCTGCTTTGCCAATAAATTTTTATCTTCTATTTCACCATTTATCTTATAATCCTCAAAAGATCAATGAATTCATTTTGTTTAGAATCTTTCCTACCTTTTTTTCAGTAGTTAATGGGAGCATATATTGGATCGTTTGTATGCAATGTTCTCTTTTATGCATCACTATCTTCATGCATTTCTTTCCTACTCACGAGTTTCATGCACCATCAATAATATCCCGTCTTCGTCGCTGTCAAAGCCGATTGCTGTCATCGATTTTTTTTTCTGCAAGCGTTCCCTTAGTTAAAGACCGGAAATTAATTGTTTTCATCAACCATCCACCATTATGGTCCGGTCATTGAATTTGTTTCCCTAATGATATTCATGAGTGATTGCCAAATCAGAGATGCTTCTGGCAAAAACCACGTACAGAAAAAAGTTGATAAATGTAAAAGTGTTTGGAAAAAGCAATTACTTTATTACGCTTAGTATTGTTAATCATTAGTATTGTAAATCATTAATATTACCTGAGATTTATCCATCTCAATGCAACTGTGACAGCCAGTGTATTGGAGATACAGATATGAAGTAACTGAACAAAAGATCCGAATGAATAGCAGTTTTGAAAAATAATATTATTGATCGTTTTTGCAAGATTCAAGTCCTAAGGTGCTCATCAAAAATCAGGATTTATCTAAAATACCCCAGCCATAGAGTCAAAGCAGCAAATGATCTTGCATAAACTTTTTTTTTTAAATTAGTAGCTAAATTTTTCTCTAAAAAGAGTGTTTTTATCGAATTTGGACATTGTGATGACCACCCTGGTATGCTCCAGCTTCTGAACCAAGAAGAGATCTCTGTTTGGCCAGAAAATATCGGAAATAAATCCCATCGACATTGAAAGCAGGGGCCGATATCTTCTAAGTCATTGATCGGCCAATAATCAATAGACAAACGAACAGATTGACTCAATTTTTTTTTATTTAAGAAAAAAAAATTGAAAAAGCATTAACAGTTGAATGTTAATGTGTTTGCACGGATTCATTTTATCAGTTTATTCATTTCATTTTTCTTGTCTCATAATTTGAAAATGAAATGGAATTTTTTTCTTAATTTGTATTTTGCTTTTTTCTTCGTAAAATTTGAAATTTGTACGAAGTTTGTTGGATATTTCGTTTTTCAGTTTAGCCAAACTGATAACTTGGGCTTTTGTGGAAGAAATTTATCATTGCTAATCTTGATAACATTAACAGAAGTTTCTTCCAAATTGTCGTTCTTTTTTGAGATTTTTGCATCAAACTCTCATCACTTCTAGTATATGGAGAGGTGATATGTATATAATTATGAATATATATGTATATATATATATATATATATATATATATATATATATATATATATATATATATATATATATATATATATGTGTATATATATATATATATGTATGTATAAACAGAACTGTTCAGGTTGTTTCCGGTTAAAATAGCAAAAATGAAGAGAGGGTTCACTTTAGCATTACATTTACATTTTAAATTGATCCCTTTTTAAATTTCTCGAATTATGTATCTCTTGAAAACTCCTACCTTGAGACATCATCTCAGGCTCATGATTGAGTTAAAAAACTAAGTTTGAGCCACATTTCGTTCATCTGTGCCAATTTTTATGGGATTGGACCATAATGACGAGCTGAGAGCCAGCATTTAAAAAGATATATTTACAGCAGAGAATGTAAATGCAAAGTGCTGTGAAATTTGTGGCATTTGCAAAAAAAAAATTATGCAAATGAACTCTTGTCAAGTACAAATATCTTCATTTTAATACACTTTCCCTATTTTACATGATTTATGCCAGAAAAGGGGGTGGATTCTGGTCACGCTCTGAGATTGCAAATCTCCTTAATTCATTTACCACTGGTGCTGGTGGCCTTATTTGCAAGACGTGCCAAAAGAGTTCCGGTTTCAAATATTTCTCATTAAAGGCAAATGCTGGAGAGAAGATGCAAATATTTAGGAAACGTGTTCCTTCCTTGAGACTTGAGTTAGAATTCATTGTTTTTTCCTATGGAGACGTTTAATTGAATTTAAACAATTTACTTCTATTTAGAATACCGGCAGGGTTTCTTGAGATTTAGATTTCTCCAAAATTTATTTTGTAATGACTTGATTGTGTGAAAACGAAATAAATTAAGGCCACTTTCAGATTTTGTAGGTTCTTTGCTAGATTGTGCGAATACGCCTTGGCTTCCTGAAATTCATAGTTAATTTATGATTTGAATTAAGACTGAAGGCAAGGTGTTCCTAATCATCTGCTTGGAAAACATACTTGGCGAATCCAGTTCAAACTCTGGCTGGGTCAATTTGTTTTCACTTGTCACTTGAGCAAAGTGAAACACTGACATTCTCCTAACTGTGATATAGACAAGTAGGCACCATGGAGGCAATGCTTACTACCATACTTGATTCGGATAGAAAGAAAGCAAATTTGCTGAGAAGAAAATATCAGTTTAGTCGAAGATCCACGCTTTGAACTGAGATAATCACCGGTAGCATCAAAATGAACTGAAGATTATCTTCCCCTTGATGGAAAAGCCAGATTTGTATTACTTTGAATTGATAGAACTATTTCATTACTTTTCCTCTATTCAATATTTCAGCATCGTTTTAAACATCAAATGAGTGAGGTTGTTTAACGTTAAAGAGTTGTGTGAATATGTGTCAGTATAATATTGTTCAATGTATTTTCATTTACTAATTGATAATATGCTCGCTTTTTGTACCATTTATCCATAGTAAGATACTAAGCCCTGACTCACAAACATGGCCAAATTGCCATCACTCACAATAAAACAGAACATTTATCGAGTGAAATTCTGTCCATGAGTATTCATTGAATTAACAAACATTGACAAAAGTTTCGAGAATATAAACATTTATTCTTCTTTTTACGCCCGTAAAATTGTTTTCAGAGGGAAATTCTTTTTAGTATCTACATTGCTCATATTTGGGCTCAACTTACAGTAGGTTTCAAAGACTAAATACCTGGTGAATCTTACAGTTGAACGCAGCTGTAAAGCACCATGCGTAATAAAGTGCTGGAACTTCATCTCTTTCGTTATTGCAATAACTCAAGTTTTATATTGGGTTCTTAGCTCTGAAATAATACTCAACATCTTTCATAATGACCTTAAGTGAATTAGATTTAATCTCATTACGTCTTTGAAAGTGAGAAACCATGACTTAACAACCCGTATGCAATACATTTAAACGTGAAATTGATAATAATCAAATTTGTCAAGATTCTCAGGCTTAATTTTATTATAGTTATGTTGTACGATTTACCAGCAGAAAGTCAATCAATTAATATCATTCTAGAAAAACAAGTGATTAAATATTAGATATGAAACCAATACATATTGATATATTGTAGCTTTATTAAAGAGTTGGACATTATAGCTGGCATATTCAAGATTCATAAAATGTCTGTAAAGCTGCTACAGTTAATGGAGAGAAGAAAACAAGCATTTCATTGATGTTTCTGCAATTAATCCTCCTCCGTTCTCAAAACTATACATGGGTTATTCGATACTTTTTTTACGACAACGCGTAAACTAATTGTTAGCAAAATACGTTTTATTGTGTGTTGTCCTTACCTTTATGGTTTTCGATAGTTATTCACAATCTTCAAATCAATGTTGTTCTTTTCATCACAGCATGCTTTGTACAGCTGGTTTGGTTTCCATTTTTTATTCCAAACTAATCTGGCCTTATTATACTCCCATACTATTTCATAGGTGATCAGATCCTACATATGATCAGAAATCCTTCACTCAATTTCCCCAGATTTTATACCCGATAGATGACAGGGAAGCACACATATGAGAGATTTCACAGAAATATGAGAATTCAATTCTTATTCTCTTTTCCCAAAAATTCACATTAGAAGGATTTGTAATGCTTGAATCTTTGCATAAATGGAAGTATATCAGCATGTAGTTCTTCACTAGGCGCATTCGATCGAAACAGCTAATAGCTGCAGATTGTTTTGGTTTTTTTTTTGTCTTCAAACAAGGGTTCCGATTCAAATAAAAATTTTAGTTCATAATCAACAAAGAAAAGATGACTGATTAAAAAACACTTGGAACAGGCAACCATAAAATAATTCAGCTCATGAAATAAGTTGGGATGGTCGTATATTTCTGAATTGTCCTCCAGAAAACAGAAAAAAAAAATTCGTCCAAAAAAACTTAATTGACATGACTGAAATATAAACTGTCATCAATTCACAGTCTAATAACACATAAGTGCACAGTATTTTACATGCGAGAGTCAAAATACGTTCAAACCCCGTGGGTTTTCATTTGAAAAAATATCAGTAAGCTAACCCATCCACTGAGGCGGCTGGTAAGGTGGAATTGCTATCTAAAAAATCCATATAATAGATATCTTAAAAAAAGAAGAACTTTGTCCATTGCAAAATAATCCATTACAAGTTATACAATGCAATTTCACCATTGCAAGAAAAAGAGTTCTGACTGAAGCATAGAACTGAGTTGTTGTCAGTGAGAAAAGTGAATCTATTATCTGCTTTTACATTTATGTTTGTAGATGAGTCACCTAGCCTGTCCTGTATACGTACAGAAATCCGCTTGGATTGCAGACCTAGAAAACAAGTAATGAGCCCTAAAACCTGATGATATCGATGGATCAATTGAAAAACTACGAAACCCACGATTAGGTTACACCTCTATCAACATTACTCACTAGCTAAAAAGTGGATGCAATCGAAATATTTTCTAAAAATAAGAGAAATTGGTTCGAACTTAACACATTGAGTTACTCCTTTTGGAGTATTGTTTTATCTACTAACTGTTCGTTTTTGTTTTGTTTTTTCCTGCAGATCATCAACCAGGAAATATATCTCGACTCAATCGAAAACAAATGGGTCGGTACGTCTCAAAATTGTCTGCCCCCCCCCCAAAAAAAATATTGCTCAATACTCACCCGTACGTGAAAATTCATTAAAATTCAATGAGTGATTTGAGGGATATTGTGTTGACGGACAGACACACACAGCTAAATACATAAACCTTTCTTAGCTTTTCTGACAGAAGTGAATTAGATCAGTTTTTTGAGAAATAACGAAATTTTAACCAGACCTGAATGGAAACGTACTAACACGTTCCTTTAATCGATTTACGACAAATCTATTAATGCACAAAGTCGAATTCTGATCATAAAAAAGTAAAATATATTAGCATGGTGGTATAGATTATCTATATAGACATTGAGGGCACGTTTCTTATCATTTTGAGAGTGATCAGATGTAATTGGACCTGCTCTGATTTTCTGTAAGTATGACTAAATTCTATCTTATATACAGGTATGGGTTATCTGGCAATTTCTCATAAAAAGCTCAACCAGACATTTTCAAACTGCAACCGATGCCAAATGCATTTTTTGTTAAGAATGTGAATGATTGGCTTTAAAACATTCATAAAACGAAAGATATAGATGATGGAAAAAATAATGATTCCTTATGTCACATCATATAATCTTTTTGAATCAATCATCGAAATTAAAAGAAAGGAGCTATATTTTAAGAAGATTAAATACCTTTTTTGGCATCTCATTTTGTAAGGTTAGAACTATGACCTATGATATAAACATAGGTATATGGTTCTTAGAGACAATTTTGCTGCAGATCTAGGAATTATTCTTATGAATGAAAAATTTCTACTTTTCTATAAGACACTTTTCAGTTGGATGTTTAGTCTATCGCTGTTATGCTGGATAAAATATGATGAAAAGAGTATTTTGAGCTCTATTTCACAGCTGCTATTAGGTTATACTAGGTGTGATGTCATCGATAGTTGACGTGTCAGCGTTTGTATTACTCCTTGCTAAGTATTGTTGTTTATTAGTTACTGAATTTTAAAGACAGCTAAGATCGGTTAAATGAATTAATTTCCAGCTAACGTTATTGCTAAAAATGTTATATATAATTATTCAAACCCCAGATATCGGATGAAACAACCACACAGGAAGACCCAAGTGCAAATAACTGATAATAATTACACCCTCACTTCAACTGAAACTTACGGATGTTTGGGGGTTTTTTGTTTGTTTTTTGTATAGTAAAATTTCCAAAAGGATAATCGTTGCTGTTCCTTTCCTCATACACAGGCTACTACTATCATGAATAGTAATGCTTATACCATTTCGTTTAAAATCCATTTTGGACAGGACATGACGGATAAGGACGTAAGATGTATCTTTAAACATGCAGTTTGTCTTCATATACTCATGATATTTCCAAAATTCAGCAGTGAATTTGATTGTAACTGAACGAGGGTGGGGGATACACAATGATGACTCAGAGTACTGGGTAAATTTGAGAATTGATTCATACAAAATAACTTTACTTACTTTGTATATATATATATATATGACTGAACCACATATTATTGCCGAAATTTCATGTCTGCCCAAACAATATTCCCTTGTTTAACAGGATGGTTGATAAAGTGTATAAAAACTGGTTAAATTTGTGGGCAGATCTAAGCACAATCACCTGCCTCCAGTTGTTGTTATGTGTCCAGATCACACAAAATCGTAAAAAAGGTCAAAAATTTATCTCTGAATTCTATTGTGACTTTATGTAACAGGAGACGGAAGGCTATAGAAAAAAATAGATTTTGTGGTGGATACATACACATTCATCGTAGTTATAGGTCAAAACCACGTAATAAAACCGAAATGTTATGTGTAAATAGGTTATTTAATTAAATGATGAATGTTTTGCCATCAATACATCACTTCATGTGAGTTTCTTACCTTGGTCCATGTTGCATATCAAGATATTTTATCCGGATGTATATGCTTCTGAATTTGTCTATGTGCAAAATAAGCCTAATGAGCTGATTTTTATTCAGATAAAATCTAAATTGAATGAAAGTTAAAAATTGAAGTCTTATTTCATCTATTTATGTAGTTAATGGATTTTAGATGAGGCTTTGATATTAAAATAATGGCGTAAATTTTATAAGTTGATGTACAAAAATCGTACAATGATTTTTCCTTAGTTACTTTCAACATCGTCGTATAATTTGCCTTTGATATTTAAAACATCTTCTCTTAATTATCCTATGATTATATCCAGCTTTTTTTCCTCTGTCCTACATACGGTGAATCGTATAATTGTATAAAGCAAAATTCATTTTTACTTTTATATTTCCTGACTTGTAATTAACTTGCATTACACAAAGGAAACTCCGTAATTTGCTCTATGAAGAGAACAGGGCTTTTTTTTATTATTTGTTTTGTCTTCGGTGAAAGTTACTGCAAATCGCTGGAAACTGAATTTTCCCAACTACAACATGTCAGAAAACGCTGGCAGCCATTTTCGAACATGAATTTGAAAAAAAATAGAATCTGGCTTGTTTAGTCACTCAATAGAAACAGTCATGTGACCAACGTTTCATTGTAGCATACGCGTTGGGTGTGATCAATTAAAAAAGTCTGAATAATAAAAAAAAATCTTGCTGAGTACGAAGTAAGGGACCAACTTAGTATGAGCTTATGTTGAAAAATGACCCCACCACTAAAAAGAAAATTAGGGAGGGAATAAAAAACAAAAAAACAAATGGAGAATTTTGTTGAGGTTTTTGTTTGTTTTTTTGTTTTTTTCAGGTATAAAAAGTGAATACTTGAATTCACCGGTGTCTATCCTTATCGTGGTTAGTTCACGTGATACGTACATATACAACCAGCCAAACCAGCTTCAAAACCGAAGGAATCCATTTTGGATGTTTTAGTTGACATTTTCTAATTTCAACTACAACATGTCAGAATACCGGCAGCCATTTTAGAATGAGAATTAAAAAAAAGAACTGAGAATCTTTTCGTCTTTTATTTCTGTGAATACGAAAGGACAGGTAGGAGGATGGAAGGAAGAAAAATGACACAATTTAGAAATGGCAAATTTTGATATCATTTCATTGAAAGAACAAACAGAAAACAAAAGAATAGAAAGCAATGAAATAATCTTGTATTTGCAATTTTCTTATGCAGAGAGGGTGAGGAACCTTGTGAATAGAGGAACAAGCATGAAGACAGTCTGAGTGAGTTTAGCCATTTTCTTTCCTTGCCTTCCTTGTTTCACTTTTCATGTTGGGATCGCATTCTCTTTTGTTTTGCTCTTTTTTTTTTGTTCTTCTTTTGTTTTTTGTTTTTTTTTTCTTTGTGTTTTTTTTCTCCTGCAGATATCATTTTTTCATTCGAGGATTTACAATTTAGTTTGTTTTTTTCCTTTTTTTTTCCTGTCCCTCAAAGCTTTCTTTTCTCCGCTACAGTAGCTATACAGTTTTTGCCTCGTTTACTTGCTTTCATTCATAGGAGAGCAATTGAAAAAAAATGTATGGAATAGTGTATAGATGCACAGGAAAGAGAAAAAAGAGAAAAATATGGAGATATAGCGTGGAAGAAGAGAAAATGAGTGAAAAAAAGGGTGTGAGAAAAGATATGATAGAGCGGGAAAAGACAAAAGAGAATGAGTTGAAGAAGAGGAGAGAGAGAGGGGGAAGGAGAGGGAGAGAGAGGAACTCGTTTTTATCTTTGCTCATTTCCTGTCAAATGAACTTCAAAATTATTTATTATTTATTTTCATTTTCTTCCATTTTCTATTTGAGAATCTTCATAAAACGCTCTGCTGGACTGACTTGACTGACAAGCAATCCCTGAGGTCAACATCAGAGATTTTTTTTCTGGTAATACTTGTTTATTTGGGTGTAAAATACGGTACAAAAATGGTTCCTCAAAGTTACCCCCCTTGATATCAGCATCAAGTTTTGATTTTTCTCTTCCAGCTAACATTAAAGCTAAAAATTATCAGTACACTTGGAATAGTGTTGTTGATATCCTTCTTCCAATCTAAGATTGAATTGAAGATTTTTTCTTCGAAATCCTAACCAAACTATGACCTTTTGAGTGAATTCAGGAGAATAAATCTTCATGAATAAAGTTAAATAAAAATGAAAAGAAGTAGCATTCGTGCAGGGTCAGCAAGAAATCGAGTAACATTATTTCGACTGGGAATAATCTCTCCAAAAAGCATTTCTTAAATTTCTCTTATTTATTTCACGGGGTTTTTTTTGTTTTTTTTTGTATTTTTTGTTTTGATTTAGTCCATTTTTCCCCTTTGTTTCACTCTAAGAGATCTGTTCGATGTGGGGATGGACAGCAAACCTTTTTTTTACGTTTCGAGCTAAATTTTGGTGGATAGGAAGGGCCTTATACGACGCTTATATTCTTCTCCTTTTATAAGCTCATGCATTTAAAATATCTACATCTGGTAGCTGAAATGTGGGGGATATAAAAAAAAACGCTTTATGCACCAGTATTAAAAGAAATAGTAATAATCAGGCATTTTTACTGACATTTTTCAAAACAGGGATATATCTTTATGTGAACCTCATAATGAAAATTCATCTTTTGGGGTTGTTTTCACCGATCAAGAGGTAAAACGCACTGAGGGATTTCATACACTCAGTGAGCTGTGAGTTAGGGCTTCATAATCTAAGTACAACTTCAGCTCTTTGTCAAGAAAAAAAAAACATTAATTCCATCTAATTTTTAACGATAAGAGCCATGGTTATTCATCAAGTTTTACGGTGTTTATTTCAAGAAAAAAATTGTAAATCCCCCTAAAACGAATCGCCTAACTACTGAATTAGGGCAAAAATATTTGTAAAAGATGATTAAAAATAACACGGAAGTATTCTTTACAAAGATTCTCGAATATTTCTACCACTTTAAAAGGGGTTCTAACCTTTAAGATTAGAAGCCTGGCCCCGGCACAAGACCTCCAGTCACGCCAACTGGGTCCTGATAGTGCATATCTATTTATTGCATGCTTTCATTTTTCATAAATTGCACTAAATGTTTGAGAGGAGTCTCACAAGGAGCTAGATAAACGGCCTAAAATATCTTGTATAATAACTGATATTAGCTTCAAAATTATTAGTCTCAATTGTTGAAATAAGCAATAATTTGAAAATGAAATCGAGAAATCATTCATGCTTGTGTTGATAAATGATGTTCGCTTTAAAACTCTGTCTTAGTTATACAGTAATGTTACTGTAATTTTGATAATATGACATGACAGAATTTTTGCAAAATTACACATAATGACTTTTTTCACTAACTAAGCTTTCCTAATTATATGGGATGATTCCTATTCAATGGTTGGGAAAGGAAGTGTTAATAGTAGAGAGCTTCTTTACTCCATTTTTTCTATACTGTGCACTCTGTGCAATCATACCATTCGTCGATCGGGAATGATATCTAGCAGTCTTCGAAAATGCATTTTGGGATAGTATTTTTTTGAGACAGTAGCCATTTTGAATAGATGGTTTTAAAATGACTGAACGGTGTTGAATCTTATTTCAAGTTTACTGTGTAGATGCAAATCACACACACACATATATATATATATATATATATATATATATATATATATATATATATATATATATATATATATATATATATTATTGTGACATCTACAGACAGCTGTTTCGTTGTATTACAAGTTTCAGCGTGGTTACAGACTTTTGTCGACCCCGTCCCGCCCTTTTCTGGCTTTTCGGCAGGATCAAAGTGTAATATCTGTTCCACGGCAGAGTCTGAGGTGCAGTTACTGACACTTGCCCGTCGAATGGGCCGGGAATTGGGTGTTGTGGATGGTGTCAAGACCAAGTACGCCGGTGCAAGCGTTAGCAAATGAGGTTTTACTGAGGCTGCGTTTGCTACCCGCATTGGGGGAGCCTTTGGACTCGTCCTTAGGCTCTCCAATTATTACTCGGCCCAGCTGCAGCGTCTCTATTTCCCTGGGGCAGCACTGCTCCATCATACTTAAAGGAGCAGGTGCTCTGGTGGACGCTTTCGTGGTAGATGCAGTCTAGCCATTACGATGAGCTTTTCAATGGTGACTGCGTCGGCTGGAGCCATTTTTGGATGGATGGTTTCCTATATTTCCCTCGTTAAGCTTGACCTTGTGTCACATTTTGCTGCTGTGGGACAGTAAATAAATACACTGTCCCGCCGCCTTTTTCTGGCCTTTTCGGTAGGATCAAAGTGTAGTATTACAGAAATACCTCTTATTCTTTATGAATCCTTGCATTGATATCGTCACAAGAGGTCAGGTTTATATGTCCTTTCTCATAATTGGGTCAAATTACTGTTGTAGACGTATTTGTTGCCACCACCTCTGAGTTTGAAATGAAAAAACATTGATGGCCCCGTACTTTCTGTATCGATACATGGAATTCGCCATTGAAACAGTGGATTCCAAACATTTGTATTGATTATGAAAAACAGATTTGCCGTTAAAACAGTCGGATGTTTCACTGACCGTATCAATATTGGGAATCAAAAGTCACAACAGACTCTCGTTATCACGTCATCTCTGGTATTCAGTATTATCGTTAAAACAAAACAGATGCATTTTGAACGAAGTATACTTATAATGAGAAACCAAAAATTATGATAGACTCCCCTTATCACAGCTTGTTTTAATGTTTGGAAGTACGTTATAACGAAAAAGCAGTTTTATATCAAGTATATCAGTGATGATAAACAGAAGACAGTATTCAAAAATGTTATCATAACAGATTTACGGAAGATCCCTAGTAATTCGATTTTATTTTTGAAAATAAATCCCTTTTTACTCAGGTTTATTTCATTTTAATTATTCCTAGCTCGTCATTACTTAATGAGATTTTTACTGTTTAATTTCTCTGTATGCCCTTACGCTGGCAACAGCTTCATCGATCTTTGCTTGGGTTCAACTTATTACACTACCACATAGCCCATTATCTTCGTGCAGATTGGACTTTGAGGTGATAAGCACGTGTGACAATATTCATTCCACTCTGTGCTATTTTACCCATACCTTAGGGTATGTATGATTCCATACTTTTCGAATACCATTGATGTGATGTGAACACTGTCCCAGCTGGGGTTTAAATTCGACTCAACAAATCCATTCTCTGTGCCGTTCTCTGCTCTGCAATCCAGCAAATACCACTCACTAATATAACTGAACGTCGTTCCTCCTTTCCTGATATATTTCTGGAAATATGTGCCATGCTGTAAATCATGAGGGATGGGTGCCATAATGGAAATTGACGTTGAGGAAGAAGTTTAATTCACGCAAAATTGACTTCATATTGAATATATCAGTGGCTGATAACATTGGAAACTATTCATTAAATTAATTACATATGAAGTAGGGGCGCCTCTGTTTGATTAACTCCTTCCTTTTTTCTACTGTCGAGAGAAAGAAAGAAGAATCAAGAAAACGCTACAGACGATATAAACCTGCCATTCATTTAGCCATATTCAGGCTAGATCTTGCTATTTTCCTACCATTCATTTAGCCATATTTGGGCTGGATCTGGCTATTTTCCTTAATTTAGCTGATCATAATCTACAAGAATTACTACATTTCCACCACTCTGATGCAGAATCTGAATCAATATACAGTAAGACGAACAATGTTAAATCAACTTCAAGGAGGAGTGGAACTAGAAATGCTTGAAAAAATGATCATAGTTCTTTTTATGTCCGTCATTGGACATCGACCTTCCCCATGATCTGCCATAATTCTCGATTACAGGAATCGCTGAGCCTCAATTCTCTGAATTTGTCCTGTTTACATCTCCATCTTGTATTTGTCAGCTTCAGTTTCGCTTGTGCTGATTGGGGATCAACGTTGTGAGTTGTGATGTCGATCGGCAGTCAGTCATTCTTACAACAAGGCCAGCCCATTGCTATTTGAGTTCTTTGATAGATTCTATTTAAATTAATTATGACTTTAGGAAGCCTGACACATGTTATTGTACTTATTAATTATGATAAACGACGTTGCAGACGAATGATAACATGATTGCATGGATATTCCTCTACATCGACGTTTAAACATGAATTCAACAATTTCCACGTTATCAAGTTTAGTGAACTTAATGAAATCAAATGTACGACTTTTCACAAAAATTTCGTTTCGGGTCTTAGAGAATAAATATATATATTTTTTATTATTGATAAGCTTTACATGAGTACACAGTTTTTAGCTGTAGAGCTAGCTAGAAAGGGAGAATAATCGAGCTGATTATGTCATTTTCAGATTTAAAAATATACCATAAATGGCAACATCATACTCGTTTGATTTTGCCAGCGAGATGGTTGGCCTGCATGCATTTTCATTCCACATTATTTTTGCCCTTTGTCAATCCATATTAGATTCGCAAATAACCGGCCAGCAAAAATTCACACTGCATAGGTTTGAACAGAAGAAGAAATCGGAAATCTCCTCCTAACAGCAGAACTTGTGGGTTTGAGACCAAAAACGAGCAAACATAGCGTGGAATTCGGAAGAGGGAATAATAAAAAGCCGATGTTTTGGTTCCTCCCCGTAGTTCCAAAAAGTGCAACATGAACAAATAATGGCGAAAGAATAAGCAGGTGTTTGTATGAGCTCATTGCTTGAAGGTATCGATGTGCTTCTATGAAAATAACAAACAATTAAAGTACTTGTTTGTTTGTTTCTTTAATAGCAGTGCTGTTCAATGTGTTTTACACAAAATAGCTAAAAAAAACCCGAAAAAGTTCAAGTGAACGGAAAAGTTACTTTTTCATATCGCAGTGCTACAGAATTTGCCAGTGATAGTGATTTCCTGATCGACCCTTTTGAGTGTTTTGATAAGTGTTTGATATTTATATAACCAATATCATTAGGCACCTGTGTGTGCAATCATCTGAATGTGAGGATTATGAAAAATATATAAAAAGAGAAAATGTTTCAAAAAAATAAATCTATCCATTTATCTATCTATCCATATATATATATATATATATATATATATATATATATATATATATATATATATATATATATATATATATATATATATATATATATATATTTATTTATTTATTTATTTATTCATTTATAAATATATATATATATATTTATAAATATATATATATATATATATATATATATATATCAATATGTATATATATATGTGTGTGTGAGAGTGTGAGAGTGTGAATGCGTGTGTGTATGTGTGTGTGTGTGTGTGTGTGTGAACTCGATCAGTCTATATGGAATATAATGAGACAAGCCTAGAAATCAATGACTTCTACATATATTGTTGTTTCACCCCGAGAGAGCTCGTACAATAAATAATGCTTAAACGGGGGTGGGGGTCGTTTGTTTGTTTTTTGGAACAATTGAACTTCCCCTGATAAATACAAGTAGTTAGTTTCGCAGTGTTGTATATATTCAACTCTATTGTTTTCCCTTTGGTCTATCGAGCAAGTATGTACGCTGAATGTTACGTCAGTAGTTTAGTATTAGTTAGAGATACATGGAAACTAGATCCGTGATATAGACTCTTTGTCGGTGAATTGGAAACTAAGTTTGAATTTTGTAGGCCTTCTTTTTTTTTTGCCTACTCGAAAATTTTTAATGTTAATCCCAAATCGCTGAATCGGTCTAACTCAGTATTAGGAATGTTTTCGGCTTTCCATTTTGCTTGAAATCAATTTTACCAGGGTATCCCAATACCTTTGAGAGGTGGTATTCAACTGTGTTTGTAGCCCATTCAAAAATGAAACTTTAGCGGTTGCAATCTATTCAATGATTATATTTTATCGTAATTATTTTGTTGTTTTGTGAATTTGATATTTATCTCCATTTTCCCACTTATTTTACATCATTTTAGTTCATATCCAAGTTGAAAATTACCGTTAATAACGCCCAACCAGTGAAGTCTGGATTCGTTTATACAGACAGATCCTATTCAATATCTTATTTGAAATACAAGATTTACAAGATATTCAATAACTTCCATCATAGTAATTAGATAAAAGTTTTGTAACTTGATTATTTATAAACTATAATATAATTCTTTTTTGTAAAAACAAATTAAGACTTCACCCGGTGGGCTGTTATTTCTGATTCAATTCATCAACTAAAACTATGTAAAATAGAAAGAGGAAACAAGCAACTGTTAACATTTGAAAGCTGTGAAATTGAAAAAAAATATTTGTATCATTGAATTAAATGGAAGTTACGATGTTGAGTGTGCTCCGAAGATCCATAAATTTGAAACTTTAACAAAAACCCTTCTTTGATAGAAAAAAAAAATTTATATCATTGCATGGGGGAAGATCTAAACCTTGAATTTGAATTGAAGTTTTGTGGCTAAATCTTTTTAGAAATACTAAATGACAAGGAAAATTTTGAGATTTTGACAGCTGGTCTATTTCCATTACGAAAATTTTTTTTTTTGTAAATAAATACCCCATATTAAGATATATTTTGCTTAAAATCAATTTTAACAGGATGTGTTGATATTTTCAACAAATCTCACGAATGAAATATCCCTCTGTAAAAGAATTCAAAAAAGCTTCAATTGTGGACTTATTTCATCGGATTTTCCAACTTAAAATATCAAATAAATTTATGTTAAAAAGAACCAAAATTTATCTCTAAGAAGCTGAAAAAATATTTGGTATAATATTGAAGATAAAGACACATCCTGTTTAAAATGATTTTAGCAAAATTGTGTCGAGATTTTAAAACTCCTTGAATTCAGGGGAATTTTTTCTGTTCAGTTCACCAAACTGATCATTTTAGCCACATTATAAACCCCCTAGCCGCTGGCTTACTTGGCCTGTTTTTGATAAAACCCTGCTTTCAACAGACCTAAGTTCATACATTCACATAACGACGAAATTTTGGAATCGCTGGATGAGAATATTAAACTGCAGAAATTACCAGAAGAGGAAAGAAGATTGAGGGGTCATGTTAGTCCCTGACATGCAAACAGAAACGTTCAAATTTGTTCATATGTTTACCATGCTAAAATATTCCAATCTATGATTTGGGAAAAAATCTTTACTTCGCCACAATGATTCACTGAGTATTTAAATACAGTTAATCTTCATGTCATTTCAGATGTAACCTTTCGAAATAAAAACCGCCATGAAAGTCTGAACATAAGATTGAAAGTTGGCAGCTAATCGATTTTAAGAGATTTATTATGTCTGGAATTCTTCAACCTTGTTTAAACATTGTTGAAATGTCACTGAACCTGACCTATTCTCTTTGTTTCTATCAAGATTGCTGGATAGTTTGACACTTTTTAGCCACAAATTTGCTGACAATGGAAAAAAATGCCAAATGCCTGAAATGTTGATTGTACAATGTAGAACGGGGTCGCTGGAAATTCGGAAGCGTTTTAGACCAAGAAAATCAAACATATAGCCAAAAAATTGCCAAATGTCAAAATTGATTATAAAAGCAATTATCAATGCTTTATTTTATTTTTAGATGAGATATCTTAAATCATTTTTATTAACTTCGTAGAAAACATTACTTTCCAACGACTACAAATAAAGAAAAGGAATATTTAGCATTCTAAAAAAAACGAAACAAATTTCTTTGTAAAATTTGTTTGATATAGAATTATTTCATCTTAAATATCTACCTCTTCGGCACGTGGAGACATTCTAGCTGTTTTCCGAAACACAACATTTTTTTTTGTTGTTATCTTTGATAGATCAGACTGGAAGCTGCCAAAATTGACGGCTATCTCGTTTTGAGTCTCACCAGCTTCTCACAACACAAGCATGACAGGCTTATGTCCCTTTGATATATTTTCCTCTCTTGATTTCTCCGATACCGGTTAACAATGTGCTGAACACGAAAATATTAACTCTTTTCATCCTAATAGTCTGCCACTGAGTACACTCCTGGAACGGCCTCATGTATAAAGGACTTGAATAATTTCGATTTTCAAGAAGAAAGCACCACATTTTCCCTGTATACCAAATTGGTAGACTTTAGAGAGTAAACTATCCATTTTCAAACAAATTGAAACGAAAAGTTGTGAGCAAAGAAGCTGAATATTCCATTTTTCTGAATTGTTGCTGTTTTGACCAACATTTCAATTTAAATTTCCCTTTTTGGTCCCTGCAATCACGATTCTCACAAAGAATGCTTGGGCTAAATCTTGATAAAAAAGTAATCGAAGAACGAAGATGAAATTAATAATGTTTGCCGCAATAATGAATGTTTAAAGAGCATCACAGCACTGGAATTCATGACATCTATAGGAATTTATTGAATAAAAATATTGATACCATTTCAAAATGGTGAATAATTTGGATGTAGTGCAACAAAAAATTTGCTGGGCAGATGCTTGATACTCCTGTTCCGACTATCTGTTCCAGCACGAATAAACTTAGTGAATAGTGAGGACGAAGATTAATTGCGACGATTAATGCTTCAGAGACTGATTATCAAGTTGAATGCAAGAGAGCAAGAAACGAGATCGTTCTTTTTAATCGTAGGTGTCACAGAAATACCCTATATGTCAGAAGTTATGAAATATAGAAGAATGCAATTTCTACCATTTGATAAGACAAATTTCATCAATTTCATAAGATTTCAAATACAAAACCAACATGGCTCGACCAGTTAGTAAAGGTTTTTGAAGACAAATAACTCAGTCACTGATGGAAATTGATGGAGAGGGATTTCGACCAATCGATAGGCATAAGTTTATCACATATGCTACATGTGATGTTCTGAATAGTGGCGTGAGAATTATAGTATTTTGCTTTTTTTTTAATGGTAAGTAATTTTCAGTTTCCCTGCTTTCAAAGGTGTTAAATACGATAGTTAGACACATAATTAGGATGAAATTGTTTTACACCAGTATGGGGGGATTATCTTTTTTCTCAGTCTTACTTGGCAATTTATAAAGATTTAAAAAAAAATGTTCTCGATACATTTGATGCGTGAGCAAGGATGCGTAGTTCGAATTTGACTACACGTACTTTTTTTTTCAATTATTTTAATCATCTTCCACCATTATGCCACCATGGAAATATGCCTTATTTTGAAGGAAGAAATGTCAATGTAGATGTTTTTATCATTTGGTGTTTCGAACCAAGCTTGATCAAAAGCTTCTTCAAAGATGTTTTTAAACTCTATGTCCAGTTTGAGTTGACTGCGTTATCATATCGTAACAAGAGCAATAATCACCTTTTTTAAAGGGAACAAACAGTCCATTTTTTGTCCATCTCATCATCTCGAGCCAAACCGGTATATAAAAATACCAGTGTGGTCTAAAATCACGATCGAATTGATAGTTGGCTCTTATACCAACTTTGCCAGAGAGACAAGTGTTCCAAGTCTCTGCCATTAATCCAACAAAGCAGAAAAGTCGCTTGTATAACATTACTCTCACGTTGGCAATTAAACAGAAGCAGTTTATAGTTCGTTTAATAATATACCTTGACTTTGGCTTTTTACTGATTTGTAGTTTGGTCACACATAAACATTCCATTGAAAAATCTTTTAAAGAACAAATAAAACTGGCTGATCCACACACCATAAAGTCTGATCCCTTCGAAACATGCAACTTAGGTACTGCACTACTTATCTCCAAAATAAGATGCTGCTTGTCAAAGAGACGTTGAGAGTTTGTTGGCGTCTTGGCTAACGAATGTATTTTCGTAACAATGACTGACAGGTTCACAAGGAGGAGAGAGGTGAGTGAGGGATGAGGAAGTTACGCTTTGAAATGTCTCCGTTGGTCGAACAGCTGTTCACCTTGATATTAAAAGACAGGTGTTTAGGGAATGCAGTGCGGTGGGCAGGGTGCCGTCGTGAGTCGGGGAAGCTGATGAACATTAAGAATCAGACGCTAGAGAATGCTTTGGTATTATCTTAAATTTCATTAGGTTAGGTTGAGTCTGGGTTACCAGGTAGTGGGAGTTGTTTTGGGCCAAAATCCTCCAAAAAAAAAAAAAAAAAAGCAAGGAAAATGAATCCTGAATGGGCAAATGCCGAATTGTTTATAAAAAAATAATCACTTTGAGATTGCAACTTTTTGATGGCAGCCTGGGTAAAGCTGCCATGAAAAAAAAACATTCAATCAATTAAGATGGATAATAATGTATGTGCAAATTACATGACAGTATACATAGAAAAATGAGAATGTATTAAAAGTACTATTGAAACAAAGCCAAAATGATTAATGATGTTACTAAGAACAGAAGGTTGATGGCAAAATGCTTTTCAAAAGTGCTAGAATAGACAAATTTAGCCATAAAAAAGTCAAATTAGCAACCTCAGTTGTTTGTTTGGTTCGATGGCGTGATTAAATACGCGGAGGTTGGCACTTATGTCTTATTAGAGTTAGTGGAATATGAGAGCGTAGGTATGTGATAAATGCAAGAAAGAAAGTGGGAAATGAAGAAAGAATTAATGAAGTGAAGGTAGAGAAAAAAAATGAGAGGAAGAAAACAATGGAAAAATTGCCAAGATGATTAGCTCAGATTCAACTAAAGTAAACATGTACCAATTTCTTAAAGAAACATTCAGTTTTTGTTGACTCACAAGTATGCATTGTATTCTTTTGTGAGAGTAGCTCAGGCTGGCACGAGGACAAAAACTGTGAGGCACGAATCAGCAATCTGCTCAGAATAGGGAGTGAACATCGGCAAGGCTAGCCTGATAGCTAATATGTTGCGGCATGGGTCACAAGTGTGGATACCTTTTCAGGATTTAACTGACAAAAAAATGATCTGTGATACAAACATGTATATTTGCATGCAAAGATTCAAGATTAAACAGAGAGTCAGCCACACTTGCTCAAAAACTGATGAAACCTGCATTAACAGGCCTCGTGACAATTTTGGTTGATGGGTTGTAACTTATAGAATGGATTCAAATATCTGCGCATGTAATCAAAGGATTACTCTCTTATTATACACAATAATTGAAACTGAAGTCCTTGAAGAAGTAGACCAGTACGTCTGCCTAAGAACAAATGTCTCAACGAAATCCTGAAGGGGAAAAAAAAACAAATATAAATCACTTTAGGTTGGCAAGCTACCCATAAAACGTACTCGACTAACCCCCGAAATCCAATCTGTTTTACGAAGAATACACTTCGTCTTAGGGCTGTGCACAACAATACAGCCTCTTGATAGTTGTGTATTGTGTGGAATCAATGAATTTAACAGAAAAATCGATCTTCAATCTGAAAACCATTCGACATGCACAAGGGTCAATGAGTTCAATATCACAAGTATTTGAGAGAGATGAAAAAAAAACATGGGCGCAAGTAACATAAAATCGATGTCAACAAAGCAGCAACGGGTAGGCCACGTACCAATCATGTCCAACAACCACTGGACATCACTACTCACAAAGTGAAAACCCAGCGATCAAATGCAAAACAGTCGCCGGCATGCAATAAATTAACCCGACAGAATTGACAAATCCATAAAGCATTAGCTTTGCTGCGCATATAATAGGCGAACACTCGGATAGATGCATATAATAATGGTGATAGTTATTGCAAACATGATTCTTTCTTCCTTTTAGCGTAAGGGTTATGTATACGCATTCACTGGCATTGTTATGTCTTTTACGTCTTATGTGTCCAAAAATCACGCAATTAACTTTTAAGGTATTAATTAAATCTAATTAGTCAGGCACAAAAAAATACATGTGAGCTACTGGATAAGGACTGATTACCAAATTTAAATCATCATCATTGAAGTCAGTTTGTCAACTCCGTCTTCTTTCCTCTTTTATCTATATTGAAAATGCGTTTGAACTTCGATTGTTATCAATAACTTTGTTTCATTTGTGTGCACCTATATCAGCAATCTATCGGTTCATATTTTCATGTATGCAATGATCTGGCTATTATCTTATGTTTTGAGTCAGGCCAATAATTCTAGCTTCCTCCAGGAATTCACATGGTTTCTAGGAACGGTCTTTATTCCAATATTTTTCTTCTAATAACACAACCATGTTAGTTTTAGAGCTCCCAGGGTATTTCGTAACACCTTATTACTCGCCTCATCTGGTGCTGTGTAACAACTGTTCTCATCCAAGAACAATTGCAATGGAACACTCTACACGAAGAAAGTTGAGATATACCTAAAAACTTTTGTACTGTATATGCTGGCGTATTCGTTGACCCCTAAACAAAGATGTTAAATCAAATTCAATCCCATGATCGCCAGGTGAGTTGATTCTTCTACATAAGGTAGCATCTTGTCCAATATAGTGTCAAGTCAAAACAGACTTATATGATCGGAAAGAGAAACACTTGATGATTGAAATATTGACTCATATGCTGACAAACACGTTATATTTGATATCTGGTAACCAAATTGCGGAGCGATTAGAACGAAAAGTGAACAAAGGGTTCATTAAAGCAACTACAATTTACAGATGATAAACACGTACATATATTGAATTGTTAAAGAAGGGAGACGAAAGAGAAATGTTGGGAATGAAACTATGAGAGAGAAAAATATCAAAAGTGATACACATACTAAAAAGAATAAGGGTAAAAATGTAGGTGGGATGGAAACATAGCAAGGAGTGATATAATATAAGGTGCAGAAGGTACGTTTCCCAGACGATACCCAACGCAGTAGTGGATGAACATAAAAGATGGAGGGATGAGATTAGGCGTTTTGCAGGTGAGACATTACAGAGGCAGCGAGAAAAGTCATGCTCGCGATCGAAAGTGAGTTTGGGAATTCTTACGTCCATCAGTTGATTTACAGCGACTGCTGCTGCTGCTGCTGCTGGTATTGATGATGATGATGGTGATCATGATCATGCTGATGATGATCATGATGATGATGATCGTGATGATGATGATTTACTCTCTCCTCTCAAAATGGAAAAACACTTTTTCAGCCTGTTAATACTTGAGTCGATGAGAGAATCAGTAATTGATCTGAGAACCAGTTTAGTTTGTAAACTGAGACGCAAAATCGTTGGTTTGGGTCAAATGGTCGTTAGTCGTAATAAGAAATATAACTATTGTGTTTTTTTTTCCAGTGTAGTATCAGAAAAAAAATTCAGCTGCTAAAATCTGAAATTCAACTTTATCAAACTGATCATCTGAATGATCATCTGCCGGTAATACATGAGTCCATGACCCGCAAGCATTAAAAATGATACATTACAAAGGACTTTAGCACAGTAAGAGACAGCATGGTTAGAGTTTAACCTTCAGTAGACTCATATGATGGCTGATGATGACTTGTATAGACCCTCCCCCAAATGGAAAGACTAGACTGTATTCATTCAAATCGAAAAATCAATTTATCTCTCTGTTTATTTAGTTATTCAGATGCAAAATTATGGTCATCAACACATGTTCGTGAAACTTAGTATAGGAGAAGGTGATGGTGGTTTATTTGTTATTTTCTAGTATAATCGATATCATCAGTCTTTCAACGTCTGTTGTTCGATATAGACCTTCCCCAGGATTTGCCAAACTTCTCTATCTCAGCGTTGCGGGGCCTGTACTTTCTGAATTTGTCTAGCTCGTCTCTCCATCGAACAATCTGCCGGAGTCGGTTTTGCAATTGATCTTGAAGGATCCATGTCATGAATTGCAATGTCCATTGATCGTCCGCCATTCTTGCTACATGGCCAACCCACTGCTATTTTAGATTTTTAATGGATTTTATGATGTCCCTGACTCTTATCTTTAACCAGATGTACTATGCTGTCTAGTGGTCTCTCCACGCGAGGCCTAGCATGTTTTTTTTCCATGTGCACGTTGCATGGTTCACAATTTGCAGATTTGTGTCTTGGTTAGGTTCCATGTTTCAGCTTCATAAGTGACTTTTAGGAGGATGCATTGGTTTTAGACCCTTTTTTAAAGATTAATGGGATCTTCAAATTTTTGAAGGTTGAGTTTGCTGTGCCAAAAGCTTGCCATCCAAGTGTAATTTTTCACTTAATTTTCTCTTCTTTTGAGCGTCTCAGGGAGATTCGTTGTCATTTTTCTAGTACCAGAACGAATGAAATGTTTACTTTTGCCGGTGATATGCATTTTGGTTGCGTATTTCCGTCTTGCTCTGTCTTTCTGTCCGTCCGTCTTGCCGTCTGTTTGTCCACATGGATCTTTTAAAGTCCTGGATGGTTTTCAATTGAGTCTTCAAGATGAATGAGCAATAGGGTAAGGAAAGGATGATTAAATGTGTTGGCAAATCCCTGGATTTCTTTGTGATTGAAATTGATTTATATGTTTCTTATATACATTTTTGCATACTCTGATGACTGTTCATATGGAATTTCGGAGAGGAGCTGCCAATAGACCACAACATGATTGATT
The DNA here is from genome assembly GCA_963457665.1 of Thysanoteuthis rhombus. Classification (NCBI taxonomy): domain Eukaryota; kingdom Metazoa; phylum Mollusca; class Cephalopoda; order Oegopsida; family Thysanoteuthidae; genus Thysanoteuthis; species Thysanoteuthis major. The sequence goes on along the minus strand of OY735199.1, from coordinate 84,915,419 downwards.
CAATTTTCTTCCAGATCCAGGCACAATTATAAGTTTTTTTTTTCAAAGCTCACAATATTGCAACAATTCTATGACTATACTAGAAATTTCCGAAGATTTTCAATGAATTTCAATTGCATTGTGTTGAAGGACGAACAAAAGACTGCTGAAGAACTGATTAAATTTTGTTCTGGCGCAATGCACAAAACTCCCGTAAATCGTAGTTATATGTTCAAATCATACAATATTGCTAAAGTTCGATGACTGCACCGTCCATATTTCAAAAGAGCTCTCAATTAATTTAGATGCAATTTCATGGGGCATTGACTATAGGCCCCCAGAAAAGTTGATTAAGTTTTCTGGGTGTATGCATGCACAATAATCCTTCACTATGACATATTCAAAAGGATGCACTCTATGGGTATTCCCTAGTTTACTATGAAAATCTATACTGTTTGCTCAAATCTTCTTTTCAAACTGATCAATTCAGCAGATATATTTTTATATTCATAACTGTATACCTATTTTCGGTATTTCCGAAAATATGGGATGTCAAATCAATGTAGATGAGGACTTATCCAGTTCCTTGCAACCAGCTAGGATCCTATCGGAGATACGTCCCGATAAATGCTTGAACTGCAGATGACATGAAATCGCATCATTGCAGTTCTATAGCCCACCTGCAAATGACAACAGTGTTCATGATGTTTGGTTAATAAAGAAAATGTTATTTGCAGACAGTGAAAGCTGGAAGGATGAAGTTAAAAGAGCCAAAAGGTTACTCAGTTGTGCTAATGATTTATTGAACAAAGGTGATTGATGCCACAAATCCTTTTCTCTTAGAGGAGGCGAGGAATACTTATGTACGATATAAAGATTGAGGTATGCCATAGTTTCTTATACTGATGTGTATATATATATATATTTATTTCTTTTCTGCCTCTTATGATCAACTACCGTCCATATTTTAAGAATTTAACCAAGATGCAAGTCGAAGAATGAATATAATTTTAGTATGTTCTCTTCTTGAATGTGGTAAGGAAACACTGTAGAATAATGCAGACACTATAGTATTTCATATTTTGCGTAATGTTTCCTACGGATTCTAACATTGATTGGAAACTAACATGTCGTAGGAAACTTTACAGGAAATTTAATCAGTATTTTTTAACTTTTTTTTTCCTACCGGAGGCTTCATTACATTACGATACTAATTTAAATTGATTTGTTAATTTTGTTTCAATGTCTGTCTCATCCAATTACAAATACAATTTGACACAATTAAGTTTGGTGAAGATATATTCGTGAAAGACTTCTCATTAAGTGCTACTGTATACTGACAAATTACGAGAAAACAAGTCCAGAAATCAGGCCATAGATGTGCTAGTTCTTTTCTTCAGTGGAGATCTAAGTCAAAGAAAGTGGTCAACTGTTGTTTTTTAAGCTTAATCGACGATTGAGATCTGAAACCATCTTAAATCACTCAGATGCCTGGGTAGTCTACAAGTTCTCATCTAAAATCTAGAAAAGTACATCAGATATTAAGAATGTGATTTTAGTCTTAAGTGTTTATCTTATTACAATATTGCATATTCTATAAAATGTATTACTTATCCCATTTATACAAAATAGATGAAAAAATTATATATTTCTTTGAAAATATTGAAATAGGAATATTTTGCGTCAAGCTTCGGCCAAAAATTAGATCTAAATGAATAACATGTACATGGCAAAGCATTTACCATGGATTCAATTTGGCAACATTAGCAATTTTGAGCAGAGGATTGAGCTATATTTCAGTTTGTCAGTCGTGGCGACAACCAATGCGAGAAATGCCATCGAATCCGAGCAAAATCCATCGGTTCAAATTCTCTATTGTCTTATAATTCTAGCATTTGTGTTTTTATAAGTATTTCAAGGGTCGAAAGTGTATATCTCCAGCATTCATACTTAAATGATTGGATCTGTATGCGCAAAACATTTATATATAGCCAGTCAAGCTATCATGAATAGTGAAGTAACATATTAATGTTGACTGATTCGGTTGACAGATCCTAACGTAGCTTTCCATCGAGGGAAATCAAGCACTTAATCACATATAAGTAGTCAGAATATTACTTCAGTTCTGTTGCATAGAGTGCATTGGAACAGTGTGACTGGTGTGAAAATAATATTCCCTTTTCAGCAATATATTTATTAAAACAGTTTTTCGAATAATCAATTCATCAGAAATCAGAAGTGTCAAAATAGTAATCCCTATTCGTCTGAAAATGTGTCCTTCTTTCCCTTTCATTTATGTTCAGTTCTTTCTGGTTTCTATTTCCGAATAACTTTGCACCAACCAAATAGTTGACCCTGAACATGATGAATATGCATCGTGCACGTGAGAAAATCACACTCAACCTAGCATGGCGAGTTCTGGAAACAGCACAGTATTTGAGACCAACGATAGGAATCTGAAACATCCTGGGAACTGAGAGAAAATTTGTATGGCAATGGGTTTGGCACATTGCAAGAATGTCAGACAACTGTTGGACATCAGGTCTTACAACCTGAATGCCCAGATATCAGGTTCAACGCTGTGGACGACTGAAAGTATGATAGCGTGACAAGCAAGATAAGTTAAGGATGTACTCGTTCCCCGATGCTCAGATGAGAGAGAGGTGGGAAAGATCTATGTCCGCCAACGGATGAAAACAGATTGATGATGATGTTGATGATGATTTTGTAAATAATTCCATCAGTTCAAAAGAAAGAAAAAAAAATCATAAAGTGCATCTATCTATCAATTAAACTTTTCCATTGGTGTTCGAATGTCTCCCACAAAAAAGATGTATTCCATTAGGACTGAGTGGTTTTGACCTTTCCAGATGCTGTATCCACATCCTACCCATAAGAGAGTGTATGCACAGACAGGTATCCAAACACAGACATGCACACACATATATACTTCCAATGCTTACAGATAGAACAATGTATGTACACACACATAATCAGATCCTAACTTATGAATATCACTTTTGACTTCATGTACAAAAAGACTCCCTCTTTAAAGGAAATTCTCCATTCTACATACATATAAATTGTGTCAGTGGTGCTGGGTGGCTATCTGTGTATGCATGCACCGTGCAAGGAAGCCACATTGAAAGCGCTACAACATATTTCCCTCATTAAATCTAAAAGGCACATCTTTTTCTCCGATATAAATGGCTGCAAAAAGAGGTCTGATTAAAAATACAAGTTCATGATAAAACAGTGTTGTATTCGGTGTCCAGTTGCATCCATGGTTTTTGTTTTTTGAAAAATTGAACTTTCTAGATTAGAATTCCCCAACTTTTGTCATTTTTTAAATTAATCATAACGCAAGCAACATTCTGCCAACAAAAAGTTGACTATGTCGTGGCCTATCTTGCATAATCAACCACAAATGCCATCATTAGGCTGTCTAACTCAAATCTTCAATTTAAGCAGTTTGTACCGTAAAATACACTTTCAAATGTCATTTTTTGCATTACTTTAGGAAATGATGAATCACATTTTGACCTCCTGTAGTGAAAGTCTCAACCAAGACTAACATTGTAAATGTCTACATAGATTTCCACGGTTCTCAAGTGGGCTATCAGGCAGATTATATATCTGTGTATATTTCATGCGTGCATAATACGCCAATGGGGATATAACGATGAAAATTTCAGCATTCATTTTTTGTCATGTCCTAAAAAATGTTTTTCTTTATTCACCTCCAATTCAAATTCGTTTTGTTATGATTTCTTTGTATGAACTCAATTTGCAGATATATTTTGGACTATATCCGGTCATATATTGCAATTTATTGTGTACACTCATTTTTTTATCTTACATGTAGACATTTTAGAGTCAAACAATATAAATTAAAAGTAACTAATTCATTGATCACCTCTTCTTCCAAGTTTTAATAATTCGATGCAAACACACTTTGCAGCCAATTAACGCTGATTGCGTAACATTTTTTTGTTTATTATATATATATATATATATATATATATATATATATATATATATATATATATATATGTATGTGTTTGTGTGTGTGTGTGTGCATGCATGTGTGTATATACATATATATATATATATATATATATATATATATATATATATATATATATATATATATATATGCTTTACGACAAAAGTCGGATTGTTTCCCTGTCGGCCTCCTCCTTTAAACAACCGAAACATTAGCTGATAAATGAATCTAAATATATGTTTGACCTTATCGATAAACATCATATGGTCACAACTTGGCTGACAGCCCTTGTACTCTCCAAAACATGTTAAATGATTATGTTTTTTCTGATCTTTTTATATCACGCAAGAAAGATAAGTGACATTTATGCATACATATATATATCTATATCTATCTGCTTGCTTTCTGTATATGTATATATATATATATATATATATATATATATATATATATATGTGTGTGTGTGTGTGTGTGTGTGTGTGTGCGTGTATGTGTGTGTGTGTACGTATGAATCTAAACACACACACTCACACATATATATAGATATATGCTAAAGGACGCATTTATCTGATGTTGGCAGATGTATTATTTTTTTTGGTGTGTCGTTGGAGCATTGTCAGATAATCTACAGTGGATTGAGAGATGTATTTGTTGAGTTGGACTTGAGTGATTTGAAGATGTGATCATGTGCATTAGTTCATCGTCTCCTTTCCAAACGATGCTGAATTCCTCAATGGTGGCTGACACTTAACAAATCTACTCCTTTCAGTTAGTTTACAATGTCAATCTTAAATCCTGCGTGTTTGAAGATTTACATGATTTTCCTCTTCTTTCTTTCTTATTCAATCAATAGTTCGTCCGTTGTACAGTCAAGTTCCTTCTTGTCAATTATTCAGGTACAATTAATGGTATGTATTTCTCCACTAGTTTGCATACTTTGGCTCTGCCGGACATCCCTATTGTTATGTCGAAATTTGATTTCTTTTTTTTTTCTTTTTTGTACATTGAATGCATTCGTCAGAGACGATGTATTTTGGGTAGTGTATGATTATTCTTAGTTGATCATTGACATGGGTGGGTCCCATAACTATACTGATCGCTTTCTGTATACTTTTGTTATTAAAGGATGAACATACTTAATGTTTAGTTGAACGGATACATTTTTGTTTCTGAAGTCGCGAAAACGATTTGCAAAAGATAATGCTTTTTTTTTTCATTGGTGCACCTCCAAAATAGTGCTCGGTTCACAGTATATCTTATTTAATATTTCCCTGTTTTGTGTAGGGTTGATCAGACTTCATTCTGAATCCGATCATAAGTCACTTTAAAATTCCTTTACTGTTATGACGACATTATATTTTTCCATCATGTTGAATCTTCTGCTATTACTATCATTTATATGGATATGTTTGGGTACTTACAATTTTGTATAAATGTAACAAGATAAATACATAAATACATAAAAATACATTGATATTCAAACACTCACCAAGGAGAGAGGTATGAATAAAGTACACATGATATTTATATTTCTTTACGTGAAAAAGTTGGACTCACTATTACGGGTAGAATGTTTTCATGACATTGATGGCCATCCATATGATTTTCACGTTTTAGTTTCACTTTTTAAATGGTATCATTTAATCATTAAGATATTTTTGTACTTTTTATGTGTTACAAATACTGAAATAATTTTGAATTTTGCATTCATTACAACGACTGGATATTAGCTAATAAATTGATCTAAATATATATATTAGTAGCTCGAGTGAAAATAGATAAACTCGACTCACAAAACTTGGAGTTCAATGCTATGCATAGCTGTTACTGATAGCATACGACTCACTGACACGGTATGACGAGAATGACTGATGGATGAAACACACACACACACACACACACATATATATATATACATATATGTATATATATATATATATATATATATATATATGTATATATATATATATGTATATATATGTATATATATATATATATATGTATATATATATATATATATATATATATATATATATATATATATATATATATATATATATATATATATATATATATAATTTCTGACTAATCGGCACAGTAGGATAATAGAATTAATAAATTAGTCACAAACACTAAGTCATCTTGATAAAAGATGCTGTTTCTCAAAGACTAAAACACATTACTGAGTAGTTGAAGTGAAAAGATAACTTTTTTATGAAGTTACGTAAGTGGATGAATTAAGATACGTATTTGTTCAGATGTTAACTATGTAATGAAGTCGTTAATGTAATTAGCACATTCAGCTTGGAGTGATATAAATACTTCATTCCACGCTCGTGATACCACCTATTAGCACATTAGCCTAATATTTGATCCCCATTCAACTTTGCCAACTAATTAAGTCATTCAGTTTCATTATTTCATTTTCTATTGGGATACAGGAAGTTTGAAAACATGAACGAATAAGCTGTAAATCAGACTATAGATGCGTTTTTTGTTCTTCGATTAGCAATCCACCTTGCTCACATCGGAGCTTCAGTAAAAAAAAAATTAGATTCATACCTGAAATCTACGAGCTAAAAAGATGTTGGTTTCCAAGACTGATTTCATGAAAATATCACATTATTCAAGCAAAATACTTTTTTGATAACTATAAAATGAACAAAAGATTTCCCATGTCTGTTACTAAAAAAGTGTTATTCATCCCATCAAAAATTATCTGGTAGCAATTCCTTTATCTACATTTGACCCAAAATCTCAAAATGTATGTAAGAATCTAGATTAGAAAACTTAGCAAGGGACATAACTCAATGACGCAGAAAATGATACCATTAAGCATAGGACGTAGTTACCATTTACCTGTGTCAGTCAGTGATGACAGTCAGTTCTACGGATGCTACTGTGTCTGAAAATTGACCTGAATCAGTCTAAAAAAAAAAACTTTTCCCCAGTGATGATCTGTCCCTGTGCTTGAGTAATCGATGGTCTAACATAGATGGAGCAGAATTATGAGTGCTTCTTTTCAGCATTTCCATAATAGGCAATATGATTTATGATAGGTAACACCAAACAACGAACTCCCTACAACTAATTATAATTACCATAAAACCACTTAACGGAGCCTTGAAAAACAGCCTAGGATACCAATTCTCTGGAACAAATAGAATCCTCAACCTTCTCATAGATACGGATAAGGAAGTTATTCGCAGAGAAATCGAGGATGGCTCAGAACGTTGTTTTTCAAAGTTGAAGAATACAGAATATTTGAATTGAATTGTGTATAGAAGAAGGTGTACTATTGGTGATGCACAGAGGAGAGGCCGTGGCGTTGGAAGGAATAGAATTGTTGAATAACAAATTTTTTACAGAATTGACCACTTACAATCGATATAAATGAATTGAGGTTCTCAATTGTGAGTGTTTAAAGCAAAACGAAATGAAGATGAACAAAATAAAACAAGAATAAATCCTTTGGATGATACAAAAGATACAGGGGAGATATTCAAATGAGAATCAATTCCATAAAGCTTTCGGTTATTGCACAGGATATATCTAACGATTTAAATTAAATTTTGATCCATCCTGATATTCAACCAATTCTCCCTCATTCAACGGCCCACCAATCTAAACTAATATATATCTCTTTGATCACACAATATGTCAAGAAAGTATCTATGAATCCTGTTGATATTCAGTGAAAGGTTTTGCATTAAGCTAAAGGCGGAATTATTGAATTCTGTACTGGATCAAGAATGTTTTTCTTTTAATGATTGAAAGATATTCACTCCTATTGATACATTATTCCGGAATATGGAAAATCAATTGTCATATAAATACCTACCACGTTTCATCTCAGCTATGTATGAACAGATATTCATTTAGTTTTTACTTAGTGTATCTGCTTTTTGATTTACTTCTATCCATGCGATTGTATTAACTTTTAAAATTAATAAAAACATAGCAATATGTTGAACATTGAACAGGCATGCGCAGTAAAAATGTTAATACAGCCTTTTGTTAGATGCAGAGTGGCTTCAGCGGTAGCAGGTGGAATTGTCAAGCAAATAGGATTATTGAAAGATTTTTGGATGACAATCCCTTCTCAAGTCTTCCCTGTTCCTTATTTGGTATGTCTCCTTCTTTCTCTCTGACTTCCCTCTGCTTTCATCAATTAGTCATCTTTCTCCCTCACTTTCTCTCTCTCTCTCTCTCTAAATCTTCTCCCGCCTTTCCCCCCTAAAATCAGTTCTTTTTGTCACTTTCTTTCTTTTCCTCTCTTATTAATTACTGTTACTTTTCTCTCTCTTTTTTCATCCTAATAAATGCTCCCCGTCCATTCTATTTTTTCAATAACAACCCGTCTCTCTTTCAACTATCTCTCTATATCTCTCTCTTACCCCCTCTCTCTCTCATTAATTACTGCTGCATCTCTCTTTTTCTGCTTCTCATCAATTTCTCCCACCTTTTTTTCATCAATGTGATAATTCATCATATCTATTTCTTCCTTTCTATCTTTCGTGTTCTCTCTCTTCCTTTAACTCTTTTGCTCATTAATATCTCCCTCCTTCCTCTCTCCAACTCATGAATTACTCCCGTCTTTCCCTCTCTTTCGCAGTCTGAAGAATTATCTCTGCCTTTCACTTATTTAATATCCCCTTCCTATTTTCTTTGATTCGCACCCGATGCTATTATCCGGCAACAATTTGACCTCACTTTGCTGCTGACATGTGCAAAATGTTCTTCTTCTGAAACCGACTGTAAATCTTATTAAAGGAAACTAAAGTAAAAAAGCAAAACGTGAAAAATGAAATTCGTCAAAAGAGAATTACTTTCGAAGCAATGTGCAGATGCTTCAATTTTATATTTTCAATCTTCGAAGCACAGAAATATCTTGACGGTCTAATTTCCTCATATAAAAGTCCTGAAAGACACGGGACAGTTTGAAATGAATTCATCTATTGGATTCTTTTAGATATCTGTGACAATTTAGAAATATTTTAATATGTTTTGCCTTCAGGCTTCCCCAGGAATAATGGAACACAGTTGAAAACGAAGTTTCAAAAGAGCAATCGGCATATATAATGCCGAGGCAGATATTTGTGATTTCTGTGAGTTCCATCATCATCGTTTTTTTTTTTTTTTCGTTTTTTCTTTTTCTTTTTCTTCTATGGTTGCAGTTATAATGCTATGTATCAGTCTTTTTTTTACTGCAAGTTCATTCATTCATTTCCCTTGCCAACGAAATCAGTAGAAATTCTGATATATGACTACAATTGAATGAATATGTATGCGGATGAACCAGTATTACTCAGCAACTAGTCATTCTACAGAGCTGATACCGCAAGATACACCAGTAGAGACACGAGACATAGCAGCGTCGAATCTGAAGTTATTTAGATAGTCAGGTCTCAAAAATCTGATGAAACAAATATTTATCTTTGATGCCAACTTTACATGAACCGTTAAGCATGAACACAAGAATGCATTGTCTTATCGTCACTTGAATAGCACGTATCAAAAGATCCATGTCGATCTTAACAAAAAAATAGTCAATATTTTCTTTGAATGACTTTCACTCTTCAATAATCACGAATGAAGGTTACACAAAAAATGTTTTAGAATGGAAACTATTACATTAAAAGAAGTATTTTAAATGAAAATTATGGTGGGCTGCTTAACAAACTAAAAAAAAAAAGTTTAACACTTGGGATTGCAATGAAGCAAGTTTGAGAAGATATGGATAGTTTGAGAAAAAATGAGGAACACATGTCGAATCTGTTTTCAAACTTGCCATAAATATCTAAATCAAATGAATTTCAACTATTACTTGATATACAAGTCTATTAGTTGATGGCAGCAGTGATATTCCTCCGTGTAATATATTATTCATATGTATATAACATCTATTTTGAATGCATCAAGAAAATACATTATATTAAAAAGTAAACTCTATGTATGATAGTAGCTGCATCTATAACACATTATGCTAATACTGTATATCAAACAGATAACTATACGTATGTTATCACTTATATATCGTAATATTCGCTCTGAGTGAGATGGTGTTAGGTCAAATCTGTAACGGTTTCAAGATGATAACTGTTTTGTTCTTGAATTCCCCAAACAGTGAACAACTAATCATCTAAACAAGAGAAAATTCACACATAGTACCATAATATATGAGAGAGAGAGAGGGGGGGAGAGGGAGAGAGAGAGAGTTACTTGTGAGACAGAGATGGAGAGAAGCAGGAAGGATTGATGAGAGAAAAAAAGAGACAGGGGCAGCAGGGATTCAACAATAATCTTTTATTTTATCCCAGAGTGAATTATTTTCTATCGAAATCAAAATTTCTTTAAATTACCTGTCACTTCCAATAATCCGTGATTCTAGAACTTAATGCTTTCTGAATCAGTTACTAAACTGGGTGGTCTTGAATAAATCAATGTCATTTTACTAGAGGTCAGATTGAAATACTTAATCTTAAACCCCTTAGAGAGAAACAGGCAATACAAACAATTCAATTGAACAGGACTGGTGCTATCTGTATTGAAAAAAAATCTAATTATAATCTCATTATAGTACGCAAAATCTCAGGTTCAATCCCAGTGTGAGACAATAATAATACTACCAATGCCTAGAGGGGAGTGTGGTCAATATACCCCCTTCGGTTAAATAAAGTGTTCGGTTCATTACTTCCCTACACCTACCAGATGATATCTGATGAAGGCCGTAGAGTACAACGGCCGAAACTTTGTATGAAAAACAACGAAGATGAGGATGGTCCAAATTAATAGAAATGATAATAATGCCTCATCTCCAAAATTCAGAGATATACTTACTTACGTTCCGATGAGGTTTCGAATCTGGAGGTGGTATCTACTAGATTATTGATCCACGATGGAGATTATTCTTGATGATGTAATACAAGAATTCGTTTCCGTTGTCTTTTCTCGGCTCAATCTTCGGACATAAAGAAATGTGATGTAAACAGTGTTCTTTATTTAAAAAGAGAAAAAAGAAGTCGTGAAAATCTTACAAGGTTGAATAGCGATGTTTTGATTTGTGAATGTTTTGATATAGTAACGTCAAAGTACATCTTTTTTCAAAGCTTAAAATTTTGGATAACATGGAGCAAACTCTCTTTGAACTTTCAAGGGTTATATTTTTTTGGCATTTTTTCTTCATTCATTTTGGAGGGGGGGGATCAATGTCAGAGGGGTATTTTTTTCTTTCTTCATATCCTTCCTTTTGGAGGTGGGGCGTTGTCTCACCCTCTTGGATTTTTTTCTTGTTTACTTTTTGGTGTTGTATTTCATGTTATTTTTTTATTTTCAGGAAAGAGTTTTTGACGTATGTCGAGGGAAACCGAGGAGCATTTTTTTCCTGTTTTAGAGGTCGAAATCTCACAGAATTTTTCTTTTTTTTTTCACTTTTTGGGATCAAAATCAGAAGGGAATTCTTCTTAACTTCCAAATTGAAGTGTACCTTCAAGAATCAAAGGAATTTTTTGATTTTCATGAGTCTATATCGAATGGATGATTTTTATTTCTTCGAGAGGTGGAACGCGAAAGAGATTTTTTTAATCTCTTGGTTTTCTGGGTCAAAATCGAACATATCTTTATTCTTCATTTTAAATATTTATATTTTTGATGGTGTAATTTTCGGGAGAGATTTCGCATTCATCTTTACGGTGAAGATCAATGCTTAATAGTATGCCTCTTCAATGCAGTACAATGCACACAGATTCTTATTCATATTTAGGGGTCAAAATAAGTTTTTTTTCTTCTTTCAGGGGTCAAAAATTAGGAAAATGTTCCTTCGGGAGTGAACATCCAATTTTTTTCCCTCCTGTTTTCGCCTCAATGGGTCGGAGAGGATATATATTTCATACTCTCATGTCAAAATTGAGAGGGATAGATCTTTTCCACGTTTATGGGTCCAAATCACGGGTAATCTTTACTTACTTCTGTGGTCAAAATAGTTAGGATGAATTCCATTTTCATTTAATTTCAGAGGTCAAACTATAGAGCAAAATTTTCTACGATCAGAAGTGTAAATCAAACATTAAATGGGACAGATTTCTCTCATGCTTGGGCATCCAAAACGGAGGGGTATTTTTCTTCTGTCAGTGTTTCTGGGAAAAAACACTGGATTCACAAATGGAAACTATTTATCCCTTTTGAAATTTCTGTCTTTGGCTTGAAGAACATTCCTCCAGCAAATAATTTCCGTACATATTATTTTGTGTCTGGTATATCCGTGTAAACATACGGGATTGCTCAAAATATTTAGGCCCCCATTCCCTCCTTCAAAACAATGAACTGGATTTGGCTAGCCGCTGATTATGTAGGAATTGATTGAAAAACATTTATTGGGAAAATAATCAAGAACTTTTTAAAACATAGGTCTAGATAAGACAACCCTTTGAAAAGAAAAATGCTCAAACATTTTTTTTCATATCACATTAGATGGAACCCTGATGTGTATTACGCAATGAAAATGAAACAACTATCCACCTGAAATCAAAATTAAGAAATCGTACAGGATAGATGGTTGAACATCAACCTCTCCTCTTGGACCCAGCGTTGCCGCAGTATTTTTCTTGGAAGACCAGAAGTGATCCATTTACTTTGATATCAAAACATCAGACGGAATGTATCGCTTAAAATGTTTTGCAAGAATTCCAAGAATTGCGTAAGTTTGCATCTAATCCTCTGTTTACTTTTTGAATTGGACAGAAATAAAGTGTCGAATCCGATCTACTGCTACTCTGATATACCAATAACACATGGACGTTTGCCTGCCAGGTTGGAACATTTGTTTTGTCCGTGATGACTAATCAGAAAGTAGCTAACTGATCTCTATCCCGATTTCTTCTTTTTATTCCTATAATAATATTTCTACCCCTTTTTTTGTTTTGTTGGTCGGCTCCACGAGTCTCAGTACATTCTATCTTCATTTCCAGTTAGTCTATCAACCGAATAAATTCCCAACTCACTCAGACGGATAAACACACATGCGCGTGCATGTGCATGCATGCATGTACACGCACACACAAACGCGCGCGCGCGCACACACACACACACACACACACACACACACACACAAATGAACTTCTAAACACCCAGGTAGGAATTTATGCTTGTTTTTAAGTGGTTTTGTTTTTGTTTCTCTTGGCACGATCAACTTTTTTTTTTTAGTGATCCACTCAAACGCACGCACTGTTTTGACCAATTAGAGGTCATAAACAGATAAACGGAATGAAACTTCTTGTTTTACAGACAATTTCACGGGGGAGGTTGTGTAGTTTTGGTGACCAATAATAAGATGTGTATGCAGTGAAAGTCTTTGTTCATCCCGAGTGTATTGTCGAAAGACCTAAAAATATTTTACAGTTGCATTTTTTCAAGAATTTGAAAAAAAAAAAAGATTCAGAAAATCTACCAGCCATATGGTAGAGTAATTTTCATACTTTTAGCCTGTGTTGTTTTTTGGTTTTCAAGACAAAGTAGAAAAAAATTCACAGAATGAGCATTTCAATTGCCGATTTTCATCGTAGAAACGCACCCCAATCTTGAATTTCAGTGTAACAGTCTTACAAAACACCATTTATATCATTAGCTCGCAGACTATGTACAACGAAAGAAATATTAGTATGAGCATGTGCCATACAAAATTGGTTTTAACATTCACTTTGCAGCACTGGAAAACAAATGGGGGTGCTGAAAGTTAATACTGTCTTTGGGCGGTGTTATTGAGCAAAGTGAGTCGTGGGGACAATATGTAAAGGAAACCAATCGGTATCTTGCATCCATAAATCCATACGTCTAAAAAACTGATCTCACTGACGAGGTATACGACGCTGAAATATTTTTCTATAGAAATTTCTTCTTTATTCCTCCGCATAACATTTCAAAAGTTGCTCGAATGTAAAAGTAATTTTCAATCCATCATTTCCGAACAGTTTTACTGAGGGCATGTGAACAGATGAAAGAAAAACAGTATAAAACGTTGCGATATACACAGAAGTTTAGAAAACACTGGTGTAAAATTATACTTTCACTTCCTATGATTTGATTTCAAATGAATTATTATTTCGTTCCAAGACTCTGATTTCAGGAAAATGAAAAGTTCATAGCAATGCTGGTCCTCTTCCGAGCACTATTCATATCTTCCCCAACATATGATCAAAGAGAACACAGCTGCATTGTAATTGTGTACATGCATATTTATGGCCCAACGCTTCTCCGAAACATTGCATTTATGAGATCTGTTACAAAGGTCCACAATAAACATAACCTAACATTTCTGTGAAAGACATCACCAAAGACTATGTAAATAACTGTTATTATACCATTATTAATGTAGCAGGGTAAGTCTAATGCTGACCAGGAAGGGATGAAAAAGACAGCCTCAATGTGTTAGCAGATAGGGCAGTATTATGAGAGAGAGAGAGAGTGAGAGAGAGAAGGAGAGGAGGGAGAGATGTTGAGTATCATGAGAAGGAAAGAGATGTGCTAGCAGTTAGGGCAGTATTATGAGAAAAAAAGAGAGAGAGATGCGATAGGAGAAAGAGTACGAATATTTGCATTGTAGTGTACCTGTAATAAATGGCCACCAAAAGTAACGCTTGCAGTCTTCCAACTGATGGGTCAATCGAAGACAAAGAAACTCGGAAAATAATGAAACAGCTTAGTCAAACTATCGTGCATTCGGGGACAGTAGTATAGAATTCAGTACACCTTCGGTCAAATGCTATCCAAATGTGTGTATTTATCAATCATGACTACCATGGCAGTCAGTTTCAAGAATAACTACCAGCAAAAACTGTTTTCAGATTGATTTTCTTATCAAAAATACATGCAGTGTGATATTGAGAATAGAGTTGGTTGGATGTCCTGACGCATAAAGGTATTTCAGTCATAAATATAGAGATAGATGTCTCAGTTTTCTACTGATATATGATCCATTCTATTTAACAAGGTTCCCCTGATTATAGGAACGATACTACCTTATCATGAAAATGGTAAGGAAAATGATGATGAATAGATTTGACTTAATATTTCAAGCCTATCTTGCAGACGATTAGCCTTACACCTGAGATTTCATAGAATGGATGAAGACCGAAATTACATCTACTGTAAATAGTTGTAGTGATTTTATGAACTGACTACATGAAATTCAACTGAGTATTTCATTTTTAGTGAAAAAATGGTTAGCAGGCTCGAAAAATAGAACCTTCATGAAACCCCATAATTCATCTTTCTTCCGTTTTCCGTGTCGTCACAATTTGGGGACAGGGAAATTTTTTTCTAAATTGCCCCTCCCACCAAGCCTTAGAATGTTATTTAAGATAAGAATGAGTGGGTATTATCGAAATTTGTGTGCACCGTTCATTTTATTATCACGCAGACTTTTTAGTGCAGTCAAGAGGCGAGTGTACTCAGCCTTAATGAAGATTTAGTTGTCTTCTGTGAATTGCTTATCAGAAGTTATTAGTTCATTCAAGAGAATAATTCGATTTTTTATGAGATATATATTTTCTACATGAATAGACATATCGATTAAGTACTCTAAATTAATCAAAAAATGATGTAGGAATTTCCAGAGATAATTGCATTGCAATTTTATGGAAGTCTCGGAAAATGTCGTTTCATAATCATAAGAAAACCTCAGCAGACTGTAATCTTACTTGTGTCGAGAAGGTGACTTTGCATTATCATAACAAGCTGAAAACCTGCATTATTATTATTTCCTGCTTTTCAAGTTGGTTCTTTGAAAGGTCTTAATCGGGCCTATGATTCCAATGACGGGTTGAAAGACTTATTATTAGATAGCAATTGATAAAAAATAGGTAATTGTTATCGAGATGCGAGAGTTACTGGCTCCTTCTTGCTCTCCTTTTTTTTCAACATTTAGTGGTACCTCAATTCACTCCAGCTGATTACAGAGCACTGCTTCAGCTACAAAAAATCATATACGGGGGAACAAAATCAAGCTCCTAGTATACATATAGAAGGATTTTATGTAGAGAGGAAATGATCTTCAGCTGTTTTCCCTGTCGAAAATAGGTCTATTGTAGTTGCACTGCAACCTTGATGAGAAAATATCGTTCAGTTTTGTTAACTAGTTTAATCAACTCTTCGTGGTCACATTTTATTGTTTGATTCATCGATTTAACGTCAAATATCTCGTTAGATCGTTTTCATTGGCAGTTTTTTCTAAAATTAGATATGTCATATCAATGAGCAACTGCTCCATCATCTGATTTCTCGTTGTGACGAATTCAAATGTAAATAACTTATATCATCTCTACATGACATTATTGTAATAGTTCTTGGCATTCTTTGTAGATGAAGTTCGGAAAATAAGACCATCACATTTATACGTTTAATCTAATTATTCAGCCAAAACGTTCGGGAGATGTAGACGAATGGGTTATTGATTCAGCGAAAGCGGTCAAAATATTTTGGGGAGGGGTTTGTTAGACGATACCAGAATGGATTTAAAACCCTATGACTCAGACATACGTTGTTTCATATGGTGTAGAAATTGGTGTCGTCCAAGAAAAACTAACTGGGATCGTCACATGGAAGCTCTTTGAATTATGTCCATGTCTGGTAAAAAAAAGTAAATCATCACCTTCAAACCGTCAACAACATCTGTGGTTCACGGATACGTTTTTATATTTATTCATTCATTTTTAATCTCGCATAGTTTTCCCAGGTTTGGAATATGTGAACAAGACTTGGAGGCAACATTCACTAAAATTTCCATACAATCACCATGTGCTAATTTACTCCAATCTAAGGGGTGGATTCAAACCATTCCCATGGACACTACTTTCAGTGTCAGCCTAGGTCAGGATTGGAACTGAATTCATTTACCACGCTGCTAACCAATCGACCATCTCCATTCTCTCAGGTAATAAGATACATATCTTCGCAGGCAGATGATGCAACGTCACTTGCTAAGAAACATTCAGGGAGACAACTCAGTCAATTTCATTACCTCTCTTTGGTATCCATTTTTCTTCCCGTTTACAGCTATTAACCAACGATTGCCAAAATGCAATGATAATGGATAACTGATAAGACGTCCTTATCATCTCGCCATGAGACATTGATTCAACCCCCTGGGCACTCTGCCAACTAAGCAGACCAACTGCTTCAATACAACTGATCGACAGGCAAGGTGAATTTCGGGATTAAAGTTTACGTCGTTTGTTCAATCTAATTCCTCTCTTGGTGCTGTTAGTTCGTTCTTAGCTCTTAATTAATCTTCTTTCAATTGATCTAATTTATCTACATTTTCCAAACATTCTCACTCATGAAATAATTCACCTATACGAGACGAATAAAATTGACATAATGCCTAGAGCACCATATAATAATATGTTAATTGATTGAAAATTGGAGACATCCAATACATTGCTCATACAGAATACCTCCTTTTCCAATCAACGGCTTTTTTTCCCTGCAGGTCTACTTCTGGAAGCTATATTCGAATTTGTCAAACAGATTTACACGTTTTGAATTTTACGTTTCCTTCAACCGGAAATAATTCTGAGCTGGTCAGTTGGTAAATCATGATTCATGCCTTTCCTAGGGGCATTACTAGGGAACAAAGAGATCAATCCAATAACCATATTGTTGACCACAGGCCTGCACCCATAGCAATCTAAATGCAACTAAAGTTACAATAACTGTTCAATCTTTTAACCTACTATGATGCTATTTTAAATAATAGCTTCTGTTTTATTTACATCAACATATTTGGCTTATTGCCATTATCAGTGAAGAAAATACACCGATACCTTGAATAATGCAATATCAATAATTGCCGATTTTGAAGTACTACGATGAAGGTATCGCTTTACAATTTTAATGTGACTAAGTATAGGAATAATCTAATGATGTGATTCTGAAATTGCATTGGTTTCAGTGCTGTACAATTGAGTTATTGCAGTACAAATTAAACTTAGTAAAAACAGAAGAAAGAGAAACAATAAATTACAATGAGAACCAAACGTGTGGAACGAATTGACAGCACTAAATGAGGTGCACATAAAAATTCCTATTATGATACTTGACACATATGTTAGAGTCGACTAGTTTTATTGACAAGGAAGACCTATTCAAAATTTCACACGATCAGAGAATAATGAATGCAGAAACCACGTTTTTTAAAAATGTTCTTATCTTTCCACGCTCATTATTTCATCCTTTTTTCCATACATACGAACACGACATTTCTCCTTTTCCCAATGGCAGTGATGATGTTGAATCTTTTTTCCCCAAGTATTTTGATGATCATTCTACAGAAAGCGCCTTTATTGGGAACATGATCTACTTCTTTTGTTGTGATTTTCTGATAGAAAATATTTGAGTTTTGATGCAAATCTTGAATTGACGTCACGCTTCCTTTGAAAACGGGTTTCCTCTTTTTGTTTCTGAATTCATGATACAACTTCTGTTGGAAAAAATACCAGGTATTCTTGCATCTGGTGCCGATATTCCTGTCTCAAAGGCACCACAAAACACTGTTTACTTTGAGAATGCAGTGTAGTTGAAATCTTCGAACGGATCTCTAAAACACTGGTCTTTTCTATTTTTTTTTGTACCTTGCTGAATATGTACGTATGCATGCTTCTCTGTTTGGATCACGTACGGGCTATACTAATGGAGTTAGTTGTGTTTGACTTCTTATGATACATATAAAAAAAGTCATTTTTTAAAATTTAAATTTACACTCGAATTGATTTTTTGGTTGAGCTCCAAATGATTTTTTTGTTGCTAAAATTACCTGGTGTTCACGCTCAGTTTTTGAGAATCAAGACTCTCTTTCGGTCAATCAAGGACGAAAGAAGTTATGAGAATCCGACATACGTATTGCCACAGTATCCTACCTACCTACCTATACTCAATCATATTTTTTTTTATTTTCTTGATCACTGTATTCTCGTCAAAAGGACATAAATAAATACAGACGCACATCTTCTTCCAAATAGGGTAACAAGGGGTGAAAAAGACCAAAAAAGATTATAGATGGGCAGGCAGACTGACAGAATGCAATTTTTAGACATGGTTTTGTTTCTAGAAATTGTCAACTGAATCCATCAGCGTGGCTGGCTATATATGAATGTATGTTGCTACACCACTGGAGCGCGATCATTTTGAGATTTATTTCTTGATACATATAAAAAAGTTTTTGAATTTGCAAAGTAATTTAGTTCCTTCTTTGTGTTAACGCTTGGATTTGTGAATTCTTCTTTTTAGATGTAATAAAAGATGTGAGCAGTAACACACTACTTGATCACTCATTTTTTGAAATTTGATTTATATTGCCCAGCATGGCATGCTGCCAGAGGAGTCTTGTAAATGCATAGATTTCTACTGAGAAACTTACTACATCTGTTTCTAAATCTGTTTTTTTTATTTTTATTTTCATCATGATCTTTTTCTTCCTTTTTTCACTCCATGTAACCTACATTGATATTCATGAGTTTTATTATTTGGACAAGTAACCCGTTCAATGCTAAAAGGCAGAAGCCTGTTAGAACCCTCAGAAGAAAATGTCAAAATGTTAACCCAAATGTTCACATGTATTCAGATACAATTATACGGTGACAGGATAGGGAAAATCAATAGAACATCTTCAACTTCTTTATTATCAAACTTCCGATGCGTTCTTCTTGTCTTTGGGCAATATTGATATTTTTTTCATCTTGCACTATATGCTTTATTTTTAGATGAATACCTCTCTAGAATATGTAAATATCTAGGAGTGAACATTGACGATTGAAGTGACTTTCAGTGATTGAATAAAATTCGATATATTTTTCCATATTTTAGTTTCATATCTTTACAGGGTAGTAAGTCTATTTTTTTGTCCAGTGTAAACTAGAAAATAATTTTGTCAACGCTGCTTGTAGGCTTGTATTGCATTCTGCAATAATGTTTAGGGACACAATGTGCAAATAATTCCAATAGTGATTATTGATTCTCGTGGCAATTAACAGGGCAAAACATGGTATTTTATCAAGACATAGAAGCATTCCATGATGCTTTCGAGAAAATAAACACAATATAGATATTATTGGACAAAGTATTCAGGTATTTGCATGCATTCAATCTATACAGTCGTTGTGACTCTTTACTTTTCATGTCGTTTGTGATAATGTGAATATATATATATATATATATATATATATATATATATATATATATATATATATATATATATGTATATATACATGTATATATATGTATATATATATATGTGTGTATATATATATATATATATATATATATATATATATATATATATATATATATAATTTGCAAACACGATATACCGATTGCATATTTAACGAGAGTCAGGCCATGAAGTGTTGAAGAATAACTTACGGGTTGGTCTGGATCCAGGAATTTGTTTCTTATTCACAAATATATTTCCTTTTTATTCATGAATTCATTCATCCTCTCATATCTACCCACAATATATCACAAAAGTTTCCAAAGAATATCAATGACATTAAGGGAAAATGCGAATGGAAAAAATAGGGTGATGAGTGTACATAATTCCCCATCTTATGCTTAGTCTTTTCCGATCACTAATGTTATTTTTGAACCCTCAGTCAACTTTACTTCCTGCTCGGTAGCCAGCTTATTTCCAATTTGTCACTTTATTATTTATATGATATTTCTTCTTAGTTTTGTTCGTTTTTTTTAATACTTCGATATTTTTTTCCAACTTTTGGTAATATCCAGTAAAAATATACTTTTCGATAGATAATCATTATATTACTTACACTATCAGTAAATATAAGATGATTTGAACTCATGCCAGGCCTAATATGTTGGCAACTACAGGCTGTTGCCCTTTTTCTACAGTTTTTTTTTCAGAAACAGCCAACCAAGAACATAAATATCTCAATATTTTTTAAGGTGCACCCGCATGCACACACACGTGTGTGTGTGTGTGTGTGTGTGTGTGTGTGTGTGTGTGTGTGTGTGTATGCGCCCCTGTGGCCATGACTGTGATTCGAACAATCGGAACGAATTTTGCTAAACAGCTGATTTCTTTGTATTTCGAGGATATTTGGACTGTTTACAAATAAAACCAGAGGCAAAACAAAATGATCATTCGTTGATCACATTCATTTTTTCAATGATCAACACAATGCAGCCAAAATGCATTGGTAACGGAACAGTTTCTATTGACTGACTAATCAGACTTATTTGTCAATTTCATTTATATGTTTTTTCAATTTTGTCTATATTCTTTCCTTTGCTATTTCCCCCACCTTTTGTACCTAGCCTCTAACACAATTTTTTCTACCCTTGTAAAAATATTTGTGACATTTCAATGAAATTGAAAAAGTTACCTATATCCATATTTTTTGTCAAACCTCTCACTTAATATATCCAAAAGACAACCATCGGAAATGGGCTCTTGGCAACGAAAAAGCAGTCGACCATGGGGGGGGGGGGGCAGTTTTTCTTTTTTTTTTTGTCTTTGATTAAGATTTATCCTAAATAAAGTTTTGATTCAGTTTTTAGTTCCTGTAATTCCTTTCCCTCTTCTTTCGATTTTTTTTTATCCCCGTCTTTTTTACCTTTATGTTCGTCCTTCCTTTCATCTCTTCCTATTCTCAAACTTCTTACTATTTTTTCCTTTAGTTATCTGTCACCCTTTAAACAATTTTTATCGATCTTTCCAGGAATCGATTTTTGATCAATAGATATTTTTAATTCAATTTTGATCCATTTTTTAATTATAGTACATTTCATTTCCTTCCCTTTCTCAAGATCTTTACTTCTTTCTCCAATATTCTCCTCCTCCCCCGTATCCTTTTTTTATCTGTTTCTCTTTTGCTCGTCTTGTTCTTCCCTCACCCCTTATCTTCCTTCTGTTCTTTCGTCTATCGTTGCCTCTATTCATCTATCCTTCTTCCTTTCCCCTCTGCCTACCTCCTCTTCCTTCTTTTTCTTCATCCCATCCTCTCTCCCATCGATCTATTGATGTCTACCTCTCTCTCTTCACAGGCTTATCTCCTCTAGTCTTTCATTGTTTTTCACCTTATTTTTGGAGACGGATCTAAATTTTATTTGACATCGTTTCTCCAAAGCAATTTCAGTTCCTTTTCTTTCTCTCTTGTTTTTCTATTGATCTCCTGTGGTCTACTTTCGATTGCACTTTTACCATCTTCACATCTCAGTTTTCCATTTTTGTTTCCTTCTGTGGGGAAAAAAAGAAGACATTTATTTCAACTATTCTTCCCCGCCGCCACAATCTTCACAATTATTTTCGTACAGACATTCCACTCTCTTGTGGCTGTTTCCTCAAGGGAAACATAACACAACATTTAAAATTATATCGCTTCAGGATTATCGAAAGAATGTTCCCTGAGTATCAGGCAAAATGTTATTTCAAGCACAATCACACACTCATTCTCTCTCACTCTCTCTCTCTCACACACACACACACACATATATATATGTGTGTGTGTGTGTGTGTGTATATATATATATATATATATATATATATATATATATATATATATATATATGTATGTATGTATGTATGTATGTGTGTGTGTTTGTGTTTGTGTCTGTGGCTGTGTGTGTAGAGTGTGTATATGCATGTATGGGCATGAAAATGTTTATTTTCATAATAGTGAAAGATTATTTATTAAACAAAGGCATCACAATTTTTTCTTTCTTTTTGAGATCAATTCCTCAAAGAATAATTCATATCATGCAAGAACATTTGTTCAAAAATATGTTGTTCTCAAACAGGGATGATGTAATCTTTTATAGAGAATTTTCAGCCCAAACTTCCATCACAGGTGTCTATATAGGTTTCTCCAGCTTTTCAGTGGTCTTGGATGGCCGATGATCAAAGTATATATGTATGTGTCATGTTCACAAGAAGCACTTTGAGGTGGGAATTATGAAAATGTAACCTTTTGATCTTAATCATACCTACAAAAAATAGATAATTTTGTGTGATTTCCAACCTTCCAACTGGGAGGAATCTATTTTACAAAGTTGATATCGGTCCAATATTAATTAGCACTCGAGGAACAACAGCGTTGAGTCTGAATTTTCTGGAAAAGCAGCTCTTCCACGTTTTAAGCGGACATGCAAATCAAAGGTCTTACTCATTAACTGCTGAATCATTCCCTTCTATTACTCATCATGCAGGAGATAGTCATCACACCAAGCTGATTTAAACTCCAAATATTTTTTGTGGAGAGCGAAAGAAACAGTGCGTACCAATAACCCTCAAAATATGTTAGTTGCAAAGAAAACATCGAGTCAGATGTAGCTGCGATATATCTTTGAAGAAAGAATATGTTTGTGATCAAAGAAAGCCTCATCTGTTTGACAATAAGATTTTTTTTCTTTACATTTGGTGAGTAAACATCTTAAGATTGAAGCTTTATTCGCTGTTTATTACATTCCGTTTAAAAGCTACAGAGAGAATAAACCGTTTGGTCTTATTGTGCGCGAACTTGTACATACAATTTTACATCTAGATATTCTTCTAATGCTCTACTGTTGAGCGACAGATTACCCAAAATCGTTATTTCATGACGGAAATTCAAATTTATGTCCTGGCTCGTAGAATATAATTACATTCTTGTTTTTTTCTCACTTGCACCCCCATCACAAACAACAGAAGTTGCAATATCTTTTGTCCAATTTATTTACAATTTCTCTTTTTAGTTTCATCGTCTTCAACACTTTTCCACAGTGCAATAACAAAAGCATTAGCAGATTGACGCCTCCATTATTGAATTAGCTTCACTCAGTTCGGTTGCCGAATTATATCAGCCTAGATTTTTTGGACAGCTGCCTCCTGGTTAATTGCCCTCCAATAATTGTCCATTGGCAATAGTATAACAACAGTAAAGCCAAATATAAAGTTTATTAATGCACAATTCACTATGTAAATGACCACAGCTATCAGGCAATTTTCAAGATTCATGAATATTGAATATAATTTCCGAGGGGAATTCATTCCATTGGGAGTAAGTGTACCGGGGGCACTTATCCTAACACCATCAATCTATCCAAAAGATATGATTCAACTTTAAACTAATTTGAAATAGTATAATTTTATTTCATTATTTCGCAATACTTATTTATTGTCTTTCATGTTCAGTATGGAATCATTATGATATGAAATACATCGACCATACACAAAAGAACAAGTCGTTTTGAAATCCTGAGAACAGGTTGCACAGTCAGGTTTTCAGTATAATAAATTTCTGGAAAAAAAACAATCGTGAAAGGTTTCGTGAACTTTTGCATTGTATTCTCCAATTTTCATATATCAGGAAAATTGAGCATGCCAGGCATTATTGATTAATATATATACATACATATATATATATATATATATATATATATATATATATATATATATATATATATATATATAAGAGGCTATAGAAATCTGCAATAACATTCGGTTCATAAATCTTCAATTGATATAAAATATGCCTTTGCCCTTGACGAGGATTCAATGGGATTTATAAAAATGAAAATAGCAAACTATTCAATACCTGCAGATTCGATATTGAAATCTCTTTTTTTCCTCAAGTTGTAACGGTTAAACTGATAGGGTTGGATTATTTATTAAGCCTGCGATATATTTCTCTCTCTTATTATAAGCTGGTGATATAGTTTCCCGTCTTTTTCATACGAACTTCAAACCTGAAATAAATATGTCATTGAACATAAAGATTGAATGTGTAATGTTTCATAAATTCAAAAAATGCTTCACTGTAGTCTATTGTGGTGTGTTATATTGCAAATCACCTCCTTTGTCCTTTTTTCCAATCATATTCATCAATTCGCTTCCAATTGATTCTTTTGCAAGTCCAATAAATTAGATGTATCCATTTCTGATGATTATTTACTTCCTTCTCCAACTTGTCTCGGGCATAGCCACGTTTCAAAGCATTTTGCGTATATGTCTGTAGCACAGCTCAAGACGCCCAACAAGTCGGATTGCATCGGTCAAATCCAACATACAGCAAAGCTTTTACTGGTCAGTCATTGTCCATTAAGGTGAGGTGGCTATCGATCGTAGTTGGCTTCTGACTAACATACTCTACGTGTATTCCACGTCTGCTTCTTGATTACTGATGTAATAATCCCATTCAATTTCCATAATGTCTCTGTGATGACGTTATTGAACTATATGCAATCGTCTACGTTGATAATGATAAAATGTCCCATTCCCGTTACCGTATATTAATAGTAGTATACAACATTGATCCCCCTATCATTACCAGAATCAGTTGGAGATTCACAAGCAATATAAATGCATTAATACTGACAGATAAAGTGTCATTATTAGCAATATTATTGGTTAGCCCAAGGCTGTCATAAATCCGTGGGGTTATTGGCTCTACAGTATGCCCTTTCTTGTTATTACTCTTCATACAAATCCTCCCCACACCAAAAAAAATCAGTTGCATTGTTTGAAGCTGATTTCAGGATACTTTTGAAAAACCCAGGTCAGGAGTACGTAGTGCTATTGAATGACCGATGATAATCACTGCATTAGGTCGGATAATGTTGTGAGTTTAAAAGGTAGTTAAAACATCGTTCAACTGCAGTTGACATCGTTGTTGTTAATGGGTAAATACCAGCCAATATTAATGAATTATGTTTCTCCTTACATTTTCTTTGCTTTTAGTAGTACATCCTCATCTTCTAGTATTCTTCAGGCTGATCTGAGAAGCAACATTTCATAAGTGACAAACTAGAAAGTATTTAATAGCTTAACTAAGGATTCAATAACATGATAGTACTTATAGTCATTTTTATCCCAAAATATTTATTTTTGATATTTTGAATCATTTATGTTAAACGAAATCTAACTCCGTCATATTCTCAGAAGCAATATGTTCCTTTGTTATCAAGTCACGTAGCAGCAGCACACATTCCAAGATATGCCACTTCAGTGGGAGATTGCAGCTAAACCACCAGAGATACAAATAAAACTATGAACTGTTAAACGGAGCCAAGGCTGACAAAAGGCAAAAAAAAGAATCGATTTGAACCATACTGATGTTGATTGTTGTTTTGTGTCCATCAATTTTTCTCTTCATAAATCATACCTTGCATCATGCAAGAAAGCATGATTGGAAAGAGTACCCAAGCCAACCACAGTAACATCTGCTTTTTCACACCAGCTTTTCAATGACTACAGCACCACTTCTATCAACATCGAGGAAAAGTAAACGTGGTATGTCACAAATAATATTTCTACTCAGCTTTACAAAAAATAAGTACCTTTCCATCTTTGTATTTAAATTCCTTCACTACTATTGATAGTGCTTATTCCCTTCCTGTCCATTGTTGTGGTCGGCACTACGTCCTTATGGGTGCCTCTTGACCCTTCCGGGAAATATTCAGACTGCATGGCTCGCATGGTAAACTGAATTTTAGATCCTAAATAATTAGATGCCTGAGCCTGCTGTGGGGTTGTTCGTATCCTTTTGCAGAATATCCTGAAAAACCAGCTGCCTATGCATATTAAAACTTTATATAGCAGTACAGGCTTCCCACAGCACATTGTGAGCCGTAACCTTTGTGAGAATACCCTGCACTTGCCTAACTATTGTCAAAGTAATGTTTGGAGGTAGAATTCTCTGGACCTTTGGCTAGCATATATATTTTTTTATATTTGTTTTTGTTGGGTTTTTTTTGTTATTTCATTCAAGAATTTTCATTGATGATTCATTGATCGAGCTATATCAATGTAATGTTTTCAATTGACTCAACCACAAAGGTAAATGTTATTGCATGAACATGAAGGTATCATTGTTATTTCAGTATCATAAACCAGAACCTTTTTTAATGTCACGGGTTGAAACAGATATGGAAAGGTAAGAAGTTTAAATAGAACTCAAAAAGTCTATAACAACTAATTTCACAGTTTCAAAATTGACAGATTTGGTGCCAAATACTTTAATTTTGTGATTTTATCCAATCTCGTTTCATGTTTTTCTTTTCAAATTTTCGGAATTTTTAATCATTGGTTCAAATGCATTTATTTTGAAACAGTATGAAAATGTCTAGATAGCTTTTTTCATATGCATCAGCTACTTGGGAATCAAGGATTTTCTAACATACGAGATTGGAGTATTCGAACGGAACTGATCGGCATTTTACTTGTTTTTTTTATTGTTTTTGTTTGTTTTTTTTTTCCTTCCGAACACTAGAATAGTCTATTTCCTTCCACGACTTATATAATTTCTTATATATGAAAAATCTACTTTTGGGAAATCTTACATTTACGCACATCCGATCATAAAGTGTGAAAAGTAATGTGGATCCACAAAATAGAACAAAATTGAATGACTTGTCGAAAAAGTTTAATGATCCAATTCTGACTGTTGTAAACTCTGTGATTGCCGGATAAATTTACACTCAATATACGTAATACAAAAAAAAAAAAAACAGAAACAATTTTTAAGTTAAAACTTTGTATTGTTATTTTCTTTCGGAGCAATCTTCTAGTTGTCATCTTTTTGTTCCCGAGTAATCTGCTGGTTGCAAGGAAATTATCCGTAGATGTGTTTCACAAATCTGTTGCTGAACAACTTCTCTCTGATTCGATCAAACAAGTATTTCTTGTCAGCCATTAATTTCAAGACTCCCGTATTTGCCATTTTTTATTTACTTGTGTTCTGACGATTTTTCTCTCTTTAATTCACTATTTCTCCTGTGGCTTGTTGATATTTTGGCTCTCTTCCGTACCCCCCTTAGAATCGAGTACACATCCTGAATTATTGTTTTCCTTCAATAACATATTATTGTCAGTGAACTTATTTATTTATTTCTTTTATCTTCTCTCTCACCATGGCTACTCGTATGCTATATGTACATATATATATATATATATATATATATATATATATATATATATATATATATATATATATATACATATATATATGTGTGTGTGTGTGTGTGTGCACACGCTCATGCACGTGTGTCCATACTATTCCTTTATATATCTATACCTTGACACAAACACCCACACACACACACACACACACACACACACACACACACACACACACACACACACACACACACACACACATATTTATATGTTTGTACGTGTTCATTTTTCCCCGACTCTCAGCAACGATGGAAGCCAATCTTTCTTGTGTTCTGATCTAATAACCAGTAAAAGATTGTGTGATATAAACTCTGAAAAATATCAAATTACAGTGGAAATGTTGGATACGGTGAAAAATAACAAGTGACTCATCGTTTGTTTGTTTATTTATTTTTGTTTTTTTCATTTTTTCCCTTCTCGTGTAATCATCTCCTCGTCCTCAAAGCTGGAAGATTCCTTTCTTTCTTCATCCATTGTATCTTGGTCTGTTCATGCAGCCATTTGCAGCTGACAGATTTCTTTCCTTCTTTGTCAATTATATCTTCCCTTTATGCCGATTTTTATCTACGCCCACAAGTATAAAATCCCCCAAACCCCTCTCTCTCCAAAACTTATTCCAAGTATCTATTCAACAATTAGAAACTGTCAAGCAAAACTGTCAGCATAGCTTTTTTTTTCTATTTAAAAGTCGGTTTTGCTGGTTGTGTATGTATTTACCATGAATACAGGCCACACCAAGGAGCTTCGTGGCTGATAATGAGAACATATATTTATTCTATCTGGGAGACCCGGTTTTTCATTTGTTCGAAACCCCTCCCCCTGTACTTTGTTGAGATCAGTTCAGTCTAATGTTTTAATCGATCACCCCTAACACAGCATGATACGTGAAAAAGTTGGTCACATGACAGTTTCTATTCTGTGATCAACCAGACTTCTTTTTTTTTGATAGAATGATTGAAACAGTGTCAACATCAAAATTATCTCTTTTTCCCATTTGTTTCCTGGGGAATACTTCGGCATTTTGATGGTTATTTTCTAGCTATTTTTCTCCATTTCTCTGGAGACATATCGGTCTCAATTTGTCAATTGGTTTTCGAAAAACCTCATATTTATCGATACGTTCTCATCCCTAAGACTTGATTACAAATAAACTCAGATTGTCTACCTCCATGTAGCTCAAACTGCTCTGGAATATACGGCTCATAAGAGGAAAAAACAACTCTGAAGTCAATAACTTCAAAAGAGGCAGGATGAAAACAAATATATGCATCATCTCTCACGTTTTTATCTGCTTCCCTACAACTATGACAACAGATCGCATTCAATTTAGTAACTGGATACTTTGCATGAGTTTTAGAGGTTTGAAATAATGTAATTTTTTCAATGAATAAAGGTTTACATGAATCGTCCCTTAATGACCAGAGTGGCCCCCACTGTTTTTCCCCCTTCCGTGTCAATCAGCTGCAGTCAACTCTAGAAATAGACATTATGCAAGAGACAAACGACTAATTCGATTTGGATACGTTGATCCTCGTAGAATCACCATAGTTGAGCGATCCTTGTGATTACTAAGATTCTTCACCATTTGGGTATTGAAATACAACCCAGAGATCACAGAAAAACTGAGGCCAACTGAACACAAGATGGAAAAATGAACTAGAGAGATTCAGGAAATACTCTCTCTGCGACGCCTATGATAGTGAATTGTAGCGAATACTGGGAAGGTCTATATCCAACAACGGACGTTAAAGACCGATGATGATGATGATGATGATGATGATGATGACGATGATGATGATGATGATGATGATAATGATGATGATGATGTGCATGCATAATGAGGTAGGGATTATGGACAGGATCCTCTGTCATTACCCCCTTAATTTTTCTGATTGGATACCGGGTCATTCTTACAAAGAGTTTTGATTCGCCCGGCAAACCTGTGGGCAGATTAAGAGTAGTTTCCACGTCATATCGATCGATTTTTCAAACAAAGACACCTTGAGCAACAACATTAGCTTCAAGGAAGTTTAAATCGTAAAGCAGTAGTCGGTGGAAAGAACATTGAGATGGTCGAATCTGTCATAACCAGCAGCTGGTTAGTTACAGGAAGGGAACCTAGATGAAATAGCTAAAGTATTTTACTTCCGACCAATTTGAACTCCTCATTAATCCTTTTCAAAGTCTGTCGGGCTTCTGTTTTCTCATTGGGTTTCCCCTTTCTATTTTTCAAATGCTGGCTAATATGTCACATTCAAAATGGAAATATAGTATCATTTCATCATAGATTCATTGATTCAAAATCATAGGAATTTGACTCTTACACAATCACTCCAAAGATTTTCTAAACCTTTGTATCACAATTATATTCCTAATCCATCGCCGCCCCCCAGCAGTTAAAAGTAGGCCATCTTAGTGTGAATGCATCCTGCTTAGTATGTCTTTTTGAATGAGACATTGAATGCTTTTTCATTGGAGTTTCACAACGATTTCGGACAAACACATGTCTGCTATGAATTCCTCCATAATTTAAGAATTCGTAGCACTGTTTGATTCATTACTCATGGATAGAAAGGAAAATAGCTTCAATTCATTGATGATGAAAAATACATTTTATATTTTTTCGTCATCTGACAAATAAAGAGAGTTTATTTATCCCAGGTGACACAAGTTTTATCGTCGTGAATACCTGGTATTTGAGAGTGGATGCGAATTCCGAGAAGAATTGTACAGAATCTTTCGAAAACTTTTTTCCCACTGAGATTCGATCCTATGGAGATGGAAGAATTGACAGAGTCTTTAAAAGCTTCTTTAGTTGAGATTCTATGTTATCAAGATGGACGAATTGAGCAAATTCATAAAAGCTTTTTTCCCATTACATGGAAGAATTCAACAGTGTCTATGAAAGCTTTTTCCGTTTGAGATTATAAGATGTGACAATGGAAGAATCGAACAAAGTCTCCAAAAGCGTCTTTCATCAGAGATTCTATCGTATGGAGTTGCAAGTTTGCGTCAATTGTTACTCGGTGTTTTTTGTCCGTCAGAATCTTTCACAATTTTTTAGAATATTGTTTTTTTCTTAGATTGATGGATGTTTTTTTAATCGTGCTAGCATCTCCAGCAACGGTTACTGCATTGACTGACTAACAGCAGGTCTTACACAAACAAAATTTTGCCAATTTAGCTCGTTTCAGGCTAGATTCAACCTCAGGATTTAGCTCCCATCGTTCACTGACTGGTTGAGTTGTCTAAACTCTATTTTGAAAGATTCCAGAGAAAGGAGCTCTGAAAGGTGTTATGAAGGTAAATTTCAAGGAAGATGGCTGTCGAGGGAGGCAACTCTGAAAAAAACAGTTTTTTGCAGGGAAAGGCTCTAAAAAAAATTGTGAGATAGAATTTTTCTATGGCTAGACATCCAGACATTTTTCAGAACGAAGAAAATTGCTTATGCAATGAATGAATTAGTCATGTTATCTTTTTGGATCGCTAAAACTTCTGAATATATACAAATGCTGCCATACACAAAGTGAATCGATCACGATAATTGGGGGGGGGATTAAAAGTAAGCTGTTTTTCTTGACATAAAAAGAGTATGTTATGTAGTCATCCACCGGCATGAAATGTAGGAGTGATACATCGATTGATAGCAAACCATCAAGATAGATTCAACTGAAGAAACCCAATCGACTATGTTGACAATTCATCTTAACAGTTTTGATATTAAAAATGATATTTCACAGCAACTCGTGTTGATAGCTGGAGTAGAAATTATTATTCTGCCTGGCAATAGTTACATGTTTTTTCTCCATAGTTTGAGGTTTGTTGACATTGAATCTTTTTGTCAATAGCCCGTTACGGCTGAAAGCTGAAGAGTATTCAATCCATCACACCAAGAGTAGACCGTTGCCGTCAAAAATAGGAGGTAATATTGTAATTACATATGCTCTGATGATGACTTTCCGAAACATGATAGACGGATAATATCTGAGCAATCTCAGATTTGCTGATGATTTCGTTTTTTATTTCCACAGAGAACCTGCATGAGCTAAACTGATGTTAGATGGATAAAACGAAGAAAGCAATTCGGTTACTCATTAACCAGTGAAACAGAAGTCAAGAGTAACTGCCACATCGAGAATAAGAACAAAACCGTCAAAACCGTCAAAAAATGAAAGATTTAAAACTGGAGAAAGTAAACTATTACATATACTTTAGACAATGAATCTCTATAAAACCTATGAAAGAAGAAAAAATTAGTAATGAATCACTCTATGATGGTAACTTTTCGGCTGAGCAAGCTGAACCTTCAAAAACATGACTATCACATAAGTCTTAAAAAGAAGAGTATACAATCAATGCATCTGCCTAATAGTCATTCACGGAGCTGGAACATGGAATATAAACAGACCTGCAAACTGAGAAGCATGCAACGTGCGTATGAGACAATCATGCTCAACTTCACATTGAAATATCACAAGACCACATGGCATATCAGAAAGAAAACTGAACATAATAGAATTCATAAGGAAACCTAATGGCAACGGGCTGGTCGTGTTGCAAGAATGGCTGACAAATGATGAACATTACCATTCAAAACTTGGATCCCCAGAGATCACATGCACAATTGAAGTCAGTAAAAAAACTCGTTAGAGAGATGTAGTTGACAGATTGAAAAATGTTCCCTCCGTGATGCCCGTGATAGAGAAATCTGGTGGATTTTACAGAATGTCTGCATCCAACAATGTGCAATAGAAACATGATGATGATGATGATGATGATGATGATGATGATGATGATGATGATGATGATGATGATCCAAATCAGCTATTTTTGAGTAAGAAGCAAGAGCCATGCTCAGCTATTTTGGGGATAAAATAAAGAATTTTGGCCCTCAACCTGTTTGCCTAGTAACAACCAATGTTATAATCGGGGTGGACTGTATTTGCCGAGACATTTAGTTTCGGTCCAGCAAGATAGCGTGAATAAGTTCTGCTTGCTTGTCTTCCCAGGAGAGAAAAATCAATCTCGCTAAGGCTATCACAGTTTCCACAAATATATAACGCGTACTCAGCCATGAAGACAACGTTTCTCTTGCACTTACTATGATAAAAATAATATCCATTTAATTCAAATTGACTTTTATCATCTATTTCAAAAATAAATCGGGAAATATCCACTGCCAGTAATGATTAATTGATACTGATGTCCAAATCTCAATTTTGTCTCTTACTAAAATTGAGTAAGAGCAAATCTTGGCACACACAAAAATGCATACACACACACACACACATATGGACACACAACAAGACGCACACAAAGACACATACACATACATATGTATATATATGTGTATGTGTGTGTGTATGTGTGTGTGTATGTGTGTTTGCTCTACGTTTGTGTTCAAGGTGCCAATGTTACGCTCTTTTGTGATCTAATTTCAACAATTTGTTTTTGTTTTTGTGTATACATTTCTAAAACTAGTAAGTGCGCTGTACACTAACTCAATCAAATTGAAAATATTTGATCAGACATAGAATTAATTCTTAGAGAAGGAGGCTGTAAAACATGGTAAGTCTTGCTGTTTTGCTTTTTTTCTACGAACAAAGATGTTAAGAAGGGAGATTTAAGCAAGTCTGCTCGTTTAAACAAGCTTAAAATAGGACACAATTACTTATATACGATAGTTTTTTTGTTAATCCCTTGAATAGAAGCTTGTGATCGATGGCGTGTGATTGTATAATATTCGCTAAGAGTTACAAGGTTTACAACCAGAACATAGATTTTAGAGCTATATCTATCAATATCAATAAAAAGAGGGAAAGAAAAAGTGACAAGCCTATTTTGATACGGTTTAATTTGTTATTGTACAATTAATGATATTATGCAGCTAGCTAGTAAACAATTTTGGATATCTTATGCCCAAATTGTTCCAGAAAACCACGAAGTGACAGACTTTCAAAAACGTACTTAATAAATATGACTAAAATATAGCCGTTTTGCAGTCTGCAACCAATTAACATAAAATCATATGGTGCTGCAAGCATAATTTCAATCTTAATTATTTAATGTGTTCAATGCCGATATTGGGGAGCTGAATGCAATGAGAAGGAGCTAGATCTAATCTCGATAGTGTTGATTTAGCCACTAATTGCATAAGTACTCCATGCACAAAAAAGGATATAATGTAGCTCGAAGAGGGTTAAATCTGCCATTGAGAAGATAAATGCACTAAAAATGAGATGGGTTGAGCTCCAAAAGAGCTATGTTGGCAACCCTGATCAATAGACCGTAGAGAGTATTAGGGAAAGGCTTGAGGGTAATATGAACTAATGAAGTATTTCTGTTGCTGCAATTTGCTGGATATATAAATCATTGATATTTGGAAGCATTCAAACGATTTCTTCTCAGACTGTTTCTTTTATTCTTTGTTTGGTTTTACGTGAATATCCCCCATAATGGATATAAGTGGTGTGCGTGATAAATTTGTCTACCATAGATTACAAATATCCAATGTTATTTACATACACTTACGCTGGAGACAGCATTTCTGCAAGAAGCATCTACCAGGACGATCTCCCAAGTAAATAGTCGCATGAAATATGACGGAAAATTCAATAAAGTAACAGCTCTGGTTAGTTATTCAATAGAAAACTATCACAGGACCAACGGCTTTAGGCAGCATACTTTGTTTGGGGCGAATAAGAAAAATGTTTCTCAATGGATGAGTTACTTCCCTTGACCTCCGTCGGAAACTGATCACTAAAATGTCCAAGGAAGAGTGAATGTTTTCCTTTTTAGCCCTTTAGCTCCTTCGATGTGGTTTGTACGAGCAACACGTGAATAAATTGATACATAGGCAGCCAGGCAGCAAGGATCAATTCAAAATTGAAAAAAATACAATTTTAGCCATTTAGATCCTTGAATGCAGCGCTAAATGAAGAATAGAAACAGGGATGACGTACCCACGGTTGGGAACAACTTTCCACTCATGATGGGTGAAAATTCAGTGATTCTATGGATAGACATTAAATTTTGTATTAAGTATTTGAGTTTGAGGGTCAATCAATGCTAATCATAGCTTCTTAGATGTTAGCATGCATTTAAAGTCAGTATAGACTCAGTGTACCTCAATGACCAAACTTTTTAGATTCTATCTCTAAACACTCCACAAAATTCACCAAACCTCTGTATTGTTGGCATGAAAAAGACAAAATGTTCTTGAATTGTCTAGTTTTTCACGCAATCTTATTGTTTGTTAGTCAAAGTTTCGTCAATTATTTTCAAGACATCTACGTTGTGAGTAATGATATCAGGCAGTTGCCAAACATTTTCTCTGTGTGCTCCCTGCTTCTTTCTTAGATATGATGTGCTATCTTTTGATTTTTCTTTGTGATTTTCCCCTGTAGACGTTGCATGGTTTCTTTTACTTACGCTCCTTGGTTAAGGTAATTAACAGGGATGAAAAGTGACTATCATAAGATACATTGGTTGTATAACCTTTTATTTTAGGACTGATGGGGCTTTCTTGGTTCAGGAGATGTAGCTAAGTGCTAGCAATAAATCAAAATTCCATACTATTACTATAAGGTCTTAAAGGCATGGAATGGATCAGTACTATGTATATCATCTGGAAGATACTTTCTGGAGCAGGTGAAATATCATTTGACGTATATTGCAATATGATGAATCACTGTGAAATCATATGTGTTTATTCGCATAAATATGGCACATTAACTCAAGTGTACAGGAATTTTGAAGACTGTTCTTGTTACAGCTTCCATCAATTTTTATTGCAAGGGATTAGTATTACTGAAAAATACAGGAAATAACATTTTTTTTTAAGCGGCATAACAAATTAGTTTTAAGTGGGACACTACTACATTATATTTTGGACATACAATCATTAATTGAAAGAATTTCGAAATAGATATGTTACTAGTAGATGCAAAAATATGCATTGTTAATCAGTAAATTTCTTCATGTAGATATCTGAATCTTCGATTGTGATTTTCCCACTAGCAAGGTGGGTTGGGGATACTCTGTACTTCTTTCAATAAAAAATTGTGTAAGCATATGTATGCATACCCCAAACAAAAGATATCTTTTAAGCATCAATTGAAATCATCGTAGGATCTAAAGTTTTAGCCTCTGATCTGGAAGTGACAAACAATGAACAGTGATAGGGACAGGAAAATTATTCAAAACTATTCCTTCTACGCATAAGATAGTTCTGTTGGTGAGTTTAACCTCATATTGCTTTTCAATTGTTCCAAGTCAGATTATCAAATCTTGGTAAAGACAAGCTATCCTATAATTTAAACTGTTTTCCGCAACAGATTACTTTTAGAATGCATGTTTTGAAGTCAATTTTTTTTCGTTCTTTATTGGACTTACTTAACATTTCATACAAATATTCCTTGATAAAACATTTTATACCTGAAAGTATCTTTCTACTCAGTGTCAAGTGAAAAAAAGAGATAATCTGAAAAATGATCAGGAAACACAGGTCTAGACAAATCTTTCGACTTATTAGCCGGTGTAACGTAGATGTTTGTTTCCAAGGAAAATAAAACTATACAACGAATAACCAATCTACAATCGACTTTGTTGACAAATCATGCAAGCATTTTGGAGCTAGAATAAGCTTCAGTGGTCTTATAGCAACGTCCGTCATAATACAAACCACGCTTTAATGAATGCGTGATACAAGGAGATGTCTATACAACCAAAGTGATCAGCCTGCATCCATTTGTTCATCTGGGATATTATCGTTATATTACTTCTTAAATCAACTTCTCCTTCCTCAGACGTTGTTATTCGATTTTTGGTCATTCAGAAACAACACCTGGTGGAATATCGTGCAAGCTCTAATCGCTTCATAATACAAACAATTCGATGCCAAATTCTTGATGACTTCTGATAGGATGGGAGATTATTTAAGAACCCCGTGACTTTATTAGGACTTCTAGGCAACAAGGGACGGTAACGACCGGTTTATAATGAGAGAAGCCGGACACAAGTCCGTTATGGTCTCCCTAGATTTCGTTTCTAAGTTGCCAATGTAATTACGCCCATTATTGTCACGAGAAAATAATCAGGGGGAGAAAGACTCAGATAAAATTCCCATCCGGAATATGAATATTCTAATAAACAATTTCTTTCTGCTTTCTCCTAGACTTCGGGCTTGGGAAATCGCAAGAAACTCTGATTATAAAAAAAAATCATCAGTCAAAGCGGTAAACATTATCTAGAACTATCAACATCGGTTTCTTCATTTTTAAGTGATTCTTGCCTGATAGCTAGCTGGCTGGTTTTCTACTCATAGATGTGTCACACGTACCTGGCTGCACCATTTAAGCTGGCAAGCAGAAAATCTAACCATTCACATCATATCATATTTAAAGATGGTTATGTTTCATCTTACAACCCAACCCGCGCAGATCGAGATCTACACGCAGTTTTAATATTGGTTCCATTATCTTTGATTACCCTGCATTAGTTTTGTACGGTACCGGGTCGAAAAAGAGAAATAAATGAACAGAGATCATGTTGCCTCTATGCTCACAAACAAACGTGAAAGTTTACGACAAGATTGGTGATGATATTATCCATTGAATAGTTCTCCATTTACAAATCGTTGTATTTTACCAAATTTCAATCAATCAATTAACAAACCAGACGAAAATGGATTGTGGTTGATCACTATTCAGAATTGAGACATAATTTACACTAAAAGAGCCGAAACATAGGCCCAGTACTTTGGCAAGCATCAGTTTTTGTTTGTAAGGCCCGGAGTAACTTCGACTGACTTCGGGATGATTGTAGATATAGAGGAATTTTTCCGTAAGGAACAATGACACACAAAATACTGAAATTAATGAAAGTTTAACACATTAGTGAGAGTGTGTTCATCTCCATGGAATTCATTAAACATTTTCCATAAATTGATTAATCACTAATAGGACAAAATGTTACGATATATATATATATATATATATATATATATATATATATATATATATATATATATATATATATATATATACACCCATGCATCGCCGTGGTAATGGTTTTTGTCAGATTCGTACGTGTGACTTACTCTTAAAGCATATTACTGTGTTTGAATCCTCAGGCCTTATTTGCTACATTACCCTTTAAGAATTTAAACGTTGTTATTCAAACACATAATTTATTCAATGCGTTTGAAATAAAAGGGAGGCCATAGCAATAGACAAATGTAATAACACCAGCAACTTTCAGATGACTAACTCTTAGAAGACAATCCCTATCCTAATTTCGATGATGATGGCAGTGCTAGTGATAATTGGTGGTTGTTGTGATTGTGACCATAGTGGTGTATGTGTTTGTTATCGGGATGATGTTTATGATTGTAAAATCATTGAATGGTGTTCCAAAATTGGAGCCATCGATAACTGTTCTCAGATCAATTCCTTTATCGGCGATTAATAAATAATATTCAGAGCAAAATTAGTTGAATATGATTACCATACATAATTTTTGGAAATTGCAATTTAGTTAATACATTGAAATGATCGAAAATCCAAGATGTTCACAATCTTGAAAGATTGCGGCCATTACACGATTTCAAACTTAGAATATGTTAACGATAACAAGCAAAGACTAGAGTCTTGAGCAAGAAACTCAACTTCAGAGTTCTAGAAGGTATTGCAGTCTGAAGCAGCTCCTTAGCATGTTCTACGCCTATCACAACCCTCCTTACATATTATACATAGCTAAACTGGCTTGTAGTTAGTTTATCTAGAATGTTCCATAGTATTGCTCAGGTTCTTTCGAATAGCAGTTCTTGAAATGGTATAACAATTACGATCTCCATTCTGGTCGAGGCAAACATGTCGAATTTTCAATTTTTTGCATGAGTTATCTCAACAGTAGTTACCTGGGACTATGTATAATACAGAATTCAATTAATTATGTCCTAAAGAGCAAATCATATCCATTGCTGATTTGGAAGCTGATCAGTTTTCACTTTTTGAGTATATGCTTTCATTGCAATATGCACTGTTTGGATGATTTTAGATATGTAAATTGGTTTGAGTCAGTTGACAGAAGGGTTGCTTTATGATCAATTGATTATGATTACAAATAAAACCGACAAAATGTGATTTCATATATTGGTCTAGTTTAACATCAAGGTTGAACACGCAATGGATTACTCCCCTAAATTAGGTGAGAGTTGCTCTTATTTTTGTTTTTGTTCTCGATTTCATTTTATCAATGTTGCATTAGAGATAATTCCCATTCGGACGTTCCTCCTCATTGCAAGGCATAGCAAAACGATGATTAAAGTGAACAGATGTCTATTTTTACATAAAGTTTTCACCTCTACGACATCTGTTTTGCAATTCAACACCTATTATTTTAGAGAGTGTAAACCAAAGAAGAAAAAAAAAAGGTCGACATCGAACTCTTTATCGCGCGGGAAAAAAAAAACACAAAAAGAGAACTCTCAAACCTCGGCCGTTGACAAATGAAATACACCTATCAAATCAGGAGAAACAATGGTCTGAGATATCATGAAATCGACTAAAATACTCAAATGGGAATGGGCTGGTCATGTTGCAAGAATGGTAGACAACCGATGGACATCATGACTCAAAACATGAATATCTAAAGATCACATGCGAAATCGAAGCCGGCAGAATACAAGATGAACAGACGAACAAAACAAGTGCAGAAGACATTGGATCTGCAACACCCACAATAGAGATGTGTTACGAATCCTACAGAAGGTATATGCCCAACACGGACAATGGATAAATGACGATCATATCAATGTCCACTCATTATGAACATTTTATCCTGGTAGGGTCAAACGAGACAACCGAAATGAAATGTTAAATTTGCTATTTTTTTTCATATTTCCAACTTTCGACAGCATTAGGACTATTTAAAGCGGAGCTGTATAAATCCAACAACTTGATTGACCCGGAACCAAATTAAAAATATTTCCAAGACTAACCGTTCAATAAAGTTGAAATGTTCTGATTGTCCAATATAAGACTTCACAGTAAAAATGAAGTATGCAGTCGGTGTGAAAAATATGACAAAGGATTTTTTCCTCACAGTATCTTGTTCATCAAAATTATGGACATGCCCCTCACTGGATAAATTGAAAAAAGGCCCCTTTTTATGCCATACTCACTTTGGTGAATGTTATAAGATGTTCTCATGGAATTAATCAACATAACTCCAAACACGGAAACTGGTCTATTCCTTTTTCCTCCATCTACAATTTTTTCACACTTTTGCCTATACTGAGCTGAAACAAATGCCATTCATTTTTTTTTTCATTTTCATACTATCATTCCAGCGTTTTCTCTGTTTCAAGTAGGCCCCATGGAAAAATTCAGATAATCCATTTTCTTTTTATGTTTAGGTGATCTCAGAATGCCCAACTCCCTTGCGTAGAAACATTTGCCAAAAGCTAAGCAGAAAATCTTTTGTAGAATGAAAAAAGAGAACAAAATAGATAAAAAGCCAAGTAAAGGGAACACAATTATATTTTTTTTTTATGTTTGAAGTACAACTTACTAATATTGGTTGGCTATTCTGTCGGTGATATACGATAGGAAGGTTGTACCGTTTTGTGTTTGATCGGATAAAAGAATTTATCATGGATATTCGTGGATATCGATAGAGGAAAACCAAATTTCTACAGCAGATTTGCATGTCTATTTAGCTGTAATCTCCTGTATAATAAACAAAAATAGTAAGCAATAGCAGCAGCCGTCAAAGAGGAAACGGGGACCCAATGCTCACGTATTAATGATCGCTACCAATCGAGTATGGTGACTCTTTGGAGAGAGCAATCTTATGTATCTTTCATGGAGCTGATGAAGCTTGAGGAAAGGACTTAATGCATCGCTCTTTGCCGGCCCATTTCCAGCTTGGTAAGATGATCAGGTAATTACGGGCTAAACCTGCAAACTTAGCCACTGCTACATATACCAGGTATCCATAGACAGTCACCCATCGAAATAAATCGCACTGAATCCACCATTCCTAACAGAATAAAGGATGTAAAGCAATACCAAACTTGGACATTCATTAATTGATAGATACATGAACATATATATATATGTGTGTGTGTGTGTGTGCATGTGTGTGTGTGTGTGTGTGTGTGTGTGTGTGTGTGTGTGTGTCTGCGTGCAATGCCTTTGCATGTATTTTATATAGAGCTAAAATGTAGCTCAACTTTCGAAGTAATTGGATTATCTATAACCCAAAATCAGCACAAAGCATTTGCAATCAATTTTTTGATCAGGAAGTGATGAAAATATAAACCAACAGTTGCGTAACCAGTGCTTCTTGGCAGTGTGCCTTATTGATGATAATCAATGGAATATTTATTTTTAAAAAAAGGGCATCACAATAACCCCCCTCTCCTTCTATAAATGTGATGTTGCTTCAGTATCCAACTGTCTCTTCTTATTCTTTCATCTCGACGCTGGCTGTGAAGGACGACTTTATATAGGTCGAAATGTTGCAATACGCAGACAAATACTGATTTCACACCTATGTTGATTGATAATAGAAATAATCGAAGTTATCAAAAAACGCCATGTTGAAATCTACAAATGCTATAGTAAGTGACATTGTATATTCTTCTGCCTCTTACTCGATTCAATGATTGGAAGAGGTCAATGATTTGGCAGCTTCTTTTGAAGCCAGCTGGTTCCCGTGATTTTTTTTTCTTATGTTGGGTTTCGGTGATATGGTTGAAGTGAACTTTTGGGGCTGTAGTCTTTAAATTCTTCTTGGTCCCCTTTGATTAAACCATTATGATTACCGTGTTCTGTTCCTCTGTGACTAGACTTTGTTTGAGGGATACGTTGCAAAAGGTAGCTAGCTTTTTATTTATAACTTTATCAGATTTTTTGAGTGGATCAATGATGATACATCATGTTTTTTGCTTGTTTGATGGTTTGCATCACTTCCTACGGAGTAATTTTTCGGAGATCTTAGGACAGGTTTCTCATGATCTGCATACTTCATTCATTTTTCTGGGTTGTTTGTTTCGGATAATGAAGACTTCTGTAGAATTCTGGGCACGTTTTACATCCCAGGCACCGTCTATTGTTAAGTTTCAATTATATTCAAGGAAAGTGATTTTTTTTTCTACATTTCTAGACTTGGTAATAACTTTTAGCCCCAACCATTTTCTAAGAATTGTATTATTTTGTTTCCTGTTTTTTTTATTGTTTTATTTAGTTTAGTATATGCATTTGTCTTTCTTGTTGGTGGTGGTGGTCTTAGAATCTTTTGTTCTTCCATCGTGTTATTGGTCTCTGCAGAAATTTTACTTTTGCTTTGTTTATGAGAAAACAAACCACTGGTTAATTCCAAGGGGACACTAACAAGAAGGTAGGATTGAACAAATAGAGAAACATTTCCACTTCGCTGATTACAGATGTGGTGTCACATAACGGGGAAAATGCAATGACTATGGTTCTACTTTGGCATCAACTGTTTCCAAAGGCTATGTGCATGGAATTTTTATTCTTTATCCTTCATTGCCAACAGATGTTTGTTACAGGACGGTTTCTATAGGGTAACTAGCCATTCTCGACTCATTTGAACTATGTGATCTTTATAAGTAATAGTCAGACTACTCTTCTCCCAGAAATGCCAAAAGTTTGATTCAACTTTTAAGTTATGACATACTTGGCTGTTAATTCAGACATGAGGACTTGATATATCATAAGTTCTGATTTGAGCTTCATTTAACTTTGAAGGAACTCTGACTTGGACGCATATGTCAAGT
This sequence comes from Thysanoteuthis rhombus, assembly GCA_963457665.1. Taxonomy (NCBI): domain Eukaryota; kingdom Metazoa; phylum Mollusca; class Cephalopoda; order Oegopsida; family Thysanoteuthidae; genus Thysanoteuthis; species Thysanoteuthis major. Next base: position 84,872,690 of record OY735199.1, on the reverse strand, counting down.
ATGTGACAAGAATTGGAAACTGTTAATTATCCACCTCAGTCCTTCTCGTCGTGTAGATAGTCTGTTTCTCGTCAGGGAAAAGCGACGATGGAAGAGGACGAGGGAAATGATAAGTCGTTAAGTTAACATTTCAATCGTAAAACCGATGGAAATGCAGGAAAATGAGTCTGGCTCCTGTCGGTTGAGATCGATTGATAATTTCTAATGTGAGACTTTTATGGCAAATTATGGTTACTTAACTGTCTGTGGTTGTGTTGAAAATGTCTTTGCTTTACGTGAGATGCATACAAATACGTCTTGTCCAATCAGTTTTCTTTCTTTCTTTTTTCCGATGGGAGTGCACGTGGCTTAACAGTTATAAGTACAGGGAATGGACGCGTTCAAACTACAGCTGGCTCAGTTTATTCAGTATCCGTCATTTATCGTATGCCATTAGACATAGACCATCCTCAGGATATGCCAGACCTCTCTATCCTTACCATCTCAGAGCCAATACACTCTGAAATTGTCCAGTCTTATGAAGGATAAAGAATAAAAATTCCCTGCACATATCACCATCTTATGTTCAGCCGGCCTCTTTTCTCATTTGATCTCTTGGGATCAACGACGGGGGTGATGATGCCCAGCATTTGCTTGACGTGATTGCAACATGACCATCACATTGACATTTGAGTTTCCAAATGGATTTTTTGATGTTTCGAATACTTTTCTTTTGTAATATGCTATGTTTTGTGATTTCTGTATGTGACGTTGAAAATGATTCTTTTATTCTTCCACTCAGCTCTCTGTGAGGGCCTTTCTCTCCCTGAGGTTTCATGTGTCAGTTCGATAGTTAATAACCCGGGGTGCATTGGGTGTATACCCTTCTTCTTTGTACTAACGGGATATTTTTGTACTTGAAGGTTGAGTTTGCTTCTTTGGACGCTTACCATCCTAGTGAATCCCGTGGAAGTTTGTTTTATCTCGTACATGTAGTGTTCTACTTTGCTGAGTTCTGTATTTCCGATTTTCCAATTTTTTTAGTCTTTTTTCAACGTATTTGTTGTACGCAACTTTTGTTTTGCTGGAGTTTACGTGAACACCAACATCCTGGGTAACTTTCTCCAGTTTTACTTTGAAGATTTAATTTAGCATTATAACACAGATATGTCAACATTATTCATATATAAAAGTATCTAATTCTTTGGTTTAACCTTTTTTCCCAAAGATTGATTGCTTATTTTGCATTCTGTGTTAAGGTGACCTAACCACATGGCAAGCCAACCAGCTTGTCAGGATCACTTATAAACTGTGAAAACCGATGTTGATACTTCCGGTGAAGGTTTTGTAATTAAAAATAACATGATTTTAAGATCAAGTTTTGCATTGGCATTAGTTTCAAGATATTTCTTTCAAAACCGAAGATGAGCTTTACGCATTTTATGGCGCAAGCTTATTTTTTTTCAAAACGTTAAAAAACGAGGTTGATATACTAATGTATTGCATGACGTTACCCAAAGGGTGAGTACTCTGAATACTGGATGATGAGAGGAGGGAATTATGAAACAATACGAAAAGTTGTCAAACATATCTTTGGAATCTGTCAAAAATTGCATTTTTTATCCTTTCAGAAAACTGTCATATGTTATCAGTCGAATGAAAGAAGAAAGACATTGGAGAAGGAAAACAAAATGGATGTCACTCAGCAAGATGGCCACGATTGAGCTAAGGGCGAGTTATGATGCAAATAAACGAGCAATGATGATGTCTGTCTCAGAGGATGCGTAGAAGGAGATGACAGTTGAAAAATCAACGCTTGCGGATGACGTCTCAGATATATTTTTGTACATTGCCTTCACGCATTGACACATACACTAAAACACACATACAAAACGAAAAATAAACCTGCAAACACGTATCATGAGATTTATATTTATATATGTGTGTGTGCGTGTGCGTGCACGAGTGTGTATGTGTATGTGTGCGTATATGTGTGTGTGTGTGATATAAAGGAAGATTATGTGTTCACAACCACACAGATACATAACACTCACACGCACACACGCATGCACACATCTATATATAATTTATTAACGAAAGAATATATATGACCCACCGGACTTATCATTGATCGCATTATATTATATTTAAACAATATTCAAGAATATCTCCGGTATTACAGGCTAAATGCATCATTCGGCGTAGACAACGTTCATTAAATAAACAATCAAAAAAGCAAGGATGATGCAACTGCTATGGTTGCCACTTCAAAGTAGTGTGGCTATATCTGAATAGTTTTTCCATTACGACACATTTTTTATAATAATAATGATAATCTCAGAAATAACCCCCCCCCTAAAGAATACAACTCATTTTGAATATCTGTCAGTGTCCCTATGAATCTCCTAATGGGACAATTTCAGTGCTGAAAGAAAGAAAAATAGCTGATACAAACTGGATATGATAAAATGATAATTCGACGTAGAAATAGTTACTACGGTCTTTTATCATCCTGAAAATATCTAGTACAATAGTAAGAGCAATGTTTATGGTAGATTGTTATCCGTTTGATGACAAGATATTGTTCCCAATTGAAATTTAAACATGATATAATTCAATATAAATACACACACACGCACACACACATGTACATACACACACACACACACACACACACACACACATATATATATATATATATATATATATATATATATATATATATATACACAAATTTCATCTATAATATGTTTATAAGCATATATTTAATGTACAAATACTATATATATATATATATATATATATATATATATATATATATATATATATATATATATATATATATATATTACAACGTTTTTTTTTTGAGTGACAGCATCAACAACCTTGGGAAAGTCAAAGGATTTCTTTAAGTCGGAAATTAAGTTGTAATGGTTAAGATTGTCTCTGATTGATTATCACTGATCAGAGCACCAAAAATTTGGAAATCAATTTGATATTCGTTTGCTTATAAGTTAATAGTGAGTTTACTTACGTTGGCTTTGTTTCCAGCCGTCCTTTCCATGGCTCAACATCTCCCATTTTCTCCGTTATGGCTCTGATTTGCGATGTTAGAAAGCAGCATGAAGTAGCAATCGCCAGAGGTTGTGTCATATGCTTCACCCAGCTCCATCTATTGCCAAAAGGAAAGGTTTGCAATTTTTTTTCTCGGAACATGGTAATTTCCATGTTATTGTAAGACTAGGTTGAGAGGCATTTGATATTTGCAGAAAGACAGTTCTATGCTGTAACTAAATAGAAACTGCCGCTTGAATAATGTGATTCAGTAGCTTGGTTTGTTTGGAATGAACAATAATAAATTGAAAATAAAAAAGTTAGTCGTGTAGCTTCTCTCGATTTTGGGGGGCAATTATCAATGAGAGAAAATCCAAATTTTCTTAAAGTAAACTTAAACACCACCAGACACAAACTAAATGGCATATCAGACATAAAACTGGAACATCCATCTTCTTCTTTTTTGCTGGGAAGGAAGATTTGAAAAGAAAAAAAAAATTCATAGACCTAATGAGTAAACTTTTTAAAACAACTTTGAGGGGTCTCTACATGTAGAGGCCCTTGTGGCGATCACGTGAATATACGTAGTGAGACGAGTGATCTTTGCAATATGCTTCAGAATGCTGGTAAAAGGACCCCATTGCCTCCTTTCCAGAATTTGCCAGGCTACAAGCTACACGAAAATTTGATTTGAAATAACGAGTGCATGACATGTGGATGTCATACAACAAAAGATCGGCTGATGGCTGCAAATGATACAAAAGAAATGACAACCAAGAAGTGAGGGAGAATAAGTGTCGGTATTTCAATTAAAGGATATGAAGATAGAGGGAAATTTGTTGAGTAATAAGTGTGTATGAGAGATGAAACACCATTTAGCTGCATTAAAAACTATCAGGAGAAATATATCATTTTCGTAATTTCATCATGATCAAAGAATTTAAGCATTAAATAATAAATATTTCATTGAAAGCCAATCCTGTACAGAATCTGATACGTTTTTTCTCCGTTTAGAAAATGAAGATTTTTGTTCGCTAGAAAACATTTAAATCAACGCCATTTTTTTTTTTCATTAGAAAGTCAAGCAACGGGATTAGAAGCCAATCCTTGAAAGACTCTTAATGATTGTATTTATCGTATGAAAGTAAAACTTATTTTTTTCCTGAAGCTCTTTATACATTTTTTTTTCACTGAGATAAATTCTTTGAAAACATATTGAGTCCATTTCCATTCAAACGTATTACGAACAATCATTATTTTTACTGCATTGTCTATTTTAATGTAATCTCAGCGACATCTCTATTCGTTCAGCTTATTTACTTCTTTTCAAAATCATTTGTTCTGTAGAATAATCCATAATCAGTAGTTTGCATAAAATACGTCTGTATCAAACAAGCAACCACGATCTGATACATTAGGAAGTCGTCGTCGTCGTCGCCATCATCATCATCATCATCAACATCATCGTCAACAACATTTGAAATTCCACGATCAACATATCTCCCCAATTATACGCCAGTTCTCTCGTGTCTGGGCGTCACAACCTCAGCAGTTGTCAACGATAATATATTGCATTCATTGAATATCCAATTTTACATGGATTCAAATAATTATATACAGTCTAAGATTACATGATTCAACACCAACCGGTCTTGAATTAGATAATTGCAATGAACTCTATTGATTTTTTGTTATATATATATATATATATATATATATATATATATATATATATGTATTATGTATATGTGTCTCTGTGTCTCTGTGTGTATGTGTGTACATTAGTCATGAAGTATACCTGACAATACACCACAGTGGTGTGGTTCACAGTGAGAATCGATCTAAATTTAATAGTTTTTCTCAGTGGAATTATTCATAGACTTAATTCAAGAAATAGATATAAGATCCTAAATAATTATTATCAATTGTATCATATTGTAATGATATTCTATATGGAATCATATCCTGTTATCACACATGAAAGTATCATTTGGCCTAAACAACGTAAATCGAATAAGCAAGTAAAGAAAATAGGGCTACTGCAAAAATGAACTTATGACCGATAGGAGAGCTGCTTCATCGCATCGTTGCTTTTACCATTGAACCAAAGGCTTACCAATATTGCAAAAGCCCAAATAACTTTTATAACACCATATTCTCATTTTGTTCATTCACAGTCTACATCTGCTGTATTTGTTTTTTCTAATACTGACGATTATGTTATCAAAGAATGGATACATAAATGATGGGAACGGTGAACAGAAAAATCTTCAAAACTTGAACTGGTTGAACTGGTTCATCTTTCAAGTTACTCTGCATTTTCTGTAAACGTTCGTTTTATTTACCTAATGCTTGATATGGCTCAACAAGTAAAAAAACATTTTCTATTATTTCATTCTGTTTAAACCAACCATTTCTGCTCTCTGAATTTCTTGAACCAATACGCTGCATCTAGTATCGTTTTGGGACATTTGACCATGATTTGAAAGATCAATGGTTTAATGAATATATTGAACTGTCTATTATATCATATACTATATACTGATGTATTATGAGGATAGTGTAATAGAGTGCACGTTTGAGCCATACGCTACTCATACCTATTTTGACTCCCGGTATGAGTGTTTATATCCCTTTATAAGCTCAATTCCCCTTTTTACTCTGCAGCTAATTGATTTACTAAAAACAGTTTTGGGTTTTTTTAGCACTTTGAAACATAAGCTTGATAAAGTTGACTTTCTGCTAAATATATATATATATATATAAATTTACTGGAGTACTACCATTTATTATAAACTATTTTATCTTGTGGTCATTCCGATTAGAGTCGGCCGTTGCCAGTCTTATTTCTAACTTCTGATTCAATGTTTTACTTTGAGACAATTTCAACATCAGCGAACTTGTGATCCATTTCAGCAACTGTTCTCATTCATAGTGAGGGATTTCAATCATGGAGAGGGTACACCACTCGGTACGGGGCACAGCCTCTATTCAGTGTCATTATAATTCAACTTCGAGCTAAAATAACACAATTCAACATCATGTTGAAATCATACAAACATTCTTACCATATTCTGTAGTAAATTAAGAAAGATGGTATGAGTAAACAAAACTCATTTTGAGAACGAGGCTCCTGATAACATCATATCAGAAATCAAAAACCAAACCTGTCAACACAGTCAGTCTTTACGTCATTCTAGCTGACTTGATATCTCTCTATCTATATCACTTATACGAAAAACCCCAATAGAGCTAGAAGTTTGAATATATAAACATCTAATCCTTGTTATGTTTAGGATCTATCGTTATTCACATCTATTCCCCCCCCCAAAAAAAAAAATTTGTTTAGGTCAAGTTTAGTTTACTATGGAATATTTTGCAGGAGTAACCGTTTAATTTCAATCTACAAACATTCACGTCTTTTTTTAAGTAAGCTAAAAATATTAATTATCGAGCATAGAAAGTAACTTCTGATTGATCATCTATTTTTCCCAATTCTTTGTATTGACCATCAGCAATAGGGCATGCTGACAAAATACGTTGGTCACATGACCGTTTCTATTCAGTGATTAGAAAGATCTGTTAAATGACAACAATCTTCAGTAAACTATTTCATTGTCATTTGCTATTATCCATTTGAATAACTGTCAGGGTTTATGAGTTGGGATTAGTTCCATTTTCACGGTAAGTTTCAAGAATAAAAATTTAATGCAATCGAAGATACTCATTTTTTCAAAAAGTTATTCACAATTTCAAGAGAAACTCCCGAAAAAGCGAAACAAAAATAAACAAAAAAAGTGTCATCCTATGAATTTAAACGAATTTTCCTGATGGGATGACCACTTGGCTACGGCAGACTTGATTGAATTATCTTCCTTACGTCGTATTGATAATGGTGTTGACATATGTGTGCGTTCTGTGAGGGTTTCTTCGTTCAATTTAGCTTTCCCCGTCAAGTAAGTAGAATCATTGATTTCAGACAAATATGTGAACCGTGAGTCAAACTTTACGCATGTATTTGTGGAAAAGAAGGAAACAACAATTCAAAAAGAGAACATGATGATTTGAAAGATTCTCTTGATTATCTAATCTTTATGTTACGGCCTTCCTTTAACAGACACAGCATGTTCTTGACTCAGCACAACTTCGAGGTCGGAGGTGCCAATGGAATAACTGATGATAACCGCCAGTGCCATTTTAATGATACTGAGACCCCTAGGGAAAGTTCCATACTGGATTTGGCTCGTTGGTCGTTGACCCTGGGTTCAATCAAGTGTCAAAATTGAACCTGTCTTTAGTTTTCATTTGTCATATATTATTCACTGAGAACTTTGCGTGTTATCATGTTGACGGACAGACGGAAAAACAGACAAATTGTAAGATATATACACAGACGGACACTTATTTCTCTGCAATCACTTTAACCAAGGTAAGTGACGTGTGAGAAACAGCATACAACATCGTGATTTCTACCCCATCTGCTGTTTATTTTATCGGGGATTGCCGATTTTCTTGTTTTGATTTTTGTGCCAAATACTTATAGAAGAAAAATATTCTGGAAGGCAAATCTTGTTGAAGGTTCTGTCTGCGATAGCCAGAAAGGGCCTGAATCCAGCCGAAAATAGTTCTTGTTAAATTCGTTCTTCATTTGGATCTTCTCAGTCTTATCATCAGCTTATATCATATTGGAAAAGAGAGCTAAAACGATAAAAAAAGAGCTGAGCAAATTTGAAAGGCCAAGAGTAATAGCGATAGGTGCTTGCTAATGATTTTCTGCCACAGGTTGGTATCTATCCACCACAGATGTTCTGCATTGGACAACTAATTTTCTGGCTTATTGCCAATTCGTTTGTCTATGATAGTCTCCACGTGATGACGATTTTTAGAAAAGAGCTGTCTACGTTACCAGTTTGCTACGATGAAGAAAGAACAAACAAATGACACCACAAAAAAGTGATTCATTAATTTTTTTTCTCTTTGTGAATCAGATGATATATCGTTGAGCTGCAGTGACTCAGGTTGTCATCTGATCATAATGATAGGTTTTGTATGTAGAAAAAAGGGGAGTAGTTATTTGTAAAAAGAAACAGATAAAATAAAAATAATGAAATGCTAGAGTTGGATATTGAAATCATAATGAGACCTTGAATTTTTCTTCCAAAACGATCTTTTAAAGTTCTCAATTACGTTCCAGGGATAAAAAAAAGAAGTGATCGAGTTCCTGGGGTGGTATACAGGAATTTTTTTTGAAGTTAGATATCTTTTCCTATTTCTAATACATTTATCTGTTTGCTCATGTATCTATATACTGTACTCCCGGATGTTGTGAATGCTTTTCAATTGAATGTTCTGGAAGGTTTGGTTATCGTTGAGTGAGGTATATCTAAATGCTGTCCGAGTCAACAAATTTCCAAGTTCAGTTTTGAGTACAAGTTTGTTAGATATTTTCTCTTTGAGTGTTTTCCTATCTATTTGGACATATCAGTATCAAGAAAACTAATTTTTTGCTCAAAGAATGGTTTTCAAACAATTCCTGGAATATTTTATTTAATCTTCTTTTTGATTCTACGTCATTTTTTATTGTAATTTTATGTATTACTATCATTTAAATATTTTCAAACTTGATTCTCGATAAAATATCATCATCATACAAGTTAAATATACTTCCAATTCAAACGCATTCTACATTTGTTAGAAATCGTCCCCTGATAAATGACAATTATGGACTCTAAATTGTGTTCAGTAGTACACTCATGGTACACCTTACCTCTTATCACATTGACAAAGGGCTATCTCAATATTTATTAGATGTTCTCAAGCAATTTGTCTATACATTGTGCTTTCCACATCATTTACTGGAAAAAATGATCAATGTCTCACTGGGGCAAAACAGGAATTTTGGAATTAGCTACATACCTGATATATATACTTCCAATACTCACATTCACTTTAAGTCTACATAAATGGTATATTTAGGTATAAAATCACGCGACAAACCCTTTTCCAAAGAATCAATTGACGTCGGAAGATGAGTATTTAGTCATATTGATTTTTTTTTTGTTAAATCTTTGGCTGCATTGCCCTAATTTACAGTCACAGGTAGGATACCTTAGTCATAACCTTTAACAAACGCACAGTAACAGTCTTTCGAGATCTGGACGCACTTTCCCTTGCAAAAGATTTCAAAAGCATTAATGTTTTCGAGACCCCCATATCGATCTTTCAAGTATTGACATGGATTTTTCATTGCGTTCAAGTCAAGAGATTAGTCAGATCACTGGGGCACCTCTACATCGCTCTTAACAAAATGATGGCAAACTACGTTAGCTTCATGCTTCGAATCATTATCTTGTTGAAAGATGAGACCACTTTCAAACTTCAACTGTTGCACTGAAAAAAAAAACACTAGCTTCAAAAATACACCGATTCATCGGTCCACATTGGATTAAATCAATTCAAGATTAGTCCAACCAGATTTTTCCAAAAACATGATCAGGTTTTTTTGAATGGCCATGAGCAATCTTGACCGCTGACAACAACAGGATTTGAATTATTTCTTTTGTAGTTTATTAGTAGTAATTTCTTTTGTAACCGATGCACCAGATGCTCTTTATTAATTGTATATATAATATTGATAATCTATCGGTTTGGCTTCGACTGTTCTTGGCATTTTTGAGGTGTCCTTAAACACCTAGTCTGTGGAGTACTAGTTCGAAAAAAGATTTTTGAAGTGCCAAGCGCTGAATTTAAGGGATTTATAGTTTTTTTTTTTAAATCTATATGTAACTGTAATGTAGAATTGAACCCTTATTTTTGTAGAATATGCAAACGAACATATCCTTATTTGCCCAATGGGGCTGATTTTAAAAAATATTCAATCATGTCGTTATTTCTGACTGGTGATTTAGTAGATTATAGGATTGAATATTCAAAAAAATTTTTCGAAACGATAGAATACTGTTTATACGTTTGATTGATTTACTACAACTCAAATGAATCGAGTCTAATTAGTGAATAATAGGAATTTTTACTTGAGAAAAATAGTAATTTATTTATCATCCTCATCTACTCTCTGCTTGGAAAATTCAATCTCGATTTCATGAATCAGTCTTGCGTGCATTACTAATTACAGAGTAAATTTATGACCGAATTTTTTTTTAGAGTAAGATCATGAATTAAGTCAACCAACTGTAATTATTGATTAAAGACCTGTTTTTCATAAGTTCCCCTTAGTTAGCATTCGGAATCTTAGAGCAAACATTTGCCAGCTGATAGATATCTACTGAGAACGATTTCTGGTTCTACGTAACCGTGATGCATTAGCCTGTTTAAATGGCTAGAAAGGGCTAGATTTTTCCAATAACTGGCTCGTAGTATAGTATATACACAGCAAAAGCAATGACGTTCTTTTATGACTGTATCTGAGAACTATAAAAAGTAGCTAGACTTTGACTCGTTTCAAAAATGACTTATTTAAGCGAGTCATCGAAATATATAGTCATTTTAAATGGCTGTTATATTTTGCTCCCGGTAAATTGAATTTTGTGTAATATCAGCATCCAATCAGAGGAAGTTTTGCTCTCACAAATGTATAGTATTCCAAATCATTCGAGTTTTCCTCGATATCACGCACGCTGGTATCAGATTATTTGATAACAGTGGTAGCCTATCAACAATTTTTGCTATGGTAGAAAGTTCAATGTTTTGAAGCTCCTGATGCTCAATAGATTTTTGAACAGTTATCTTTATCGCATATTTTCGCTTGAAAATAATCTTTTCAGCCACTGTGCCCCAGGGCTTTCTCCTTTAAGGCATTGTGGGGGAACCCTTTTGGATGAAAGGTGGAGATCAACATTCTGCAGTTTAATTTTAGATTAGTACTGTCTATTTTTCGTTTAATAATAGCATTTTCCTCAAACAGTTATGAAATATGGAAAATAAGTGAGACATCAATATGATCATGCCCAAGGGGAGACACCAACCGAAGAGGTTTAATACGATTTGTATACAATCCAACCATTGTGAACAAGTACTGGCTAGTGCAGCATAGTCGTTATGACGGCTGTCTACAGTAATTACATTGAAATATGTCAACATTATCTCTTCAGACCAATTTGCTACAGTCTATATGGGTGTGCGACATTATTTTTAAAATGATGATTGTGCAGTATTGATTTTTTTCCTTCGTTTTACTCGCTTCTTCAATATTCATAACTGATTTTACTATGGAACGAAAAGCTACCTGACACATTTCCAGGATGGAATTAGATTAAAAATAAGAATATCTGAAATTGGAATCAAAGTTATTCCTTAAGGTAAATTGTTTTAATTTTGTATCTCCAAAGAATTGAATACTTGACAGAAGCGTTTCATTTTTCAATACGAAAACTGAACATGATTCTGTCTTTTGTAAGTTTCTACAATGATTAAATAAAGATTGCCGAAGTTTGAATGTTTCTTAAACAGAAAGGTTCCACAATGATGAGAAAAGAAAACAACTTAGACAAGCCCCAGAGGAAATGTTACATTGATTATTCAAATTATTATGTCTATTCAATGAATGTATATATATATATATATATATATACTCGTATATATATATATATATATATATATATATATATATATATATATATATATATATATATATATATATATATATATATATATATATATACTCGTATATATATATACTCGTATATATATACACACTTGCAATCGTATGTATATATATATATATATATATATACTAATATTCGAGAAAGAGAGAGATGTGTGAGTGTGTGTGTGTGCGTGTGTGTAAGGAGGCGTGTGAAGAGCAACTCAACATTATGATTCAAATCAGTATCATGTATATACGTGTATACATACTTTAATATGAAAATTCGTGCTATCATATTTGGACTCTGAATTCAAAATCATATGAAACAAAAAGAAGAAATTACCCGTCCGAGGCTGTGCACTGCAATAATCTGACACTTAGCTAATGTACGAATTGGACATCTATTTGCTATCTTAGCCAGTAGACACAGCGTGACAGTGTTGAGTGTAAGGTTGTTTTGATCAATGGTTTTGGTGAAATCTGATAACAATGAATTGAATGAAAATTATGGACGATTTTGTAGGTTTAGAGTTATAGATTTGGATACCAAACATATATGTTTGAAAATAATTATAGATTGAGATACATTAATTAGATAAAAAGGCAAAAGGAGGTACCAGAATTCTTTGAAGCTGTTGTTTGGTAGGACGAAAACATAATTATTTTACATGAGAAGCTGCTTGATACCTTTCTTGCCTATTTAAATGGTATTTTCCGACCTTTACTTTCTGGAAGTCAGTTTCAAATTCGTAAAAAATTGGAAAATACCATTCCAATTGGTATCATGAGGAGAATAACACCTTCAAGTACTGTTGATACTGTTTTACAAATTAAAAAGTCTAAATTGGCAATCCAGCGTACACCATAAATTTAAGCACTTCGAAAAATGTCTAGTAAGAATTATTTAGAAACCGTGGCAGTCAGTCTGAACTGAAATGGTAAATACTTGTTTATGGATTGAGCTAAAACCTTTTGTGCGAATCAATAGAAAAACAAAGAACTGCATTTGCGAAAAGAATTGATGGAAAGTGTAGGAAAATAGGAGTGGAATGTATGGAATCATTATGATGAAAAAGAATTTTGGATCAAATTAATGTTAATCATTTGCAGAAGGATTGGTTATGGGTGGAATCATGAAAACAATTGACATACCAATACGAATGCATATTAACATACATAGCTGGATACAAAAACACAGACACGTGCACACTGAAAGTACACCTGTATGGATAGAGTAAATCAATATGTTTCCTCACATATATTTCAAAAAGAACATATATGTCTATGCTTTCTTCAAAATCACACACGTGAACTCACACACAATCACACGCATATATATATATATATATATATATATATATATATATATATATATATATATATATATATATATATATATATATATATATATATATATATGTGTGTGTGTGTGTGTATAGATATAGATAGATACATAGATACATGGATAGATAGATGGATATAAATATAAATATACACGATTTTTCATGCATATTCATATACCTCGATACATGTATACCATTATGTATAAATGTATATATATATATATGTGTGTGTGTGTGTACGTGTGTATGTTCATACTGTAGGATAGATAGATAGATAGATACATGTATATATATATATATATATATATACACACATGTATATATACACATATATACACACACACACACACACATATATATATATATATATATATAATGTTATTCATGTTCAGAAATATATGAGATACCGATATATATATATATATATATATATATATATATATATATATATATATATATATATATATATATATATATATATGTATGTATGTATGTATGTATGTATATATAACGAATGTATATAAAGGGGGATGGATAATTGCAATCATGAGCACATATTTTGGAATGTACACATACACACTCACGCTTACAGACGCACACACACAAACACAAAAACACAAGACACACACACAAGCACACACGTGTATATATATATATATATATATATATATATATATATATATATATATATATATATATATATATATATATATATATATATATATATGAACGCGGAATAACACATATGTTATATGCGTGTGAGAGTGTCGACTATTAATTCCGTAGTGCTCGTGTCAGTTTTGGTAGAATTTTAAGATGTAAAGGTACATAGACATGTTATTTCTGAGTATAAAACTGTTTGATGCATAAAAATTTTATCAACTCAAATTTTCAGATAAGAAACTAAAAAGATAAATAAAAAATTACTTGCATCGAGTCGTCTTTGCTCCAACGAAATGTGAAATAAGGTATGATCATTGCATATGTAATTAAACTATTGAAGGGCGATATGCAATAGTTACCCTTTGCAACATGAAAGCTATTGTCTATATCAATGTAAGTTTTTGCAAATTATACATTGCATCGAATTTCTTTGAAAGAGAGGGACCGTCGATCACAGATAGAACTGAGACAGTTCCATGGTTGAATTAGTATCGTTAATGTTATCTATAATGAGTGTTCCATCGCTGTATCGCAATTACTTTTAGTCAAATCATCATCATCATCATCATCATCGTCGTCGTCGTCGTTGTCGTCGTCATCATCATCATCATCATCAGTCTTTTAGCGTCCGTCGTTGGACATAGACCTTCCCCAGGATTTGCCACACTTCCCTATCATGGGCGTCGTGGAGCCAGTACCTCCTGAACCTGTCTAGCTCATCCCTCTATCTAATATTTTGCCGGCCTCGGTTGCACATGAGGTCTGGGGGGATCCATGTCGTGAGTTGCGATGTCCATTGGTTGTCTGTCATTCTTGCAACATGGCCAGCCCACCGCTATTTGAGATTTTCAATGGATTCTATGATGTTCCTTACTCATGTCTTTTCTTGGATGTACTGTGCTGTCTTGTGGTCTCTCCATGGCCTAGCATTATTTTCTCATGTGCACGTTGCATGGTTCTCAATTTGCGGGTCTGTCTCTTGGATATGTTCCATGTTTCAGCTCCATAAGTGACTATTGGGAGGATACATTGGTTATACACCCTTCTCTTTAGGATTAATGGGATCTTCTTGTTTTTGAAGGTTGAGCTAGCTCTGCCGAAGTCTTGCCATCCTAGTGTGATTCTTTGCTTGATTTCTTCTTCCTTAGAGGGTTTCATGCAGATTCGTTGTCCTAGGTAGATGTAGTGGTCTACTTCCGTTGCGTGTTTTCGATTTTGATCTTAATGTTTTTATCCCCGATGTGGTTGTTGCACATGATCTTCGTCTTGCTGAAGTTCATGCGTAGGCTGACTTTCTTGCTTTCTTCATTTAGTTAATCTATCATTAGTCGGAGGTCGTGTAGGTTCTCTGCGAAAAGGGCTATGTCGTCTGCAAATCTGAGGTTGCTCAGATACTTGCCGTCTATTTTAATTCCTTTACTCTCCCAGTCTAGTCTCCTGAAAATCATCTTGAGGCAGGCTGTGAAGAGTTTAGGTGAGCTAGTATCACCTTTCGTCTGAAAGGGGTCCGAGTCTTTATATAGCCTGATAAATGAGCTGCTGTGTTTGTAGACATATTTCAACAATTCAACATATACTGGATCTACACCTTGCTGACTGATGGCTTCCATGACCTTAGGGATTTCTAATGAGTCAAACGCCTTTTTGAAGTCGGTAAATGCTACGGCAAGTGGTAGTTTATACTCAGCTGCTTTTTCTTTCAGCTGATTTATCGAGTGCAGGTTGTCCATGGTCGAGTAATACACTATAACAAATAACATTCACGTCGAAGTTTTCTTCACTTTTGGTATTGTAAAATCAGGGAGCAAATTGATTACTCAAGTAAAATATACAGGATGACATCGCGAAATTTGAGCTCAAAACGTTAATCTCTTCTGCTGATACTATGGAGAGGTTAACTCTAGATTATGAAAATATTTGAATGATCAACCATTTTTTTTTCTTTCTTTCGACCCCAACATTCAAACTGGGTGGAAGTGGTGAGTGTGTAAGCAAATCTTTTGCTCGGAGATGGTAGATACCATCTCTATGGTAGTTCACTGGTGCCGTGAAATTGACGTTATATATGAAATACATTGATAGAATTTTGCATTTCAAAGACAATGCATTTCATAGAAATAGATATCTGCTTTGATATCTTTTCTGTTGAGGACCAAGAGAAAATGTAGTCACTTTTGTTTTTCTTTTCATCAGGATTTTCATATCAAACCATCAACCAAAACTGTCTGCATAAGTATCTTTAGTCGTCAGATTCGGCTGGCTTACTGGATATCTATCGTTTACACAGTCTGGGCTGGAGGGAGGGTATTTGAACATTGTTTTGGGGAATTAACCCAACTTATGCTTGCTTTCTTTTGTTTTCTTCATTTTAAAATAAAATTCGAGCGCTTTAGTGAAACAACAAAGGCAAGTGACACATTTATTGACCATACTTTAAAGAAGAAAAAAATAATTGATCATCTTAGACAAGCCATAGGACAAAAAAAAAACAGCAGTACGTTTCGATGGCTTCTTGATACTTGTACAAGAATAGAAAAAAAAACTCCTGCAGGGTGTTCAATTTACAATATAAATCTATTTTAAATTCACCCTTTCATCTGAGCACAATAAGATTTTTTTTCGAATCAGACTTTTACTCAGCTAAAGAAACGGAAACCAGTTTATCCATTGATCACCCGTTTTCCAAAGTTTCTAATTGATCATCCCTAACATAAAATCATGCAAAATGATATTGTCATGTGACACTTCCGATCGAAAAACTATGATTTGAAGACACGAATCGCAAACAATAAAATATGTGATTTACCCGTGTATTTTAACGTCAAAGCAGGCACCAGAATGCTAAAACTTATACGGATCGTGGCACATGATTTCCATAGCATAGCTGACACGTCACAAATGAAGTAATGCTCAAAATAAGCTTGCGCATAATTCTGGATTTTGTTCTGGTAATGTTTTAAAAAAACATTTAAATAGATGAAAGAAATGTAATAATTATCCAAAGATTAAATGGGCGTTATCTGTAGACCCTCTAGTGCAAACTATTTTTTTATCAGAGAGACCTCTCTGTCTCTCTTTCTGTTTGTCAGTCTGCCTCTCTCTCTCTCTCTCTCTCTCTCTCTCTCTCTCTCTATATATATATATATATATATATATATATATATATATATATATATATATATATATTTGTGTGTGGCAGTTTTTACTATGTATGCACTAGTTGACAATCTTTTTTTATTGGCTATTCAATTTTCTGTTTCCCTTGGAATTTGTTTCAACTTTTAGATTAGCCTGATATGCAGTAAATGTTGAAAAACATAGTAGACTATATTTTTGATACTTCATACGTTGGGAAATATTGCAAATTGCAAAAATATTGCCATATAGTTAGTAAATAGATAAATACACATTGTGTATTATTATATTTAGATGAACACCTCTTTTGATCTAGCAAGCATAACAGACTGGTTACTCGTTCTGTGCTTATGGCTGAGAAAAATGCATTCAAAATTGGAGACATTCGTAATTTCCGGATGGTTGCAAACAATGATGTTTTCGCTAAAATAATACGATAAAATATAATTTGTCTGTTAGAAATGCTTCTCATTTAGGGAGCAGCGGTTTAGTACTGATCTCATAAAAAAAACAAAATGGAATGTATATGGCTGAACAAGTCGTGGAGGGATGAAAATTGCGATGTCTATATGGGATTTGGAGCACTTTGTTCGCAGTCACTAACTATAGAAACTGATTGAAGATAAATATGAGTTAGAGAAAGAACAATACAACAATAATTTGCTATCAGTTCACTGCGTTATTCTATGCTAAGAATGTACTGGCTGTGTTAACAAACTGGCATATATATATATATATATATATATATATATATATATATATATATATATATATATATATATATATATATATATATATATATATATATATATATATATATATACATTATAACTGCGAATACGCTGTGTCTGAGTGTACTCATTTTTTCGTGTAAAATGTGTTCACAAAAATATTAGGACATCAATGAAGATCGTAAATAAGTAACACTCCATTATTCAGGGTTGAACATTGTTTAATTAAGGTGACTCGTTCATTATATGTTTGTGCAATGGCCTCACAACTCTAGTGACACTGAAAAGTACTAATACAGTGAAAAAGCTGTCTATGGATGAGTCAAATATATATATATTCATCATGCATTAGACTGTAATGCAACCAAATGATTTTGAATTTGTTTTCTCTTTAAATCTTTCATTTGATAATATATATATATATATATATATATATATATATATATATATATATATATATATATCAGCAGCAGCAGTTATTTGTGTGCTGCCTGACACAATCCATCCTCATCACCAGCTGTAGGCAATTTTTAGATCTTGTTTCTCCAGATCATGCTAGTTTGTTTTTTCTTTTGTATTCTTCACTGCCTTCACTGTCAAACTTTCACAAGATGATAAGCTCATTGGTCCATCTGTTACCTTTTTTCTCACCTGGTGCCTAACCAATCATCATACCTGTTTTTTTTCAATTCCTGGTGTGATATCATTCACCGTGATCCTCTCCAACTGAGTGTCAATTCTTAAAAAAAATTCTTAGGGTCATCATTAGTATTTTTCTTTCCATTGCAGACTGTACTTGAATTTGTTTTCTAGTGTTAGTTTACATGGTTTTGTAGTTGTACTCTATACGTTTGTTGCTTTCTCTACGTTATAACCATATCAGACATTTAAATGTCTGTATCTCTGTATTTGTTGTACCTGTCACAACTACGTGGGTAATCCTCAGGATATGATATTGATCGTATAACTATCTTTTTAGCACTACAGGGATTTTCCAATCTAGAGTGATTCTCTGCTCGATTATTCAAAGTAAAGCCTAATGGCAATAAGTTGGTCATGTTGCTAGAATGACGGTCAACCACAGAACATCAATACTCACCACATAAATCGCCAGAAATCAAAAGTTAAACTCCAACTGACATAATATAAGAAAGCGTGACGAACTAGATACGTTAAGGGAGTACTTGATCCGTGACGCCCCAAATACATGGATTCAGTTAATCTTGGGGAAGATTTTTCTCTTACAACCAACGTTAAAATCCTGTCCTATTTGTACCAAGTGTTATGTAACGCCATTCATTCCTTGTGTAAGTGTATTCAACCTCTCTAAGGCTCTACTATCAATGTCTTTGGTCTTTTCAGAATTTTCACACCAGTTCACACGAACATTAGATACATTTGATTATATATAGACGAAAAATGCCGAAAGGATTTGATATTGAGTAACTTGGCCCCTGTATCGACTACCATAGTATGATGGCTTCTGGTGACTTTTAAAGATGAACTTTGGCATTTTCAGATGTTACGGAGACTGCTGTACCGTAAAGACTCCAAATTTGTGGACAGGAATAACTTGGCTCATACTGTGAACATAGAAAGGTCATACTGATCCAATGAACTCGAATCTAACTGAAAACTGCACTTGAAAGGCTGCACATTTGTGCAAGTGTAACTTCAGCCAAGAACAAACATAAAATAGGTGATATTAGCCTCCGGTGACCTGGAAGGTGATTTGAGGTGAGGCCGATTTGGTATGGGTATTCAAATTTTACGGAGAAAAACACACCCAACGACCTGAAAATATGTGTACGTGTGTGATTCAGTCATTAGTTAGACATATGCCAAGTGGCGATGACATCAGATGACCCATGAAGGTGAATTCAGGGTCAGGTCAATTTTGACATCTTCAAATCAACATAGTATGGTTTCCAAATTTCTGACTTGGTTTACAATCATAATCCCATATAACCTAATACATCTCTTAACTAGAACATAGAAGGAAATGCATGTGCACCTAAATAACTATATTCGATCAAAGTTGAACGTCTTAACAAAATAGTCGGAATTGCTATAATGTGCTCATTATTTTGTCACGGGAAATATTTAAATATCATTTCACGCTCATTGTTTTCTCCAAATCATTGTTTGAAGTATGAGTTTCATTACAGAATGTATTTTTGCTTGTTGAATATTTTTTTATCCAGATATACGTACCTCTTCCTGCATATTTGAATTTTTTTATCAACACAATATGTGCACACATGAATGCACGTTTGCAGATACGTATCTAACATTTTTTTCGAATACATATATGTATATGTGTGTGTGTGTGAGTCTGTGTGCGTGTGTGTACTTGTCTGCGGGTGAATGTGTCAATTGATAGGGGTTCAGGTGGCTAAGCATGACGTTCCGATTATTTGATGTATATGGATAGAAACCTGCGTTTTGTTGGGTTAAGATCCGTTGGTAACATTAAATGTAAATATACGAGGACAAGATCGTATAAAAGGGACCCCTGGTAAAAATAAGAGTGTGTATATTGAGATATGTTATGATAATACCCCTGCTCCTTTTTGCTCTATACTTACCACCTCAATACCTTTATACCAGCACTAAATGTACTACCTCCAACCAAGACCATGATTATGCACCATAAAACCCTGACATAGCAAATACTTCAATATGCATACACTATTAATATCCACGATAACAAATTATTTAAGGATATCTACGATAGCCTGTGATGGCACAAAACATGCATTTTCCAACGGATACGAGGTAATTTATGAAAAGGACCCCTATCCTATACTCCACATTGCTCCACTAATCTTGTGTCTCAACATCGTATCCCATCATTTGTATACACCTAAATTATTTCAAATACTTGTATTATTACCAAAATCCTACTTTATGCATTAACGTACAATCAATGCACTTTTAGTTCTACCCCAACATCGATATCCATCTGGTAGAGTTATGCTTGAATGCTCCTGTCGCCGATTCAATGTATAAACAAATACAATGGATCTTATATATTTTGCAAAGTCCCCAACTAGCCAAGCACTTTGCCATAGCCTAGATTGCCAAAAACCCATGGCCACCAGGTTTCAAGAATGTCCACCACTCTTGACTAATGCAGCCAATAACATACCCATAACTCCAGCTTCTTTTTCCTGCAATAATGTAACCAGAACATCATAGACGCTTTCGGATTCAGAAAACAATCCAGAATTACCACTATAGCCTCTGATGAGTTCTTAATCTTGTTTCCTATCGTTTCTTTCAAAACAAAACATTTGATGCTATATTCGTTTTTTTTTTTATGGAAGCCAACTTCCTAATAATTTAACGGTAAGCGAATGTTACTCAAGGTGGGTACCGTTCCTGAAACGTGCGTTACGTAATCCATTGATTAGTCTGTTATGTATGAATCCATTGATTGGTCTGTCTATTATTTCACTAAGAACTAATGAAGTTACCAATTATTTTTACCTTAGACTTTGCTTCATCTCCAAAATTTCGCGAGTGAAACGTCATGTCCAAGTCTCATTTGTTCAAAGTTTACAACTTTGAACATGCAGAAGGATTAGAAACCATTTTTTGGAATAGGTTGGTTACTTTTAGCACAAACTCTTTGTGTGTGAAGAGGAAAGCAGAGGCAATAGAGAAACAAAAGGGAGGGAGGAATAGAGGATGACTTTAAGCGAGACAGAAACTGACACAGAGACAAGGAAAGAGGCAAAGAAGCACATATAACGTGCATTATACCGTGATAGCAGGATTTGTGCAAGCATAGTTGCACGAACGGAATTATTTAAAAAAAATGTTTCATACTCGTTGCTTGCTCAAATATCACAGTTTTGCTGATGAGTCTAGAAAATGTGTCATTAGGTCACATTCTTGTTTTGAAAATGCATGTTGAAACAAAAATATCTGAAAAATCATATTTCATTTTTTAGTTTAAATATTCATGTTCTTGTCGGTTTTTCTAATTAGAAATACCACAGATCTCAAGTGGTTCGTTTGAAAAACATGCATTTTTTCATTATACTGTGCAGGAGAAGAATATTACGTATATCGGTACATAGAGTACTGATTTTATTAACTGGAACTACTGCTTTTACCCAACTAAAATGCTACTTACAAGTATAAATGTATCATTTGGCCTAAACATTGAACTAAAGTAAGCGGTTGCTGTTTTGTTCAATGGTGAGGAAATGTTACGTTTAACAAACCACCCTATCAGTTGTAGGTTCTTTTGCTGCAGCAAACCCCTTTTTTCAAGTTGTTTTTTCCTGTTTTTTTACGCTGCTTACGCCAAATGATTTATTTACTGCGTGATAACAGGAGATCATCTTGAAAAACATTTTGTTAGAGAACTAATTCTTGATTCTGTTTGTTGGAAAGAATATCCATTCCATAATTACATAATTTTCTGCCTTGTAAAAAGAAGAGAAAAGATATAGAAATTGGATGAACGAACTAAAGATTTTGAGTTGAAGCAGAGATCTTGGTCCTTATTGATTGCAGTTTCGATCCCTGCTGCAGTCCCATGTTTCTCAATTGCTTATTCCATTAACACTGTCAGTCTACTAACAGGAGTTGACGTCGGATAGAGTTTCAAAGTATGTATTACCAATGGATAATTATCTCAAACACACATACACACGTACACACACACACACACACACATATCTCTCTATATATAGTTATTTATTTATATACATATATACACTTCTTCATAATATGTGTTCCATGAATATAATAACGGCTTCAACCACAAAAGCCATTATAACATTTTTCAAAAGTTGTTTGTGTGTGTGTGTGTGTGTGTGCGTGTGTGTGTGTGTGTGTCTTCAGATACTTAATTTCCTGAGATCTATAAATATACTTCATATAATTTTCCTCTGTTTACTCTTCTGTTTTACACATACTGTGACATCATGCATGAATTTGTAGTTGCTGTTTGGGTAATTATGTTTTCAATTCAACTGTTCCGGAGATTTGAAGACAAAACAGTTATAACAACATCGAACACCAGCAGTGTTCATGGTACACCAGCTCATTTTCAGCTTTGATTTCAATGTATGACATATGTCATACGTATGACTTATGTCATACATATCCTTCTGTATATCATATAGGGTACTATGATCATATAGGATGCCTCCCCCCCCGGAAAATGTATCTTACGATGTGGGATCAGAGATCAGTAAGTTAAAAAAAAAAAAAAGTGACAAGTTATTTGTGTGTCCCCATTTGATATATGTGTATATAAAGAGAGGGAGAGAGAGGGAGAGGGAAAAAGGGAGAAGTATTGGGGGGCACTTGATCCTGTTTACATGGAATGTCATATATTGGATGACTAGTCTGTGTATGAGAGTGAGTATGTGTATGCGGCGTAACCGTGTGTGTTCTGTTTTAGATCGTTTACATCCTATAATTAAATCGATTACTGAGCGAATGAATGTACATATATATTTTATTGCTTCAATACCTGTAAATGTATATAAGTAACTGAAAGACTCGTCGGCATGTTGGTATCTGTGTACGTCATTCGTTTATTTACAGTCATTTCAATCACATCAGTTCCAATGATTCCAAATTCTTAAGAATCCTATCTGCTCTGATCCTCTTCACTCTGTCACAATTACCATTTGGATGAACTGAATGAATGTTTTCTACAAAGCTTTACAAGTGTCTCATACAACTCTTTGATGAATTCCCAGAACCAGTGTTCCCACTACAGAAACGAGTTCGACAAACGTGTTTATATCTTGCATTCATAAAAAGCTTGAAACCGTTGTAGAATTCTTCATTGAATGTTTTTTCAATGTCACTCTTTCGTAAGTGGAATTAAAGAAAACTATGAAACACAAAAGAGTGTAACTGAGTAAGATGTAGCTACTCAACTTGATTCAAGATTTAGATTTATATAAATTCATGAATCAACAGCCCTTCCCACTGCCTCAGAATAGTTTTTATGTTATTTACTTTATTGAATACATATCACATTGCAGGAATTACATGAAAGTTTCAAAGTTCGACAAGTGTCTGATATAGTTTGTTTTTTTAAATCTATTTTCAGCATTGATGTCGTCGGAGTATTGGGTTCAACAATCATATAAATAAATATCATGCTCGTAACCCGCTTTTGAATTCAGGAACGAAAATAATTTCAAAATGAAGAAATTCTTTAAGAATGGGGTTGAAGAAAAACTTCAAAATTTCCGAAATGTCTTATATTTTCCTCTTCCAGCAGCATCACTGTCTTATGATTGTTGGCACCACTCATGTATGAAAGCGTATGCTCATGTAAGAATTATAATGGGACATTGTAGATAGTGTATGGATCTTTTCATCCAGAGTTTCACAGATATCTAATATTTTCTTTGATCTATTTCCGTACCAGTGTTATTGCTGGAACAGCAAATTGCACAATTACATTGAAGGACTCTCCTGTTATGACCTGCTTGGTAGTGGGCAGTACGTATTATAATGCAGGACGACGGTTGGAGGAAATTTGGATCAGCTTCAAGACAGCTAATTTGTCACTACATTTATTGTGTCTCTATTATAAGCAGTCAACTTCCTCGGTTTGATTTACAATGTAAGTTCAGAATAAAGTTGTCTCTGCAATAGTAATCACATTCACATGCAAAATCTGTGTACCGATGCAAAGCAATAACTAGTGGTATTTCCCCAGCCCTGAAGTGCATATACCGGATAAGATAAACATTAATATATTCCATTAGAAGGTAATTCTTATACCGTATTTCGATCTAGGAGAATGAGCAAAAATTTCCAACTTTTTCATTCATTTAAAAATAATATTTCTTGTAATTTTTCATCGAAGAATAGTGAAGTAAATACTGAAATGTTGGTTGGGGTATGCCAATCAGGAGTATATAAGAAAATAATCGTGAAAACGATTGAATACACGTGAGAAACTGAATGCATGAGTATTTTATGCTAGGGTTGACCTCAACCTTTTCCAGACTATTGAAATCTTTCGGGGTATGTATTTCATCAGCATTCCCAGTTAAGTAAGTAAAATATGATACATTTTTCGTCTCAAATTCACTCATATATTGTATAGCAAAGGAATTGAAGCACATCTACTCTTCAGACATTCGAATTTAAACATGATTGATTTGTATTATTGTGCTACTTCCCTCACCTGCCTCTGTCTTCCAAGGTTCCCCTAACATCTCTCTGACTTGCAGCGGCCCTTTGCATCACCTACCGCTGTCCTAATCTGCCAGCTTCCAACGATACCTACTTTGTAAATCATTGGCTTTTGGCATCATCCACTTGATATTCATGCTTGATAAGAAAATACAATTATACTTTTTTGTTCTCAAAGCCAGAAAGTCTTATAAAGATAATACTGATCGATTGACCAGGAACATGTCGGTATGTGCACATAGTTTTCATATCGAACCAAACAGGAGGATTAATCAAATCTCTTGCCCACAAGACGGAAATGTTTTCAAGATTTTTTCAAGATCATTAGACAAAAATTGATCAAGCGATGATGACAGCTGAGAGGTCTGCCAACACTTTCTAATGTTATGTGGATTTCCTTTCAACATTTATTCCAGTCTCTAACGTGTGAATATTCTGTTTTTCATAGCTGACAACCTCCCGAGTTCTACAAACAGTAGAAAAGACCAGGATTCGATGTGACATCGAAGAAAACCAATTTTTCACAAAATTTGTAGGCTGGAGGATCTGCAATCTTTATAAATAAAAGGCTGTACATATCAATTCAATTAATCATATATTTTAGTATACAGTTTTCCAAATTTTTTTTTTCAAAAAATGGGTTCCTTTCACTATGATCAATGTTTCCCCATGCCCAGTTATTCAGTCCGTTTCACCGATCACATCAGGTCAAGAATACAAAATCTTGGTTTGACAATCTCTGCAAACACATCAGTAAGTGGTACACCTGCTGTGGCTAAAAATGTATTGTTGTCATCCAGGTTGGAAAATTTTAGGAAAGCACTGTGTCGATTTGCATTTGGTTTACGATCTACTATGATGAGCACAATTTGATCGTAGACATAAGTGGACCATAAGGTTTAATGAATTTTACTTATAAGGACATTGGACAATGATGGATCTAGCGATCATGACGGATACCATATTTCGCCTTTTTTTTATTTTTTTTATTCTCAGAATTTCTTCTGAGTGCTTTTTTGAGACTTTCATATATAGGAATAACTTCAACTTTGTATTTCTATCCCAGAAATGAAATTTCGGTTGTATTTCAATCTACAATGTAAGTTAATGCCAAATTAATATCCTATTGAATGCTCAACATCATTCACATTAATTCCTTTTTTCGAAATTGTACAAGATGTTTTAATGGTCACTAACAGTGAAAAGTGGCTCATTTTTTATCACCCCTCTTTCTTAAATTGATTAATTAATTAATTGATTGAATAATTTAATTCATTACTCACAGCTTGGTGCAAAAGTATATATTACAGTTTCTATTGAATGAACAAACAGACCTGTTTTTATCTTCATTTGATACAGCCTGTATAAATATAAAATACATTTACATATGCACAAGACAACAATTTTCTTTTGAAAAGCTTTATTGTGCCCTTAGTTTTTCGGTATAGGTTTTCTGCAAAAATTTCCATTTGATATAGATCTCCAATGGAGTAATAGCCGAGTAATCTCTCCAACGTCCGAATGCTTATGTCTGCTGCTTTTCGTGGCGCTTATTCAATATTGCGAAAATCCTGATTTGACGATCTCTGCAAATATTTGCATTGTAGTTGTCACTCTATGAAAACAGAGATCAACAAATAACTTCCAGATCCTTTTATTTCATGTTGAATATGTGTCACTCATGAACAGCTTCACTCTCACTCCTGTTAACAACAATTTCCATCTCTGCTTCTAGAACGAGGCTCGTTTCATGAGGCAAATTCACTCGGAAGCATGACTTGTATTTTGAAGCACGTTTTGAAACTCAAGACCCATTGAATTTTTTTGCTATAATCCTCCATTTTAACACTTGACACTTTTCCCTTGTCACGCTCATACTTCAGATATCACTTTTTTAGTGCATTCAACTATTGACTTCGCTTCAAAAGGGTTCTGTGGCATAAAACCTAATTGTTCTAAGACTGAACTGATCGATATCTACTTAAAAATTCCTCTTACTTAAACAGTTTTCTAATTAAATTCAATGGGATGATAATATACAATGGAAATAATATAAGAACTTAATATGTTTTTCTTGTTGTTGAAATTTTTCTCATCAATCAGAATTTATTTTTTCTCCTGACTCCTAACTCGAAGATCGGTAAGTTTCTAAATCGAACATTCAGATTTTTACCATTTTGTTTTATAGAATTTCGGCTTTGGAAATGTAAGGGGCAGATAAATTGAGAGTACAAAATTTAGCTGATGCAAGTATAATAGATTTAAATATATATATATTTTGCCATACGATGTATTATTAGGAATCACCAACCAAAACTTACATCAAAACCGTTAGGTTCGTTCATTCTCGGAATATGTTTGCTTGACTGGCTGTCCGGCTGTACCAGTTGCTCAGGCCCAAACAACGGAGTTGGAGAATTGACATTTGAAACAATAACTGTTAATATGTCTAAGATTGTTTTAGTTGGAAATCTAATTTGCACTGTAACTCCATGCTGAATTGACCCCTCAATCTATGGCAAACAACATCCATGCTTGATTTTTCTATTCAGAAATTTTTAATTTAATATAAGAGAACTAGCTTATCCCTAAATCTCCTTTTCTTCCAATTGTTATGATTGATCAACTCAAATACGGTATGCTCAGAGGATAATTTGATGATGCAGAATGGGGCAAAAAAAAGTTAAAGATGTACTGAGCCTCGAGAACATATTTTTAAGTCAGTTGTTTTGCTTATAATTGGATCAGTATTTATCAGACCATCAATGTCTTATGTATGGATTTGTTCAGAGAAGACCTAACACTCGTCATCCGTTCACTGCGCTAAAACAACGAGGAGAGAGGAAAGTAGAGAGACGGACAAGCTGACAGACGTGGAACGAAAAAAAAAAAGGATTGAAAGAAAAAAGAATGACAGGTAGAGTGGGAAGAAAACAATATGTAGACGTGGAGGAAGAGATGATTTGTGGCCGTAGAGGGAGAGAATACCTTTATGCAATGAACAGAGGAAAGAATTTATGCGTGTGATGACAGAAAAGCGTAGAAACAAATCAGCCAAAGAAAAAAGCTGGGCAATCAATACTTCCAATGGTGTAGTATGGGGGGGAGGCAGTCATGAGGGGATGGGATTGGCTGTCAAGAAAATGTTGGGGTTTGGCCGGGAATGGGAGAATATGTAGTGAGTTTTTTCTTTATTGTGAGCGTTTAGGGTGGTGACGTAGGCGTTGTCGACAGAAAGGATGCAACGCTACTAGGTCATCAGTCAAGCGTGTCTTTGCTCATGCAATCAACCACAGTTCTGCTCCAACAAACGAAAGGAGGCGGACTTGGCGCTTGACTGCATTGTCATCAACCTCATTATTAGCGTCATCATCATCAACATTACCATCACCATCATCATCTGCATTGTGGCATGGGGATGTCACTGCGTGTATGAGAGCACAGCTAACCCAAAAGATTGTTCTTATTGAATCAACCTCGATACAGGGACAAAACACGTGAAAATGCGCTACAAAATATTGTTAGCCATTATTATGTAATATTTAGTGGCTGATATTGTGGAGGAAGAGCTAAGGATTGGAAAAATTGCTAAAAGAAATAACACGTAATGGTGAAATTTTGCACTGCCAAAATAAGAAATGCGCTTTACTTATTTTGAAGAGCGCTATATTGGCAACTTTACCAGTTGAGAGATCAGTAAAGTTGATTAGTTAACCAATAACTAATCACCAGAAGTAGGAATTTGATCACTGGATGACAAATGTGGCATATATTCTTATTTGCAGCTTAAAATTCATAAGTTTCGAAATGACACACTATGTATAATATGGTTGAGACATTTGAATACAACATGATTTATATTACTGTGTCATCGATTTGAAACAGTGAGCAAATCAGTATGCTTACTGATTTCTAGCCACGTATGTTTATCATAATTGAACCTTTTCTATGCTTTGTGAAAAAAGAATTTTGGGTGGCCAGCTAGGCTTAGAGAAGAGACGTGCATGGAATTGTCATCAGTCCATGCAATGAAAGTATAAGGTGTAGTACAGTTTACATTTGACTGAACCAAACTTGTGAACCAAGAGCTTACATGCAATGGCCCGCCAAGGTGAGGTGACTGAAGTCCAAATTTAGTAGATTCCCTGTTGGAGTTTCCTATGCCTGAGCACATATCCAGGTTTGTTCACTCTAATCACCATACGATAAAAGGAACAAAACTAACTGAATTCTCTGAATTTGGAAACACCAAGATACTCAAAAAGGTGTTGGGATTATTAGATGTTATTGAAATTTAATCGTGGCTTTAATCCACGGCATCATTTTATGGATTAATCATTCTACTATTCATCAAGGATATTATTATTATTATTATCATTACCATCATTATTATCATTACTATTATTATTATTATTATTATTATTATTATTATTATTATTATTATTATTATCATTATTATTATTATTATTAGTAGTAGTAGTAGTAGTAGTAGTAGTAGTAGTAGTAATAATAATAATGATAATAATAATAATACTTTTTGTCAATTGACAACACTGGGCGAAGGTAATGTAATTTGGAAACACACAAATTGACAACACTTGGAAATTCAAACGCACTTGCCATTTAGGTATGTCAGTCAGTAAAGGACATCGATGGTAGAGAAGATAGATGATCTGAAATTGTCGATTCATTCGATAAGTAGATTAAAGCATTTAAGTGAGTCATAAATTGTTACAAATAATAAGTTATCAGTTATTATCCTTTTTTTTGAACGTCTGGGAAATCAATTCTTAGGCAGAAATTCCCCAGGATTCAATATCAATTTTTCTCTCTTTGCACATGTTACTGACAAAAAACATTGACGTACACATGGTCTATTATATAAACAGCGTAATTGATTTCTGTTTATCATAATTTCTGCGTATAAGTATGCTGGCTTAAAAGAAAAAGTTTTTTGGTAACCATTCATATCTTCTGATTTATCAAGTCTGAAAGTCTGATCGAAAATTATTCTGTTCAGTTGTACTACCAAAACCACGATGAATTGATGTTGACTCATTGTTAATTAGACAACACATGGATTTGGATGCTTTTTATCACGAAAAAAAACAACAACAAAAAACACTTTCATATCTATCTTTTCCAGGAAAAAAACAAACGAATATTGAGGGTAAGATAGCAATTTTTGATACCTCTTCTTTTTTTCACATAAGAGCAGTCAGAAAATGACACTTACTACCTAGAAATGTGTAATCATCTTTCTGTCATTATTATTATAACAATGGCTGCGTAAAAAATCAATGGAATCAGAAATGAATCGATAAAGATCCTATTTCTTCCCAAATAACAAAGCGCACTGAATTATTTGCCATTGATAAATACGTCATGCTATCACTAAAAGTCTCTCGGCATTACTCTATGATGTCTAGTCAAGTAAGCTAAAGTTGTAGCTAGGATTTTTTTCCGTCTGTGTTGGATCGATCTGACTGATTTTCAATACACAGTGATTTGCCATTCCGTATATATATTTTATGTAATCAAATTCTAAGAAGATGAACAATTCTACATCAACATTAACAAATTAACATCTAATAGCTATGGTATTTTTACTAGAATATGTCAACTAAAGCTGTCAATGTTGGTTTTTGTTTAATTTTCAAGCGATTCTACCTTGCTATGTACGAATGTGCCACACACACACAGCCAGCAGCTGTGAAATTATGGGGCTAAAGATATATACATTCACTCCTTATTATATCTATTCCTTTTTCCTACATATCCAAAATAGTACTGGTCGGCAGGGAGCTCAATGTAAGCTTATATTAAATTAATATCTTGAATTGTATCCTGTTTTTATTTCTGTATTTAATGTGATGGATGTTTATCGCTATTACATTAAGAAATTAATGTTATTTCATCAATCAATATATTTGACGCTGATATTTTTCTTCGAGACTTTTCTTTTTAGACTCTTACGCAAAAAATCATTGGTTGAATATAATTGTATAACAGATTTGGTAAAATTCCTTTGCTCCATTGAAATTTTAAAATAAAAAAAAAAGACAGAATTTACCACACAATATAAAATTATCTCAAAACAGCGTGTCTCATTCCGATCCCAGGAATTGGTAATTTTAGCAGACCATGTCAATAACATCGTCCGTCTTCCAGAAATTCTAACGATTTCGATTGTTAAATCGTTATATCATTATATTAATGGCATCCTGAGTAGCAAGAATTTTTCTCGAAGATGCAAAGAATTATGAAATATATATATATATTTGATATTAACAACAATATCTTTAATAACAAATTCAATTTTCACTAATGCAAAATAACAATAACATGGATACGCAAGTTGAAACGGCATGACGCCACAGGACACATTTTTTTACCTTGTCTCTGTTAGTTATGACTAAAAATCACAAATAAATTCCAGAATTGATCGATTGTTGTGCTAAAGTCAACTTGGGGGGTTATCCAGATTATGTAGAAGTATTTCATTAGTTATGTGCGTTTTCAGCAAATACTACAGACTCTATAACTTTCCATCCATCAAATTTAAATAATATCATTTTTGTTCACAAAAAAGCTCTTGATATTGGTCAAAGTACATCTTTTCAAGAGGTTAGTGTTATTACATACAGGAGGAACGCTTATTTTATGTAACAATAACTCAATGAATAATCGAAATGGCCTACAATTGACTGGATATGCCTAACACGTTGAAAACAGTACCATCCCCTGGGTGGATTTCGGTAGTGTACACATATTTTTGTCACAGAAAAGTGATCTGCATTTAGAACAGATTGACTTCATAAATTGTTTGGAATATCCCCCACTTACCACCCATGATTTGTAATGTCCTGCCTTTGCTTGAAACCCCGAAGAAATAGTGGTAACCAAACTTGTATATATAAGAAATTAACTACCATGATCATCTAAGTAAATCTTGTCGATTTCAAAAACAAACCTTTACATTGCTATGTTTTGCTAATGCATCGGAGGCTCTGAATATTCAGTCCCTTTAATATGCAAATGGATGTGTTTAGTGAACTACAATTATAGTTTTCGTTCATCAAACATTACTGTAATAGTCTTCAGGCCTTCACATAAGAGTGGGCGTTTTTTCTCTCTAGTTTGGTTATGATTAACGAGCTGCATCAGTCCGTAATGTCGAACCGAATGTTACATTACATGATTTCCAGGCCATTTGTCTAATTTTTGATTCAACGACCAAGCATTCACGCTGATATACACATGGTCGAACAAATATAGTAAGCAGGTGCGCACAATTAATCTCAAAAAATAAAACAGATATTAACAATTATAGAAAACGGAGATTGAAAAATAATTTTTAAATGGTGTTTGTTGCTTTTTTTTTAACGTTCGTCACACAATATTTAGAAATGCAGGGTCAAAAAAAATGTATCGGCACTGAAAACCAAATTCCTCAATCTGGTGTGGAAAATTTATTCACCGCTTTAATGAGATCCAAGGGGTATTTTTCTATTACAAATTTCCAAACTACTGGATGGTACGTTGAGCAATTTTTCATTTAAATGGTTCATTTGAAAAGAAAACAAATCTTATTGAAGTCGTCAATGGGTGATTTTGTTGCATGAAAATGACATTCCCTGTGTTGCAAATATGATACAGTCAAAGATTTTTGGACTTTTGATTGTATATTCTTCAACATTCGGTGAATTCTATACATTCTTTACGTTCATTGTACATATAGGCTGTACCAATTGAGCGAGAGAACTGAAAATTTAGAGACAACGTAAACAAGCTGAGCAACACTACATCAACCTCTTTAATTGAAATTTCGTACATGTTTTGCCAAAGAGCAATCAAACCAAACTCTAAGAAGAAACCAGGGATCTCATGGAAAACCTAAAACCTTTGAACCACCAACGACAACGAGAAAAATGATTAACAAAATAAAATTGAACAAATGCATTCGAAGAACTCCACAGAAAATGGAGTAAGTTAGCAAACAAAAAAAATGCTGCTGGATCGAATGGCATCAGTGTTGACTGACTCAAAAAGCTTGAAAACTCATCACTGAGAAATCAATTCTATTTTACTTGAACAAACTAATGTACCAGAAGATTACAATGCCTCAATCACAATGATGTTATTCAAAAAAGGATTTCTGGAAAACTTCAACAACTACAGACCAATAAGCCAATTGAACTGCATCTACATACTATCCACCAAAGAGATCACCAATCAAATCACCAAAATGCAACGGGAACAATGCAATCAAACCATTGACCATCTCCCCTCAATAAATCAACTGAAAGAGAAAGCAGCAGATATAAAATGCTGCAGCATTATAGACTATACATCAGAGAATTGCAATTTATCTACAGTCACAGAAGTCCCTCAATCGAGCTACATAACGACTGAACCTCTTCAACGGTAGCGGTAGACGCAGTGATACCTACTCACCTAAACTTTTCACAGTCTGTTGTGACAGTCTGTCGTAAAACATAGATTTGGAATAGAAAAAATCAAGAGACGGTGAATAACTAAGTACCTCCAGAATTAAAGACAGTATCATCATCTTTACTTAATGAATGAAGCATGGAAGTTGTTCCCAAGACAAACATCAGTTGAGCAAATATCATGTACAACAAACATAGTGAAGACGAACACACAGTGATCAATATAAAAAAGGTTGAGTTGATTACTCCCTCTGAGTTTGCAAGCCTTCAGTAGAGCAAAGTCAACTTTCTAGAACTGGAAAATCCAACTAGTCTCGGCAGAAGATCATAAACCAATACATCTTCCTGATAGTCGTCTTCCAGGCTGAAACATAAACCATCGATCAAACTGAAAGATTCAAGCCCATAGTGAGGTCGATGCAACGTCCACAAGAGAAAAACATGCTCAATCTCACATGGAGAGATCATGACAGCACAGTAAGATGAGGGATAAGACAGGCGTTCATTAGGGAAAATCAAATGCCAATGGGATGGTTGTATTGCAAGTATGGCAGACAATCAATGGGCGTCCCGACACACGGAGGGAATCCCAAGAGATTCTATGCAAAATCGTGGCCGGTAAAAGTAATGTGACGGGACGAGCTTTACCGATCTAGAAAGTAATGACTCCACACAACCCATGATAGAGAAGCCAGGCAAACCTTGAGAAAGGTCTGTGTCCATTGTCAGACGTTGAAAGGATGATAGTTATGCTGATGATGTTGATCTCATTTTGAAATAGTGCTCTGCTAGGCAAATCACATAATCAAAATTATCTGGCATATCTGATATACACGAGTGGCAGCTCTATCAGTCAATGTCGTTGCAGCCTTTGTTTGAGAGAAGATGGAGAAGCTGATATTTGGTTTCATTACGTTAGAGCAGCGTCTTTGACCTTTATTATTCGGATGAAAGTCCGTTGCCATACGACGGTAACGCGTTAGATTTGGCGATTGTACTATTGATCCTAGCCATCATCCGTTCAAAGATCATCCTTAATCTAAATAGCTTTTTTTCTTGATATCGTGGACACTGTTTAGCTCTGATCGTATATTATTCTTTGGAAGTAATGTGTAAAGAGAAGAGAAATAAGTAAATGTAAATCAGAAGGAAACTATCTATCTACCGATCTGTCTGCGTGGCACGTTTAGGGTGTACAAATATAGCTACAACACGAATAGATAACGCGTTATTTTCCTTATTATACGAGGGAAATTCATTCATTTTCGTTGTTGTTTTTAACTGAGACAGAACGAGACTAGACAGATGGATTAAGTGAGTAATAAATCTGAAAATTTCGTGGATGTGTGAATTTGTGTCCTGGCAGATACAGAACGCTTGAAAGGATTATTATAGTGTTGACAACGCAATATTAATTTATTAAAGTTTTACTCTGACTCAGTTTCTCCTGTGTCATCTTACCCTTGAAGTGGCCAAATTATCTCACCATTGGCGATTTCCAGCCAAATGTCATTCCAGTGAGATATTTCCCTCCATCCTCTTCCATGAGCTCATTTTTATTGGCGTTGTAGCGTCGATTTGATGGCTTGAATTGCAGGCCCTGTTGATGTAGGTACGATTGCAAGCTTAAAGTCATGTCAAAACCTGCTGAGGCATTGCTGGTAGATATAAATTAAATTTATAAATAAAAAAAAGGGTTATGATACTACAAATAGCTTAAATAAAGAAATCATATATTCTGACCAAACATGGAGTTCGTAGACAGAAAAAACATCACAGAAAAGAAATATGCACTGATATGCGACAAAAATATAGAGAAATATTTCAAAAGTTTCAACTGACAAAAATTGGGAGAAAAATTAGTGAGAGGTCATAAAACATTTCAATTATTAACGAACTTGCGAGATCCTATATGAAAAGATTATTTGTAATGGACAGAACATAAGATAGCAACATTCACAAAAGGCACCACAAAAAATAAAGCCAAAATCATTTGAAATAATCGAAAACATGTGTTGATTAAGACCAGAATATACTAAAAATAAGAACAGATAACAAATACGACGTTTTTGAATTTGACAAATCTGAAACAAATATAAGCAGTGGTATGTACGACATTTAATTGCTGAAATTTCATGGGGTTCTATTTGAAGATATATATTCCATGGTGCTTTGCGAGGAAACCTTGCCAGTTGTCTTTTGGGGAATTTAAAACTTGTGATGATGAAGATATAATTATTAAAAAGGCACAATTAAAAAATGTCCATTCAGGTTCATTATGTTTTATGAATTTGTAATGCTTTTTGCGCTCCCAATTCATATTCCAAATTACACAACTGCAGGAAAAATTGAATAGCCCTCTTTTCAGCGTGTGCCCAATGTTTACAACCATTGCTATGAATGCTTTGTTCCTGCATTTTTCAATGCCTGATAGATAATAT
Organism: Thysanoteuthis rhombus; assembly: GCA_963457665.1. Taxonomy (NCBI): domain Eukaryota; kingdom Metazoa; phylum Mollusca; class Cephalopoda; order Oegopsida; family Thysanoteuthidae; genus Thysanoteuthis; species Thysanoteuthis major. Next base: position 84,837,101 of record OY735199.1, on the reverse strand, counting down.
TTGATTGAAACCTATGCGATGCAGACCACAATATAACCCTGCATTGAAAGGAAAAATAAAGCTTGCCATGAGCCTGGATTTTCATCTTCAACAAGTCAATGCATCTTAGAAGTTTTACGTTGCACAGAATACTTAATGTGGAAGTCTTACGATAACGCATCAGAAACTTATCATATTTTGCCAAAGGGAAAAAACAATCAACGTTGGAAATCCAAGGAAAGAATCATTCTCCTCTTGTTCATCTTTTAGATTGTAAAACGCAGCGCAAAATACGTTGTAATGACGGAAAAATGACAATATTAGGACAAAAACTCCAAATTTGTCAACTTTCCTGAAACTTTGATTAAACTCTTCACATTTTCAGATATATACTACCATAAAAAGATACATATATATATATATATATGTGTGTGTGTGTGTGTGTGTGTTGTACATGTGTGTGTGTGTTTGTGACATGAAAAATCTTTGTAAAAAATGTTTCAGTATATACTATTTGAAGCTGCGAAACTTTAGAGGATATATATATATCTTTGTGTGTGTGTGTATGTGTGTGTGTGTGTGTGTGTGTGAATACAAATTCAATATTACAAGTACATGATTTAACATTAAAGATCCTGCATGTTGGTTATTTTTTGGCAAGAAATAATTGCTTTCGGAGGATAGTGTACTTTGATGTTATCGGCGTTAGCTTCGATAGATAATTAAGAATGTTTATGGATTTTATAGAGTGTCAGATTTCAATTAATTTCACTTTAGAATAACCATTTTCCGTGATTGAAATAGTGAATGTTATTATTTGATCATTAATTTTTATCAACACAGTTTGGTTGAAATTGTTTGTTTTTGCTTTTTTCTACTTGGTCGCTGTATTTTATAATCAGTTAACTATAATTCCAATTAACATAGCTCTAATCCTATATTTGTTTGGGAAAAAGTAAGAAATGAATAGCTAAACAATGCTGGGAAAGAGATAAATATATCATAGTGCCGTAATAGTTATTCAAAATTTCAGCAAGAGTGATATTTCTGATTTGCCATTTATGATGCTTTATTAACAGACGGAACCAAACATTGAGCTTCAAATTATGTACAAACATTCATCATAAGACTGGAATAGAAAGATGGATGTTAAATATATGAACTATCCATATTGTCACGTCTAAATGTTTGCATGAATTATTTCCGATTCCAGCCAAACAAAAGAGGAAAGAATAATCTTGTATTGAAAATGTTACTCTTTCATCAGATGCTTGTTGATAGTTTTATGCAATATCACGCTCCAGTTTTCATAAAGCCTGAACGTGGAAAAAAAGTCTGGTATACAGTTCCCCAGTAATCAGCTAAAATTACTAACAATCGAATGATTCTGTGAATTGCAAAATGCACGACGAATAAGTCAACATATAATCAGAGGTTAGTCACTGGCCAACTGACAAAAAAAACAACACCCTCCTGAAAAAAATCATTCAGTGAAGCTGCATGTCATGGGCACCCAATGAGGATCTAATTAATTGCAATAAAAATGATCCGCTAGTATAGCTTGTTAATAACAGCCCAAATGAGAAGGCACCCATGAAACTATCAGTTACTATACTGATTAAATGATCTTCAGCCCAAAGAAGTATACTGTCATATGTCAACTCACTTCTTGCGAACTAATACATGTTCGTGGATACATTTTCATGATAGCTCAGACCCAGATAACCGCTAATGGCTGGAAGTTTTATCATTGTAGCTTTATAGTTCAGTGTGAATAACTTATGTTTAATTGTTACATTGTTGAAAGGAGCAAGTACGCATCGTTTTGTTTTATTCAAGTTATTTAGTTGGGAGGGGATATAGAAGGGCAGACAACTGCTAGCTAGACTTGATGACCTAATGAAAATGTTATGTTTCAGTCTTTTGGAACTTCAAAAGCAAGAGAAAAAATATCGGGAACTCGAAGGATATGCTTTGTCATCGATCCCAGTTCACCTCACTTCCAGCACCCCTCAAAGGTCGATTTACGTTCAGCCTGAAGTAAGAGCAATACAGAAAGAAACTTGGTTGTATGGTTTAAATGGATAAATCTTACAATAACAGGGCAGATGGGAACTGATTAATTGAATACTTCTTCTTATTCTTCAACCCATGATTTTTTTAAATAGAATTTTCGTTGAAGATACTTTGCTTGGGTATATGTGAAGTATACACCAAATGTTTTTCAAAGCAGAACAAAAAAAGGATTGAAAAACCTTAAGTTGATTTATTGACAAGCTAAAGTCACTTCCAACCTCTGCTGTTAGATAGTCAGTCATAATCACCTAATCAAAAAGACATTAGGAGAGGGAAAGTCGGGAGGAGTTGATGAAAATGGACGGTGGATAAGAACTCTCGCGGCGGGAGGGAGAAAATAAGTAGCAAGTTTAGGGCTTGAGAAACAGGGGAAAGCAAAGAGAAAATATTAAAAAAAAAACGGCCCATGAACATTTAGTCCGGATATCAGATAAAAAATGACTGAGTTATCTTGGTAGAATAAATAGTAATAGAAGAAAGACTCTTGTCCATAGGTTAGAAAGTTTCATCCGAAATCTCCATTTATAACAGCCCCTTTTCATCCGCTATCTTTGCCTCAATTCCTGACAGCCGGGATTTTTAAAAAAAACTTTTTTACTGCACAACAACCAGACCGAGTGCTTAAAAGTTTTAAATCTAATCTTCAGTAGGGAAAAATAATTGCAAATTTGATGATGAAAAATAAAGTATTTATACGCTTGATATAGATCATTGTAAATTGGGTGGAAATTTGAATATTTCTTTATCCCCATAAAACCAGTTCACGAATCTCTAAAATGTACTTGATTGATAGTCTTGGCAACATAATATTTTCTATACTGCCTGTAATATCGATATTGTAAGTGTTTGAAATGGCTGTATTTGAACTGGAAAATCAAGACGCAACAATACCAAAACTTAACACTTCAGAAGACATGTGGCATACAGTTGTGATTCATCGCAATCAAAATCTGCCGAGTCATTTCATAGCGTGTATTGTGTGTGATGGGTTAAGAAAATATCGACGCATTTGTTTAATATATCCCATTAATGCTATCACGGCATCGAGTAAAAGTTTGTGTTTTTAGTGAGGATCGTTCAATTTTGCAATGTAATGAATCAAGTTCTTATTCTCCTGATATTACTAAATTGGATCATCCACTTATTCCGAGTCGGTTGTATACAATCTGCAAATTGAATTGGAGGAATTTGATAACGACTCGAAGGCCGAAGATATTTCTGAAAACTCCCCAAATAAAATGTTTTTCGTTCCATGCAAGTGTTTCACACACCCATGTCTATAAATGCAAGAAACGCTTTCAAAATTTTATGCCACCAGCACAAAGTTCCGTCAGATCTATTCTTCGGCCTTTGTCAAGTATATGATCGAGGGGGAGGAGGAAACCATTCCTCCACACTTGCCGATTCTCAGTTGTTTACTATTCCTCGATTTCAACCCTTTGGAAATCTTGTTATATCAATTTCTTGCCTTGTTCTTATTACCATATATTCGGATGAATGGTTGTATGAACTCTGAAATTAAATTGTATTCAAATGAAAAAAGATTTGTTTTCAGTTGTATGATTACTTTTTGTCCATAAATTCCCCCAAAATTGTCACATGTTTCTCCTCCAATGTTTATGGTATTTACTCTTGATTTTTCATGTACCATTCCTCATATTGTGTTTTATTTGTGGCGGTATTCGATCTTATGAGGAGACTGTTTGGATTAATTGTTCAGTTCTCCAAACAATACGAATACTTACAACAACTGCAAGTCCGTTTCTTCTGATGTAGCTATTAGATAAATCTCATCTGGAATTTCCCTTTTTAATGTCCCCCCTTCGTGATCAATATTTTTCCACAAAATTAATTATATCAGTGAGGAAATAAATTATTTTGAAATGCACACATCTGCTGAGTACGATAATCATATTCCCACGTATTTGAGTTTACATGTTGTACATTAGGCGTGTCAAATAAGCCAATGGTTCGTTTTACAACTTTTCACACTCCATCTCACAGAAAGGTTTAGTCACGAATTAAATATTGACACAAACGAATCAGACGAGAGAAACTTGTGACAGTATGCAATTAACTGAGATATGTCGCTGGGGAGTTATTACGTTTTATTCAAATACTTTGAAGTTATTTTATATGAAAGAAAATATCAAAATTGGGATTTGCATGATAATCATAGAAATAAATTTCCAGCATATTTGAAAATACACACTTTATTCCTTTAATTGGAACTAAATCAAAATTTATTTGGTGTACACGGAGAAAGATTGATTAACTCTCGCTCTGTTCAAGAAATATATATGCATGATTATTTGTACCAAAGACATATTCCCTAAGCTATCTAGCTATTAGATTTTAGTCACTGTCAACCAGATCTCTCAAAATAGTCAGGACAGTTTCTTTTTTTTTTCTTTCAGTTTGGCTGGCTATGTATGTATGCGTTGTGAAATTTGAAATGTTCAAAACTCATTACATCTTGAAAAAACGTTTTTTTGTTTCGTCTTTTTCAATTACCCGAACCCAAATAACGTTTTGAGAAAGTTCTTGGGATTCACACCTCAGTCGGACAATCTACTCAGCGTTTTCCGTGTGTTGCCTGATATTCCACCCATTTTTAGATGAAGGAACTTTTTTGTATCAAGTTTTCTAATTTCTCCATGTGACAACTTACTTGCATCTCCAGGTTTTCGCCTGATATAAAGTTTTTATATAACTCTCATTAACGTGTAACTTAGATATTTCTCACAAGAAAATACAGCCGTTACCATCAACTCTTTCATTTAGAGATAATAAGTCTGTTGGTAAAGATATATCGAACACGCAATTTCAGACTCAACTCTTTGAAACTGACACCATTTTTCTTGAGTTTTTTCCTCTTTTTTTTCTAAATGAACGTCATAAAAAAGTTCCAAATACTGGTACCCCCTCTTTCCCAAAAGCGTATATGTCTCGTGATTACTCTATAACCACCTTTTATAAGTAGTTGAGATTTTGCCAGCTGACTATTAGGCACTGCAAGTTTGAATGTGTTGTTCTTGTGGTATTAATCAATTTTACTCTTCTATATTCTGATATGAAATATCTTAACTGGCACAGCGAAGAAGTAACTGGACACTACAAAGGAAGATAACCCAGCGCAAGATGAAGGCCATAACGCAAAGAAAAAACAGAGTCATCGTCAGTACGAATGAAACTAGAACTATTGTTACCCATAAAATTGCTATGACGGAGAAGCCTGCAACTCACGGATAAAGGGTTAATAATCGATATAATGGATAATCTAACAATGAAAAAGCGTTTCATCTTGCAATAGATAACTATTACTCTTCCCCATCTTTAACATTAGATTGATAAGAAACAACCAGACTCTGTCGATGATTCTCTTTTCTTTTATGTCCGTAGCAATGTACTTGATTCGTAGTGTTATCAATCAAATGATGTAAGCCCTGCATCACAAATAGAGTGGCATTGCTCCCCATTACAATAAAACAGGAATTTTATGGATGATGGGTTAATAACAAAGAGGTTATTACTGCATAATACTTTCTTCCCAGAACGCGTTATTGTTTTAGGGATTAAATATTCCCCATTCGTTTCCCTTCATTTGTTTCCGATTCAAAACATTCCCGGTCTTTTGTCAGAAATTGCAAAAATGGCATATTGCTGTGAAGGCAGAAAGAAAATAAATTCGTTTCTTTTTTTCTCTTCTGGGAGAGTAATTAGGTTCATATGAGCCAAGGCAGCATTTAACCCCTTTGCAAATCTTCGGATAATGCAAAATGCAGGCGTTATCTTTAGGCCTTCAATGTGTTTTCCACACGAATTACATGTCAAGTAAAGACTGTGTAAACATGATATATAATTGACTCACATATTGTCTCCAACTTAAATAAGAATATCTTCGATTAGATTTATTGATAAAGGCTGCACCGGAAAAGAGTGCCCATCTAAGTAAAACAAATGCTCTGGCACTTTTTTTCAAATTGTATCATAAATGCATAGGTGGTCTGAAGTATCCGAGCGGTCATTGAATCAAAAAGTGGACTTACCGAACCGGGTTCAAACCTTTCAGCTCACTTCGCACTAATTCCCTTGGTAAATGCACACATCCATCTTTTCTGTTCTGGCTATGGGTAAATTCACTCTGGTCAAGACAGTGACGCCACTTGAGGTGCGTACCATCTCTAAATTCGATCCTTGTATTGCAGATGGGCAGCTGATTGGTTAATAATGAAAAGCCAGGCCCTGTTTCTTCTCGCCTTTATCACACCAATGTAATTGATTCAGAGAATATTTTCCTTTCGTTTCTTTTGAGCGTTTTTCCTTTGTAAACATTCCTGATGTTCTGTCAATATTTGCATCCATCGTCCGCTGTTGTTGAAGCAGAAAGAAAATATATTCCTTTCTTTCTATCTTCACCCGAAAACATAACAAGGTTTCTCTGAGCCCAAGCTTCACTTAACCTCTTCACAAATCTTCGAATGCCAAAAGCACACGTTATCTGTAGCCTTTCAAAATGTTTTCCTCGTGATTAAACTTATCAACAAAAGATTCTTTGAGCATGGCTAAAAAATCTATTGCCAAGAACTGACATATAATAATAATAATGATGATGATGATGATGATGATGATGATAATAATAATAATAATAATAATGATAATAATAATAATAATCATCGTCTGTCAGAGCTTCTGACAATTGGATACAGCCAGTGCATCACACTGAGACTCAGAAAACCAAAGGGATCCAAAGACAGTTAAATGGGTCGGAGATTCATACTTAGGAAACGATACATTTTATCCATTTATGAAATAGTACATCGGCAGATGATCATAGTTTGGTGTGCTAAAGGAGTCAAAGCAAATATCACAGGGTGGAATAAGAGCAAGGGACTTGTTTAATGTGTGTAGGGGATCACAAATACGTATTACTGCCTGACTGGTTTGGTTTATAATAAGGTTTTTGATAGCCAAAGTTTCACTTAACCCTTCACATAATGTTTGGTTACTGAATATCAGTGTTTTCTCCATCCTTTAAATGTTTCCCTTTATGATTGGAATCAAGATCCTATAAATATACTGAAGAAATTGACAAACTGTTTTCAACTGACATAGATCAAAGAGAATAGTAATGGTGGCATGTTGTTGACTCGTCAGAATTTTTTTTTTTCGGGAGTGCAGGGGACTCTTATGTGGTGGACAGAGGAAAAAGGTTTGCGTACTGCTTTTAAAACTATATAAATTCTATTATGAACACGACAAAGAAAAGACTCGACCTTTTGACTTGAATTGAATATTGTCTCCTAGATTGACCAGTGTGCATTGGGTGATAATGTCCGTATGAGTGGACAAGTAAACTGATCGTTTTTTTTTTGTTTTGTTTTGTTTTTGTTTTTTTATCCATAGAAGATGCAGGTTGGTCTAGCATATTACAGTCCAGGAGGATGAACTTGACTGAGACAGTTTCTATCCATTCTGCAGAATTCTCTTTGTAGCATAATTGGTCGATCACCCTAACGTCACAATAAAAAAATAGTACCATCGTTGAAATATCGAGGGATCAAGCGAGTGACGTTACTCCAGGTGCTCAAACCTTCTATGTCAAATATAGATATTACAATTGGCCCAAGGAAGCAACAATGTTATGTATATAGCCTTAGCATGGACAGTTTTAGTCATAGCAATAGCAAAAATAAAAACACATACTCATTTTACTCCATATGAACGCCAGTAGATGGTCAATCAATAGGTAAATATAGGGACTGCTTCCTGAATAACGGAGTCGAGTATAACTTTTAAGCATTATATAATGCTGTTCATGTCCATGTGGAAACTAAGATTTCTAATACACATTTTCAAATTAATGGGGACGAGCTAATTTTGCTGTTTTTCTTACATGAACTTCAAATTAAAAAAAAATCATATCTTGCCCATGTGGGAAAGCGAGTAGATACCATAGAATATGGGAGATTTGTGAGGCGCATCCCACCTCATTACAAACTCAGAAATTATCACAATGAAGAATCAATTCGCAAATGATGTCATTCGAAATTCAGACATTCAGTATAATACAGAAATAGATGTATATCGAACCATCATTATCAGGGTTACAGTAAAGGCAAACTCCTTTAATTTACTTATCCAAGAGGATAAGAGAAGCAAATATGGTTTGTTATTAGACTTTTGGGGGATTACGGATGGAAGAACCGTCTCTAGCTTAAGGCAAGACTAAAAGTTGTGGAAAAAATGGTTATACTGCAGATAATCCATCATAAAATGATAAAATAGATTCAGTACATGAAACGAAGTCATAACTTCTCTATGGTAGTTTTACTCTCTTTGTTAGGGTATATATATATATATATATATATATATATATATATATATATATATATATATATATATATATATATATATATATATATATATATTTATATATTTATATATATATATATATATATGTATACATGTATATATGTGTGTGTGTGTGTGTGTGTGTGTGTGTGTGCACAAAACCATCAATGTTGAGCAGTCATTGAGTTTTGTACGAAATGAGTAGTAAAAATTTGCGATAGTTGCTTGGTAACCACTCCGCTGACAAAGGGAAAAGGATGACATCTTTGAGAACTGTTTGCAATCATTTTAATTTTTCTTGCATTTGCATATACATATCGATCATCTCCGGTACTGGTAGGAAATGTCTGATTATTTGAACCACTGGGGTGGCAATTAGTTATATTTTAGGCCAAATACCAAGTTAAAGCTGGATCCTTTGAGCATTATTATTGTTTAACGTTTTGGTAAAGATTCATTTGTTTGACGGTAGACAAAAAAGTGACCTTTATTTCAATTCATCCATTCAGAGCTGTTTTAATTTCCATCAGGTGATCAGTGATTGTATTTTTGGTTCTTGATAAGTCAGATATTATCCTTGATGTTTTGATCTGCTGTCTTTAACAAATCTCCCGGGCATTTTGTTTATATTATCAACTTACTGAGAATCTGACCCACGGGCTGGACCGTCAAGTAGAAAGCCCAAATGGAGCGTTTTTCAAATGAGTGGTCGAAATTGTTTTTAAATCCTCCGATTCAATTACTTATATACCCCATATAGATACACTGAATGAATTCCTCACACTATTAGTATCATACAGATAAGTGCACATCGGATAATCATTATTGAAAAGATCGCAAATTCAGACCAATATCATTTTCTTCCGGAATTTTAAACATCTAATCGCTTAAAGATGCATCACACACGGAGACCATTTCATGGCGATATGATTAGTTGTTCTAAACTGACACTGTTCGTTACTGATAGATATGTTGTGAATCACAGTAGGATGCTCACACGTGAAATAGTAATGGTTTAGTAAGTCTAATGGTTTCTTTCAGGAACAATGCTGTAGACCAAATGGTCAACATTGTACATCGGTTCTAGACCAACGAAGAACACTATTGAATAGTGGTTTTTATTTGCTGTCTATGTGTTAAGTGATGTGATCAACGTGAACGAAACCTGACTCTCTTGCTTCCAAACAATGTTGATGTAGTTGTAAGGGAAATCAGCGTGATGCAAAGGTTCACTAAACTTGAATGCAAGCAAAAAAGTCAACAGATTGGGTTGGCAGTGACATTTGAAAGAATAATTGGGGCTATTCACTGAGGCATTTAAAACATGTCTACTTGATTTCTCTAAAACTTCTTCCTTGTCATCAACCTTTACATCTCCCTCACCAAATCATCTTCTCCTTGCTTTTCTCCCGTTTCCCTCTTCTGCCTCCTTCTTCCATTCGCTTGACAATTTTCAGGGCATTTTCTATCTTTTCCTCCCTTTGCTGGTCTCATTTAGTCATCAACAACTCGTCTACAAATCACTTAAATATCATCTTGATTTCCAAATCTAAAGCTGTTTAACTTCTGTTGTGTTCAAAGCGTGATTAGAACTGAATTTAATATACAATTGACTTAATGCCTCTCGTCTAAAAATTGAATCACATCTTAAATGATTTGAATAGAAATCTAAAAATGTTTACTGAATAAAAACATATAATTTTATGTTTGATGATGGTGTTTCACATCAATTAATCCTCTCTTTATTGTGCTTAAAGGTTATTTAATGGATGTTTATTGACTATATTTGAATAAATTGATGTGAAATTTCCCAGTGCCTTTTTTTGCACCATGGTTGCTGCATTTCAGATGAATATTAAACTTTTACAGTGTGACACTTTTTCAAAATAAATTTTCTTTCGATATAGTTTACTGGTTGCTTCTGAACAAAGGGATTACTTGCTGTAAAGTCAGCCTGGATCGTTGGTCGGTTCAGCAGCATGTCTTTTCAGCGAGGGAACATTCGACGAGGACAATTCTGTAACATTTACTCAATAGACTTCGAAAAAATATCTCAACAGACAAATCTCACTCTCTTAAAGAGCTGTGTTAATCTAGATATAAAGATATCATGAAGATATTTCAGTTCAAAACTCTCGTCCTTATGACTGCTTGAGATCGGTATGTTGTCTTGAAAACGTGATCCATATCCAACACACAACCCTGAGAAGCTCAATGAAGTCAACTTTTCGTGACATTTTTTTTTCTTTGTCAATTTTATTTGCAAGATAATCCAGAGGAACGCCCTAATTTTGAGAGTAGGGTAAAGTTGTATTTTGGATTAACAAATATTCAATATACTTTAGCTTCTTTCAATACAATGCGATATTGCAACCCTGCAATGAGAGACGGATCAATTTTCCCGTAATGCATCATTTATTTCTTTATCGGTGTCTCCAATCCACTACACTTTCCTAGGAATATTATTAATTTCTTTACATCCCATTCAGTCGATATGCAGCAAAGATGGCTGCTTTTGTGAAAATTGATTTATTGTTAAAAGACTCAAAAGTGGAGAAGGTTGATGTAAGATGCTTCTTTTTCACCTTCACACTCCTTCTACTTTACATTTCTATCTATTTTCTCGGAAACATTGCCTCCAGAAATACTTATATATGGAAAATATATATATGTATGCATATATATATTCTTTCTAATAGAAAGTATCAGCATTTGTTATATTGACTTTCACAAAGCCTCAAATATTGACAAAATAGAAAATTTCTGTCTATTTACTAGACACACACACACACCTATATATATATATATATATATATATATGTATATATATATATATATATATATATGGACATCCCAGACAACAGTCGCCACAAGATAATTCTTTACGTCAAAAACGTGAAATGAAACTAATTAAGCAAATATTTCGCCCGGATTCGACTTCCTGCCAGCTTAAATGCATATTGAAGTCAATGTATACGTGTAAGTCGTTACCAGCTCTAGGTTAAGCACAACACTGAGTAATTGTCAGAGATATAAGTTAATGATAACAAGTTACTAAGGAGAACATACTAGTGTTGGTTGTTTATTGGCTCTGAAGACTCAGACTAGAAACTGTCAGCCAAACTGCCAACATTGGTTTCTTCATTTTTCAAATGGGTCAGATTGGCTGGCTGTTCATGTATGTATGATTTGTACACATGAGGGCTAGAGAATTGAAAATTTGAAGATCTGTCCTCGATCATATCTAGGAACAGTCTTCCGAGAAAAAAGGTCCAAGGTAATGCGTTCAAATTAGGATGCAATTTTATACTAAATGTCTGCCCTAATTTGAGTCCGGCAACAGTAGGGAACTTTTAAAAAAAGAATAGTGTTTTTAGTTACCCCCCAACAAAAAGATAAGTATCTATGATCTTTTCAATTGATTCTTTCCAACGCAAGATGTAATAAAAAAGGTGGCTGACTGACTGTTTTTATTGCATGACTGACCTGACAGGAACGCAAGCTCAATTCTGCTCTGAGACTGACTAGTTGAAAATCATGCACTTTTTTTTGCATTCAAAGGCTATTCAAATGTAGTCTGCCCACAAAGCAATGGTTCTGCTACTGGGTAGAATTGAAAATAATTTATCTATCAGTTTATTTTTTGATAGGTAGATTTGGATCGGATATATATATCATCGTATCTTCTGTATTATACCATCAATAGTAGGAGATGTGGCAGGAGTCGAACCTACTAACAAAAGTTCGCGAGATACATTTCCTGATTATCACCATGCAACATAAATCCATACTGCTTTTCATATTCGACGTTAACATAATATTTATATATCAAATCATCAGGAGTAGGAGATTCAACGAAGATCGAACCCACAAAAATCAGCCAACAAGTTAAATTTGATGATCTTCAATTGTGATGTACGTCCTGGTCAATTCTTTTTTTCAGTGATCCATTCAGCTTGATATCTATATTCTTTTGTTTACTAAAAATAGACGAATATGCTTACAAATTTTCAACGACACCCATTGCAGGCTTCCAAATTCGACTATCAATCTTAAATGCTTAAATCCTAGACATTCACTACTTGAAATGAATACATGCTAGAGTCATCCTACTCATATGCTTGTGGAATTTGTCATTTCGACATTGTAAACAGATCGACGTAAGAGATACTCGCATACACCTATACATACACGTGTTTGTTTGTTTGCTTGTGTGTGTGTGTGTGTGTGTGTATGTGTGTGTGTGTGTGTGTTTGGGTGTGTGTGTGTGTGTGTGTGTGTGTGTTGATGAAAGTGACAATTGGATAATAAGGGGAAAAAATAAACAAGTATCACATCTCAAAATTCGTTATTATCCCTGAGTATGTTTCGAAGCATTTAGAGAAGTGCCAGCCACCTTTTTCAAGAAATTGCATTTACAACGCTTCAATGGAAAAGTAGAAGCTAAACGAAGTGTTTGAATATGTGTGGGTGAAAGTAGAATTTGCATGGGGATTAGAAAAGGTCTATCAAGGTCAGGGTCAGTGGGTGTATGATTCCTGTTTTTAAGGGTATTCGGCTTTTCTAACATTAGAAAGGCAGCTACAGTGACCATTTTTGTCCTGACTTTCTCCATTCACTGCCCCTCTATCTATCAATCTCTCTCCTTCTCTTTTTTTCTCACCCTCAATCTCTCTCTCTCTCTCTCTCTCTCTCTCTATATATATATATATATATATATATATATATATACATATATATATATATATATATATATATATATATATATATATATATATATCAGCAACCTTTGTACCAACTTGTTTTCTATTTGCTTATCATTTTCTATCCATCATATTCATACCAATCTCATTGCACATGCGTATTCGTCTGCATTTTCTTCGTTTCCTATCGCTATATTGCCATCTATGCGTCGATCTGTTCCATACATTTGGTGCTTTAGAAATATCTTTTCTAATTTTCCCATGAACAAGTTACGTTTATCACACTGCAAATAATTTGTTTCCAAAACCGAGTGCAAAAATTTTGTTCTACTTTCAGACACCCGGGGGAAATACTTATTATTTTTCTCGTTTGCTGCATTTTTCCGTTTTGTTTTGTCTTTCACTTTTTCCACTTTCACTTTTTATTTTTACTTAGGCAATCTCGATGTTTATTTTTACTTCGTCGTTCGGCTTTTTTGGAAAACAGTCAAACTGTCAACATCAACATAGTTAACATCAACGTAGCTTTCTCCGGTTTTGAAATGAATCTGGCCGATTGGCTTGCTCTGGCCTGTCACCCATAACAAAGAGGAAGGTTTAAATTTACATTCATCCGAATCGATCTTCCCTTTTTCGGATCATCAAGTTCCACGTTTGCTTTTTCCGGAAATTCGTGCTTTCTAGTGATCAGTGCCCAACAACAGGTGTGAAAAGTAACACTGATTAATCATCCGCCAATTAAAATTTTTAATCGATCTTCCCTGACCCAGCATGCTGCCAAACGATGTTGGTCAACTGGCAGTTTCTATTGAGTGACCAACCAGACCTGTTTTTTTGGGGGGTTTTTTGCCCATTTTTTAAAAATTATTTTTTTAGTGTTCTCCGTGCTCTCCCTCTATTTTCTCCGTTGGTCTTCATCAATAATTCATCATTTTTTTCACACGTTTCTTAGCTATCCAATGTCTTGTCAAACGGTACTCTGCAATCGCTGAAGTTCTTCCCGCTTTTTATGCAGTTTGGGACTGACAGCGAAACTATCTACTCATTCATAGTTCGATTTGTCTCTCCAGTAAAATAAAACTCAATAAAAACAAGTTTGGAAGTCAGCAAACTTATCAATAGTTGTGTGTCTGTAGGCTTACTTTCAGGAAATTTGGAGTGCAAATACCTTTTGCCACCAGAGGAACAAGAAAGGACACCTTTGACCGACTATTCCATCAACTTCACATCCAGAATATAGTTGAAAGATGTAGAAACTCTTAGAAACGTTTCGATTTTTGACACCTATGGCATTAGGGGTGTGAAGCTTTAAACAATTACTCTTTAATAGGCCTGGAAGAGAAAAGGGCCTCATCTGTTATATATTTTTTTTACTCCCTCACTAAAGTGGGGGATGGATATAGTTTGAATTTCAAGTTTATTGTTGGTGTTCTATTTAGTTTTGTTTGCTTTCATTCGATCTCACCTTTTAAAATTTAGTTTTTTTTTTTAGTAATCGCTACTGAAAAAAAAAGAGAGGAATATCTGATCTTTTCATAATCATCATTTCCAGCAGAGGCAGAGGCAGCCTTTTACCGCCGATCTTTTGTTTTAAATCGTCCCCAATGTTCACAAGAGCTTTCTATCATGGTCATTACGGGGCAAACATTTTCTCAGTTTGTCCAACTCATTATATTCTACCAGCTGCAGTTATGCGCTTGGAAGTGCATCCCTGGAAATTGACGTCATTATGTCTAGCAGTTGCCTGGCACCGTTGATAAATGACCAGCCCATTGCCATTTGAGTTTTCTAAAGGATTCTATGTTATTTAGGGCTCCTGTTCCTTCCCCTTGATATATAGTGTTGTCTCGTGATCACTTTTTTTTCTCAATTCTTTTTATTGGTCACCCTCAACACTGAATGCAGCCAAAATATGTTTGTCACGAGATAGTTTCTACTAAACGACCCACTGCTTTTATTTTCACATTCTTTTTTCAATGCCTCTTCTATCTTTCTCTCTATATCCCATGTTTTCTTTTTCTGCAATTTCCTTCTCTGTTTTCATTCCTTATCACTTCATTTTTATATTCCATCATTTCAGTACTCACTATCTCATGCTTTCCTGTCCAACGAAACCTTTTCATTCTTGTTCCTATTTTAATACGGTTAATGATCCTCCTTTGTGTGCGTCTTTTTCGTTCCTGCCTCTCTTACGTGTTTCAATCATCTCCAGGATGAAAAAATGTCCTTTTACGGACAATTTTTAAAAAATTAATCGAAAAATGATTCGATCTATTCGTACCTGTAACAATAACCTTTAGCGTCTCTGATTTGATTTTTCAGATCTCCAAAAAGAAAACCTGTCCATAGATCCCTAGTAATTCATGTGTTGGCATCAGGGGTCTGTTTTCTCAAGGTTGGGACCCTTGCAATAAATTGAATTGGTCAGAAGGACCCATTCTCGAAATAATCCACACACCCTCGATGGCAATCTTTGTGTGGATATGATATTTGCTCTTATTGTGTCACGTTATATCTACCATCGCTGCTAAAGATAGATAATGATTTGGGGCCAGAGAAATTTGGCTCCATCACATGTTGTCTAAAAAAATAGTGATATTTGATAAAAAATTCGAACTGTATGGACAACACAATCATTTTATTTGTAGAAAAATAAAGATACTGAATAATCATTGATGGAATTCAAATACATACAAAAATATATTTGTTACTGTTTCCTGTTTAACGAAATACTTTTGGAGAACTATGATTTATATCTGGTAACAAAATCGTTTGGTTGTATTTGTATTCATGTGTGTCTGTTCATCTGATTAATTTTCAGTCCACTCGATAGCCCCAAAAGCTCCGCTTGAATTTCAATATCATTTCATTTCGTGGAACGATAAGCAATACAGTATGAAAGGATATTGGATATGTTGCTTCAGGTCCCGAAAGATTTAAAATAACACCCTGCATTGTAGCTATATGATCCAGGGTTTTATTCATTTATTGCTTTGATTGAGAAATATTCCCCGTTTTTTTCTCAATTACATTCATGTATACTCTCATGACTGTCCACTAAAGTTGAAATGGTTCAGTTCCTAATTGCACCGAAGTTACATGTCCAAACCTCATATTTCCACTATAATTCTATGCCTGTCCTTACAGAAAGTCTGTTATGAATTTCTATGACATTTTATGACGGTGTGGGATATAACCTCCGGGATCGGATTTTGGAGTGGATCCTTTCAAATTTTTCTCCTGTACGATACAGTGTTATATCCAAACCATACAACGTTGCTAGAATGGCATGTCTATTCACATGATATCTCCAAACGTATTTGCAATGAAATTAGTTGCAGGTTGGACAATTTTCTCAACAGCAGTGGGTAAAATCTTCCGCTGAATCTATGCACAAATATTCCCCCTTGACGATGATACTGGCAGATATATGCACGGTCCAAGTACATTCGAATACATAAAGCTGTTGCCCCCCCCCCCTATTTGGAAACGTTATCAAATACACTGTCTCGGCTAAACCTCATGTTGAACACAATATTCAAGAGAAAAATGTCCTTTCCAAAACTTTAATCGCAGTATGAAAAGAAAAAGATATGTTGCCTAATTTATCTCCTGCAGTTATCACATTTGAAATCATTTTTGTGCTTATGAATCAACTAAGGTATTTCTGAAGCCAATTGTTTTATACAATCATTTTTGTGTAAA
Organism: Thysanoteuthis rhombus; assembly: GCA_963457665.1. Taxonomy (NCBI): domain Eukaryota; kingdom Metazoa; phylum Mollusca; class Cephalopoda; order Oegopsida; family Thysanoteuthidae; genus Thysanoteuthis; species Thysanoteuthis major. The sequence continues at coordinate 84,820,284 of OY735199.1, read as the reverse complement.
TTGTTCAGAAATGCCTCGTAATTTTATTACATTTATATATCTTTTTTTTTTAAGGAAGTCTAAAAGAATGGACAAAGCAGTTGGTGTTCATTTCCACATCAATCCTCTGAGGAAAGACAAACATTCATCTCTCCCCTCTAGTTATCGACAAGCTAGCTCAAGAATGAACTTCTTGACGCTCATTCGGGTATTTGCCGCCTAAATGTCTATGGCTTCGTTTACTGCTGGTGACTATCCCTCAAACGGGATAGTAGGAGTGTTTTATGTGGAGACAAGATAGGGACGTCTGAAGTGGTAGACAGCGTGAAGGAATCATTCTTTGTTACAATGTTTTTCAAGGCTAAGCACTAGATTATTTAGATTTTGGAAAGTTGAGGGTCCATTGTGCAAATAGATAAATAAATAAATCAAACAGAAAGAGTTAAAATATCCAGAACACTTTTTGATTAGTTCGAAACAAAAATTTCATATCTCTTCAACTATAAAAAAGGGGGGGGCGTATATCTCTGTAAACGCAGTACTATATCCAGAAATGGGATAAAGATAGAGTATTGAAACACAAAACAGGCAAGGATTTAAATGATCAATTATTGAAGTTCTTTTTTTCCTTCATTTCTCATCATGAACGACTTGTTCTTAAATGGAAAATCTTTCTTGGAGCCTAATGACAGAACTTTTGTACAGACATTAGAATATATAGAGAACTTTCAGGAAAAGTAAATAGACAGAAACATACCATCACTCTCCTCTTTCCCAACTCCAGTTGCCAAGGAGAATAATCGATGCTTTATCCCTGCATTCCTAGAGGAGAATTGCCCTTCTTAAAGAAACAAGGCGGTGAAAACAAAGTTTTCCAAAGATATCCATCTGTATAATAGTACTGAGTATCGCGCTACAGCACTTTTCTCCACCCATGTCTGTTTCATTACCTAATGTCTTTATTCATATTCTACTTATTTTGGGCACCGCTCTTCCCCAAACATTTTGGAAGTCATCATCGCCATCTCATTGCAAATCGCGTGTTCTAATGCCATGTACGGGTTTACAAACATTTTTGAACAGTGGATTCTATATTGTAAAGGTTGTAATTTTTTTGCAAGTATTCTTTTCCTGTTGGTTCAAGTAACGGTAGCGAACAGGAACGTATGTCATGTCGACTAATTGTTAAGGTACAAACCACATGCGCAATTCAAATCGATGTGGCTTTTTTTTGCTCAACATAGACAGAGTTTGAAAGTTCTGGCTTAATAGAAAAAATGAGTTAGAAACATTGCACTCTAATGGAAGAGTGCAGTTATACCAATTCTTGATACAACCAGAAAAAAAATGAGGGTCTCACTATTCACGTTGATAGTACACTTGAGGAAAACTGTGGAACAGATTGAACGAAACATGGTGTTAACAACACAAATAAAAGGTTGAATGGGTTCGAGTTACCGGGAAACTCTTTGAATATAGATGTTTCTGCCAAATTATAGACGGAAACCAAGGTACAAAGAGACCTCGATTAACGTCGTTTCATTCAACATTGTTTATTCATAATATTTTTGAGAAAAATGCATATAATGATATAGAATAATATAAATAAGACCAAGTCATCAGTTTACTAGAGATGAGTTAACTGCAAAAATTACAATACAATAATAAAATAGAAAAATATAATTTATATCATTGTCAATATTTTTAGTTTTAGCAGGGAGGTTGACGTTGTTTTGAAAAAAAGTTGTGGATTTTAGGAACCTAAAAAAGACGTTAATTGATGAATGTCATATCTTTGAAATAGAATTATAAATATCACCAGGTACTTCATGCAATAAATACCCTTGTGGCGTTAGAGGATACAGCTCGGCTAGGTTTTACGTGTAATTCTATTCACTCGCATTTCTAACGGGAGTTGACATATTTTGTGAGGCCCAACCTGACTTAGTTGGGCCGATAAAGAGAACTTAACGAGATACGATCAAGCATATTATTAATGTAAATATCTGCTGTCGTGAAATGTGTTTGAAAGTGAGTAGCGAATCACCTTCAAAAACATGAACACACGAAAATTCCATCCTCTTCATGCACAAGGCTGTACAGCGTAAAATGGGGAGGTCCCAACCATAAAGTGGAACGATACACACATACCAACTACATGTATATGTGTCTGTCTCTGGCTCTATCTCTGTCTCTGTCTCTGTCCCTCTCTCTCTCTCTCTATATATATATATACATATATATATATGTGTGTGTGTGTGTGTGTGTGTGTGTGTGTGTATATATATGTGTATGTGTGTGTGTGTATATATATATACATATATATATATATATATATATATGTGTGTGTGTGTGTGTGTGTGTGTGTGTGTGTGTTTGTGTGTGTGTGTGTATTTCTGTTAGGGGATAAGAGAAAAGGGTGTTCTTTGATCGGCATTTTATAAGGAAAGACATTGCCCTGATGATGGGGAGGTATAATATTTTGTTTAGATAACAGTCGTCAAAAAGAGCGCTAGTCATCTTAACTACCGGAAATGCCTATCAAAGTTTTGGGGGTGACATCGATCGAGATAGATATTTTCAAAAGCCAAGGAGAGAAAAAGAATAAATGAGATATGTTGTAGCATGCACTCGTACGCACGCACACACAAACACGTCGCCCCTCACCGAGAAAATATGTCAGATAACATACCATGACTATCAGCGCCTGGGGTGTCAGATACTTGGAAACGTTTCTGGCCAGAGACAAGCTAAATCCCACCAAAAATTGCCATTTACAAAAAATTGTTCGTGGAAGCAATTTCTTTTACGAATACGGATTTAGAAGCATTGTCATCATCATCATCATCATCATCATCATCATCATCATCAGCAGCAGCAGCAGCAGCAGCGGCTGCAGCAGCATCGTTTTTGAGTCATTTGTTGCACATAAACTTCTCTAGAGTTTCACCAGACCACTCTATACTTGGCGTTGCGGAGCCAATATTTTTTTAAATTGTCTAGTTTGTTATGCCATTTCATAATTTGCCGAACAAAGTTCTGCATAAGTTATATGAGGATCTATGAGGTCTTGTAATGTGAGTTTTAATGATAGTTTGTATGACACGGCCGTATCATGCTTTATTTTCCTCAATTATACTACGCTCTCAGCGATCCTTGAGTGATAATTGGTACGATTCTTTCGTGTGTACGTTCAATGATTCTTTTAGGGTCAATTTTTCCTGTTACGGTCCAAGTTCCAGCTCCATTAATGAGTATTGTGAGGATGCACTGGTTGCAAACCTTTGAAAATGGATGGAATTTTTTTGTCTTGAATTTAAGTTTTTTTCGGTATTGGGCTGTCCATTACTATTCTTTTTTTTCCAATGCTTCCTGAGATCATCTGAATGCTGTCTGTTGAAGCTCTGATATATCAATTTTTAGGAGCTGAAAAAGTTTAGAGTTACTATTTAGCCTGTTTAAGGAGTACTGTTGTATCATGTTATCAATAGTTTAGGGTATCTCAACTATATTAGCCTTCTTTAAGTCAATAAATCAATAATAGTTTCTATACCCTTGATTTACATTCTTAATCTTCCATTTTTTTTAATTGCAATCATGGCGGCCCGGCTAAAATACATTACAAAGCAACTGAAAAGTTACGATGAAAGCAGATACAAATCTAAAAAAGATATCAATATCACCTTAAAAACATTGCAAGAGTGAAGTACGCACAAGAATAAATTAAAATATATCTGCAGCAAAAATAGCTTGACATTTAGATAATGCCCAAAACTAAAAGTACACAACTATATGCTTTAAAATTTAATCAAATTAGTCTAATTCAGCCATAAAATTGCCAAAAGGGTAATCACTATACATGTGCACACAAGATTTTCACCATCAAAAAGCCATCTGAATAATCTACCATAGCTATCAATCCATTTAAGAACCCGTCAACTATTTCATCTGCAAGGAAAAAACAAAAAAACAAAAAAAAAAACATCTCACCTGTTGACAAATAGTAAGTAACTCATGATGCGTGTGGTATGTTTTATAAGACTGGTGTATCAACTTTCTATCGAAATTCTTCATGCTTGTTTGAAACTGTAAACAGTCTAAATTGGGTATTTGTTTTTGTAGGCTGGTTCTATTTGGAACAAATGGTTGTTTTTTGCATTTTTTGAATCGTATATGCTATGGGTTACCAATCATGTAAGTCAGACCATATGCACCTGATTTTTGAATGAAAACTTATTTCAATCCGTTGGATTTTCACAAATATAATTCTCCGCTTACATTTGAATAAATTGGAGGAGGTATATCTATCCAGTTACACCTGTCTGTCTGCTTATTCATCGACACACTCACACAATATCTCAAACATTTATCAATGAAAGTTTAAAATCTCCTTGATTAGATGTTCATTGGGTAACCAAAAATTGATTGACTAGGGGGGGGGGATTGTCAATAAGATATGCAGGAGTATGCACCCTCTGAATGCCCCCCTATGTGTTACACAGTCAATTCAGATCCCTCTACGTAATTAACAAAATGATAAACCTGGGATATTATAATGCCATTGATATAACAGCATCTTTGGGGAATTATAATCATCATAGAGTAAATTTGCAGTTATAAAAGCTGGAAGTGAACTGAAAATGAACGAACAAAAAGTACCATTTTTTCATATTCACCATTCACAAATCTTTACGGACTATAGCTACGAGCTAATCATTTTCAATAGTCTTACAAAAAAGTTTCTGGAAGAAAAATGTGCTGTCAGCGTGTTATTAAAATAAGAAGATGTTCACAGGTGATTATTCTATTAGAAATCTCCAACCAAAAATATAAGTTTAGCCAGTATAGGTTTTTTCAGTTCTTGCTGACTGGCTGGCCGTCTACCCCTTTATGTATCATACGGGCCGGCATTGACATTAGTCTTAGTGAACATGATTTAACCCTTCCAGTCCTGACTCTTTAAACTCTTAATATTTTGGTAAGGAAATTTACGTATTCATATTTGAATACAATATTAATGCAAGTAACATTGTATGGTATAATATAATATGATGTAATATCATTTTTTAGACGTATTTGACTCACACATACGAACAGAAACAAGCAGATCTTAAACTAATCGACAAAATATGATACTTAAAAAACAATTAGTGCATATAGTGTTAATTCATCATGTGACCTTCTCACAGATCTCAACAATTCTGGAAACAGTAAAGAATGCTGTAATTGCACACTTGCAAATTTTTATGTTGAAATTATGGCCATGTAAAAGACTTTCATAAGAAAGGATAGATTGTGAAATTATTGATGAGTTGCAACCACTTATCAAAGCTAAATCTCTTTGGCTTAGTTGTTATTCATCCCACACTACTACATGCAAGGGAGTGTCAAGCCCCATCCTTTTTTTCAGCTCTGTTAACTGAATTGCCACCGTTAAATACATTCCAATTGATTTTTAGATAATGTAATAAAAATGGCTGCCACTTTATAAATCAATCAAACAATTCTGAGTCACACCCAGGTTTGTCGACTGTGGTACTTTTCTACCTTATTTGCTTATTTCCATGTGATTAGGTTTTTCTGGTTGACATCGAGGAAATCGGGTACTTTTCTTTGATTATATTAATTTAATCTAAAATTGCAATGAAATAGAAATATATATTGAGAAAACAATGATACGAATTCATATTGCCATAGAACTACATTTTGAAATGTTTCCATATTAAGTGTGAGATCGTGAATTGCGTGGTTAAAATGTATAAGGGTTCCCAGTTCTATTTTATGGAGCTATCCAATGGATAAATTGGCCTCACCTGAAGGTATATATATATTTTTTCAGCATTTGAAATTTTTTTTGGTAAATCTATTGAGAAATTGCATTCGTTATCTTTCATTCAGGTGGCCATTTTGGTTGTTCGATTGAAAAGCTCTTAGCATCACTGATTCCGTATGCCAATTACAAAAGTACATGCAAACTTTTGTCACAAGAGATATGTGCCACATAAGATTTTCACACATACTAACTAGAAAGAATGAAAAGGAACATTGTTTGGAGGAGAGTGATAGCCAGTAACAAAGAGCTAATATTTAGTAGGATATGAATATTGCAGGAACAAAAGTATGGAGACACCATTCCTATGCGTCCTGAAAGCACTACTTATATGAAGTGATATGCATAAATAGGGTACTGGTTCTAACTTGCCATAGAAAAATGACTCAGATATGTCACTGCGACTGAACAAAATATGTGTGTGTGTGTGTATACACACACACACACACACACACACACAAATATATATATATATATATATATATATATATATTTATGTATACCTATTTTTTTCTTTTTGCTCTGATGATGCTTGTAAGGGAGTAGTAGCATTAACACATACTTCATTATCATTATAAGCGGCAGTAGCAGCTGTTTTTGGACATATACCTTCCAAAAGATTAAACAGACTTCTGTATGGTGGGCATAATGGAGCCAGTACTTTCTGACCTCATGTAGTTCGTTATCAACTCATATTTCGTAAAGCCATGTTTTGCATGCGACCGTTGGAATCCACATCATGAGTCCTGATGTCCAAGAGTGGTCTGCCATTCTCTAAACACGACCAGCCTATTGAAATTTGAATTTTTTTTCACTGGATCTCATGATATCATCGGTTTATGTTTCCTTTCTCTAATACATCATGCTGTCATGTGATCTTATTTTCTAATTCTATGTCGAACGTGGTTCTCACGTGTGCCTGTTGCATAGTTCTCAGTTGGAATGTCAATCCATGTTCCAGCTACACGTCATGTTTATGTGGAAATTCACTGAATAATTTCTCTGGCTTTTTGAACCGTGCACCAGGGTTGCTATCTTGACTATTATAGCAAATTATATACATTTTGGAAATATTTACCCATGAATGTTTTGATTGAATTATTGCCTTTTGCTGCTTTGTTATAGCAGTATGGTGAATGAATTATCTTTTGTTGTGTACATCAGTATTGTAGTATTCTAAAAACAATAATTGTCATCATTATTAATATAGTTATTTAACTTAACCTCAGTTCTCCAGTCAGGTCATCATTATGCAGTTGCAATTTCTGCAGTAAAACGCAAGGGAAAGTGGGATGTTGGTAAATATTTCCAATCTTAAGAAAAATAATGATAATAATAAAATAACATAACAGAGGAAGGATAATTAAAGCGGAAATGTAAACCACAGCACTGGCATGATAGGCAGAAGAGAGAAGAGACGTTGACTGAAGACCCGAGGAGACTTATTGTCACTCAGCTTTCATCAATGACCACTGGGCAACCGGTGTGAAACTGTTAACTGCAGGATTACTGTGGCCTATGAGAACTAGGAGAGAAGGGCTTGAGACTTGAGGAGACTTGCTGTCACTCAAACTCCAGCGGTTACCACCAGGCAACTGGTGTGAGTTTCCAAATAATAATAATAATAATAATAATGATAATAATAATAATAATAATAATAATAATAATAATAATAATAATAATAATAATGCAGACCATAGAGTAAAGAAGAAGGAGGGTGAGAAAAGGGAAAAATACCAGGACCTAGCAAGGGAGTTAAAGAAAATGTGGAACATGAAAACCAGGGTAGTACCGGTCATAGTGGGAGCACTAGGAACTGTCCCCAAAACGCTGAGGGAGAGACTGGAGGAGATCGGGATTAGGGGGAGGATAGAGACCGTACAGACCACAGCACTGCTGGGCACTGGACGGATACTGAGGAAGGTGCTAGAGATATAAGGACTGCAACGAATCGTAGCTCTGTCATGATATGCGAAAGAGAGAGGAGACGTTAGCTGAAGACCTGAGGAGACTTATTGTCACTCAGCCTTCAGCGATAACCACTGGGCAACCGGTGTGAAACTGTAAATCGCAGAATTACTGCGACCTATGAGTACTAGGAGAGGAGGGCTGGAGACTTGAGGAGACTTGCTGTCACTCAAACTCCAGCGGTTACCACCAGGCAACTGGTGTGAGATTCCAAATAATAATAATAATAATAATAATAATAATAATAATTTTGATGATAACGATACCTCTCAATATTACAGGACAATTGAACCCTCAAAATTGGAAATCATGAGAACGAAATTCCAACGAATAATTAATACAATCAGAAAAATTTCCATTTATTATGTATTTAACGGAAAATCTTATGTTGTTCCCCCGGGAAAAAAATTGATCCGAAAATATCTGAAACGATTTGGATCCAGAAGATAGTGATATTTTTAAAGATCTTTTTTTTTTTCAAAAATAGACGAAGGAAACATATTTGGAATGTGTGTTGTTTTGTATTGGTGCCATTTCTCAAGTTTATTTACAAAACAGTATGGCCAAGAGTGCTGAAAGCAAGAAACACAATCACACATGCATATATAAAAATGGATAAAACCCATCACAACTTCTGATGGCTACATTTGTTCGATTTACAATGCATGGTTCAATACAATTAAAAAATGGTTTGATTGTTCTTGTGCACCATGTTTGAGATTCGGCTTTTTTTAGCCATTTTCTGCTTATTTGTCGCTAGGAACACCAAAAACAATTTGGTATCCCTTGTACAAAGTCACTGACTACAATTTGTTGGCTTCTGGAACTCCAAAGCCAAAACCTTCGATGATATTATCTTTTAATCCATTCATGTCTTCGTTGAAAAAATTATAGTTCTATTTTTTCAATAAAAAAAAAAAATTATCGTAATTTTGAGGTGGAAACACATGTGTCTTGTGCAATAAAATGCGTTCAATTCGTTCTGGTACCATTTTCACAGCACCTTAATTATTGGATTGAATTAACGACGTGATGTTTTAGTATGGGAGACAAAGAAAGAGATAGACAGACAGCCAGAGGCAGAGAGTTCCAGGGAGGGGAAGTGAGAGAGACAGACGGATAGACGGGTGGACCGGTACAGAGATACAAATAAAAAGAGGGAAGGAACGCCAACCAAATAAAAAAAATCACCATTTAACTCATTTTGCTTGTTTTTGTAATTTGCTGGCGCAATTTTAATTTACTTGCTGTGTTTTCTTAGATTTTTACATTCTTTTTAATTGACAAACATAGTTTTTAAATTACATGATATATATGTTTTTAATATGTGGACGCCATTCTTTTCAAATAGCTCGTTTAATTTTTTTGATTTGATCGTGATAAGAGAAAGGATTTTCTTTTGCGCTCCAACTATTCTCAAGCTTATAATTCTTTTAGTCACTTTCCTTGTATACTAACGAACATTCCATAAATAGAATGATCAGTCTTATGGAGTATTGTCTTGTCAGGGATTTGTCTCTGTCTCTTCTTAATTGAACCGATCTTTCATCTGTAACTGCCAACAATGCAGATCTCATTGTCACTGATTGAGTAGAAACTACATTTGTTTTGACCTTTTATTCAACAACTCCACTTGCACTTTGCTTTCCACTTTGAACCAACTTTGCTCTTATTAACTTTGTTTGAGAGTTGGTCAGACATTCAAGTCATTCCGGTCTAAATATAAGTTCGACGCATAACATGACAAATGGATGCATTAACGCTTTGTATACGAACAGTACTTTTAAGAGCCACATATTTTGTCTATTGATTTGGAGGTTGCATGTCCTTTTGGTATTTGTTAGTTTAATTTCTATTTTGAAACTACTATATTTCCTACCATTGGCGGTGATTAGTGTAAAAGCCTTGCTAAAACATCCTAATGTTGACTACTGATACATAGAGCTGCAGTGGAATCCCACCTTTGGGGCTGTTGTTTTGAACATTTTTCGTCAATGCATCCATTCCATCATACTTCAGGATGAAATTCTTTCAGTCTGCGTATGATACAACCATGATAGTGGTTCCTCTATGGTTTATTTTACTTTAAGGGATCGAAGCAATCTGATTTTCTTCTGTTTAGTCTTATAGCAGTCTTTGAATAAAATGTTGGAACAGAAAACAGAAATTAAAAAAAATGTATAAACGTAAATATATAACGTAAAATATATAGTTGTGTATCATTCTATCATCCAATATACAATGAATATGAAATTAATTATGTGCATATCATTTATAATTCAAGTATGTTGACATTTAAGAACATTTATTTTTCATGTTTTGCCCATTCGCCGCCGTCAGAAATACTGTTTGAAAATGAAAACATTGAAAGATAGCATTCTGCTCATGTTTTGTGATCATGCTGTTACGGACGAAACTGTTAATGACCAATAGGTGAGACATGTAAATCGAATGTTTGTGAATGTCATGATATTTTATCGTGGTTGCTTCAATATTTAAATAAACACTTAGTCCTCAAATTATATACTTATGGAGATTTCTCATGTTCTTTGGAAAGGCTCACTTCTTATGCATGAATTGTATGTCGATAGCTGATGTTCCCTCAAAATTCTTGAAGTTCCTAATATTATGGGAATATTGAAATTGAAGAAATTCTGCCTCAATAATTATGGTTTAATTTTTTAAACAGTATGAAAAAAAAGATTTGTGATTGATCATCTCTTATTGAAGAACTCACATGGTCTTCATGTTATAGAAAATATTTCTAGCACACTGTGCTGAATGTTTTTTTTTGTTTTTTGTTTTCTTCAAAGACGGATTGATGTATGTCAATGGAGTTTTTGATGCATGATAATCCCCGTTCTCAGATTCAAAGTGCAATACACCTAACAATAATTATTGCTCTATTGATTAATCAATTGGAACATCATTTGACACGTCTTAATAGTTCAATGTTTCCTGTTATACAGTATTGCGTCAACTCAACAGTATTTATCACATGATGATACTATTTACACATATGAAACAATAACAGGAAATAAAACACTACTGCTCATTTTCTTTTTCAAGAATTTCTCCAACACTTGCTCTAACAATATTATAAATGATTCGTGCAATTTTGAAATATCGAGTGAGCAAGTTGATAGAACTTTACTATTTACGTTCGGAGCCATATTTCCTAAAGTGTGACATAAAACATTTTTAGAAAAAAATCAATAAATCTGTGGTGCCAATTTGATGAAAGTAATTGACGATACTCCTGATAAAGAAAAAATGATTGTTTTGAAATGAGTCAAATTTTGGGTTCAAAAGATCATTTAAGTACCAATCGATCGATAAGAGATTCGTTCTCCCTGATGGAGCGTATTGATGAGACATCATACTTTTTGACAATCACTTGTTTCACTCAATACAAGACGTGTAGGCTCTTCAATAGTTTCAACAATAACAAAAAAATCAAATTTACGATAAAAGACTTTGGAAATATAATCAATGACACATGAAAATTGTTGCAGATATAACCTGATAGACATTTCAAAGATAATGGAGAACATGCACAAAATGAAAAATGCCTAAATTCATGGAAAGCCAGACTAGATGCCTTATTCGTAATATAATCAATTATCATATAGCGATTAACATATCATATCTAATTAGCCAAATAATGTTGTGTTTCACGATTGAAGTAGATAATTTGATACCCTTATAGCCAAAGGAAGCATCCCAATAATTATTGGGTTGTCACGAAACTTAATCATGTCACTAATAACAGCATCCTGTGATAACTGTTTTGGCACCAAATTTCCTGCTGAGTGACTTCACTATAACAAACAAAATAAAGTAAAAACTCCTTCAGCGAAAAGATGGTCAAATGAAGAACCCAAAATCAGACATTGAGGACCTTGCATGATCCATTTGGTTTTATGATATCATGCACTCATATTGCAAATCAAAAATGAAATCACGTATTCCACATAGACATTTGCTAAAGAAGGATGATACAAACGAGATATTCTGATAATTCAAGACTAATGCTGTGTGTATCTTGAATAAACCTAGGTTTCGTTGAGTCAAAATCCTACTTCTTTTTTCGTAAATATCTCAGTACCAACGGTGGGCTTCCTCGCCTAAATCCAGTGGGTTTGTTTTTGCACTTCTGGTTCTTGTTTTTTTCTATTGTTATCATGGTGAGAAAACAGAGTCAACTCCAGTCTCCTCTTCAGACGGGAGTTTTTAAAATATCATGCATTGCAAGGGATCTTTGCATAAGCCAAATATTTGCACTCTGAAATTATGCAACGAACAAAGATGTATATCTCTCCAACGAACATGGTGTTTCCTTTTTCTGTTTATTTTTTTGGTTTGTTTTATCGTTTGGAACAGTTGACCTCACCACGTCAGGGAGACATTTTTGCAGATAAAAATATTCCCTAACAACGATTTGAAAGAATTAAATCATTGTCTAGAACGAATGTAGGAACTATTGTAAATAATCACTAATGTATTGGACAGTGTTATAGTGTGATCGTGCTGGTTGTCATTGGTTCTCAATCATTTCCTCTGTTAAGAATAATAAACCCATCTCTTGGAGTTGCTTGAATGTTGCCTGCTTGGCTGATGGTTTGAAAGCTTGCTTAGTATATTTCAATTAACCGGGCATGAAAGAAATAAAGGACGCCTCCTTTGTTTCGATTTGAAGTCAACTTATATGATGATGATTTATCAAAGATCACTCAACAATGAAATGGAAAAATCCATATTTTTATTTTTATATTTGTTACGTCTGCTCTCAAGAGAATACGCTGAAAAGTCCCGACTTTTATCAAAAAGTGACGAAGCTAACAAGCATGTAAGGAGAACAACATTTGATATCTGAAACAGACCTTACAACATGGAATACTTATCATATATATATATATATATATATATATATATATATATATATATATATATATATATATATACTTGCATACAAACATGATTCTCCATTACTAGTCAAAAGCTAAACCAAAATAGATAACATATCCGAAAATGCCTCCGGAGATTTCGTTCCACTCGCAAACATCTCTCGTTTCAGCATAGAATTTATTATACGAAGGGGAATCGCTTCTTAAGCTCTATGCATCAGAATTTATTTCTTTATCTATGAGAATAGTACAGTATGTGCATCTATGTTGTATATGTAAATATGCATTGAGCAACTGGCACTCACTGCAGAGGCTTGGAATTGTCGGTCAGAACGGAGTGGTGATTCGTGTGTCTACACTGATTCTTATTTATACATGGCCCATACCTAATTTTCATCACATATTCTTCACTTATTCAATGCTGAAAACAATATATATATATATATATATATATATATATATATATATATATATATACACGCACACACACACACAGACATAAGGAGTGGGAGGATTATTATGAATCACATTATATCACATGGAAAAATTATATTCAAAATTATCCCCATCATTATTCAGTTGATGCATCACTTGGGCAAGGCAACATAAGCAGAATGATCAATAAAAAAGAAGTGAGACTACTTCAGGAATCGAACCTGCAACCGATGTAATAAGGACAATGATTATAAATTGAGTTACAATTTACAGAATTTTTTCAAAATGATCTCCCATCATTATTTCTTTGAAAGAGCTACCCTATCAGTCACAGTTTAGATTCTTGCAGCAGTTCAATTTTCATTATTTGTCTATTGTATTGACTTTGTTTTGGCCAGATGATACATTTATTACAAAATAATGAGATATCAAAACTGGACCACCACTGCCCCTCTCATTTCCCGTTTCCCTTTTGGAAAAACTTTTTTTGCATACGAATGCTTGTATTTGTGCATGTCTGTCCTTGTCCCTGCGATTTTTCACGTTACCATGTTTGATAAACTTTGTATTCTTATGCCTGAATGTGTTCGCATATTTGAAGGTTCCTTTTCACTATGTATTTCTGATTGTGTTACATGTGTTTTTCTGTATGTGTATAGGTGTGTGAATCAATTATAAAGGTCCTCTGGCAACCCAAATATCGAGAATACAATACTCTGCAGATTATAACAGAGAAAGAAATATATTTCCTGGAAATGATCAACCAATTTATCATTGAATCAATATAGTCCAAAAACGGTAACGACTCCTTTGTCATCTCACTTTAACTTAATTTTATACCCAATGGCTTCAAGTTCTTACCTTTTTATTTTCTTTTACTCACGCATTGATGCCCATTTGTATTCAGTTTTCAAATATAAAATGCAAATAAATAGGTTGAAAAGATCGACAGTTTGCTGTCATCATGTCCTGTTTAATTTTGTCAAAACAGTAGTCGGATTATTGCAATAATCCTGCACGGGGGTGGGGCGTATTGCCAACATTCGAAATCTACTTTCAAATAGTGAATATGACGCTGTTGAGTGAAAAAAACATGACCATCTAAGACACAATCATAATTTAACTCTCTACGGATAAACTCACATTAGGTAACACAAGAGTGAAGAAAGGAGAAAGAGAATAAACTAAATAATAGGCAGGATTTTTTTTTTCCTTTTTTAATGTCAAAATTAGGTGAAAACTTTCATTTCTCAGTGGCTAACAGTAGGTAATAGTAGTGTTTTAAAAGTGCAGGAAAGTTTGATTTACCCCTTTAAGCAAGTCAGATTTTTGAAATTTTTGATGGTTTGTAGATTTAATTTGCAATGTGGGTATAATGCTGAATTTGGGGCTCTTCTGGGATCCGTCAGTGAATCATAACTGCTTGGCCTTCCCTTGCGATCAAACGATGATAATGATGGTATTTCAATACATCAATCCATCTATCGAAATATGATTTTAGTGCTGAGATTTCACAAAGTGTCGACGTGTATTTCATCTAGTGCTAACTAATAAACATATGTTCAATATTTTTCGATGAGATGTAATATAAATATGTAGAGACAAGAAAAAAAGAAAATTATATGAATGAAATAGACCCAGACATACCATTTAATCTGAATTAACGTATGATTAATTTTCTCCCCGTGCCCCCCAAAAACATACTAATTTTCAGTATATAATTTTCGAAAAGTTGTAATGATTTTCCCCAGATCAATCCGTTCTCAAAATACGTAATAAAGATAAAACTGTCAAACATATTATTAGAGTCGACAAACACAAAGTCGGTTAAACGAGATGCGAGTGAGTGAGTTTTATACCTAGATAGTAAGATAGTGGATCGAATTGTTCTGTTGACATGGTATGGTAAGGTCCTGATGATCACAGGCGAGTAGAAAATCTGTATGGATGGGGCTGGTGAGAAAAAAATTGGAAAGAGGACTAAAAAAAGCCAGAACTAAAGCTATTTTATTAAGATTACAAGACGAAAGGGAGTGGAGAATTGGTAGTTTTCAACATTACGTAACCAACTCTACATATGTTATCAGAGGACTATGTTTATATGTGAAACTAATCCCAGCATTTATTTGAAAGAATGGACGGGAAGAAAATTAGGAAAAAAGTAGATGAAGAAGATAGACACAAAGGTTGAAAGAAGTGCAGTAGCATGATATAATGAATGTTCTTACTCATTGACATCCTAGGACTATCTGTAAGCCGTGCTACGCATTTTTTTCTTTTTTGATACTATTTACTTTCATTTCAATCCAACTCGCTTTTTATTGCGACTATACTGAGGCCTATATCCCTTAACCAACGAGTAAACAGATTCACTTCCATGTTGAACTGATATCATAAAGAGCAAATACTGAGTCATATTTGTAAAAGGAATTTTGAAAGTTTTTTAGAATTATAAGCTTCCATGTATGTGGAGCATTTCTCACATTCTGCATCTGTGGATGATTTTTATTTGCAAAAAAAAAAGCAGAATAATTTCTCCAGGGTAATCAGACTGTCCAATTGGCAAGGAAAATCTTTTTCAAAATGTGATGTTTATCTTCCACCTTCATCCTGTTTAATCAAATATCACCTTGCGGGGAAAAAGGAAACTGAAATCATAGTAATTCAATTCATCCAGGCATTGTCATCAAATCCTGTGATCACAATCAGTCTTTTCACCAATGATGTTTTTCTTTCTTTTTTCTTCAGTAAGATTATGAAGTGAGTGATATTGTGATATCTCTTACGATTTTTGAATCCTATTTCACTAATTTGATTAAAACCTTTGTTTCACAATTAGTGATAATCAGCATTGATGATGATAACAATTACTATAGAAGTAAGTATTACACCCATCGGGTACCAAACTACTGTATCCTCGAGACAAACTAAGATGAAATTAGTAAATAGAAGCAGATACTGTTTCAATATTCACAGTGTATATATGTATATATATATATATGTATATGTATCTATATATATATATATATATATATATATATATATATATATATATATATATATATATATATATATATATATATATATATATATATATATATTAGTCTATGCTCTCGCTACTAACACTGAATTTTCAGTTTTAAGAAAAAAATATCAAATCATTATAGACCTACAAAAAGCCCATCCGACCAAACAGCTAAGTTGGCAACAGATCTTTTGTTGCTCGTCCTCGTTTTTTTTTTGTCTTTTGTATTTTGTTTTTGTTCTTTTTGTATTTCTTTGTGTCCAGGTGCTCCAGGATATTGTTTTTTTACCTAAACCTTGAGCATTTGCATGAGTATGCCACTAAGAACAATCTTTTTACAAGAAATAAGTTAATTCCGACGATCACTCATTTGTGTAGATTTGGCCAAATATATATATATATATATATATATATATATATATATATATATATATATATACATATATATACATATATATATATATATATATATATACGTGTGTTTGTGTGTGTGTATGTGTGTGTGTATATAAGTATTTCTCTTTCATTTGAGAAATGAAATTTCCAATAATGGTTCCCTTTCGAACAAATAAATGTATCTCTGTGTCTGATGAGTGGAACGACCATTGTACTTAAAGACGTGCTTGCTTATTATCATTCTTGTTCTGCTTGGGTCGTATAAAGTAGGATCTATTTTGCACATTGCAGCTATTTTCATTGTGGCTCTTCAAGAAACATAATAATCGATTAATATTCCATCATGATCACCAAGCGAAAGGATCTAAATTACAGAGAATCATCAGCATATCCTGCCTGGCAGCAGCTTTGCTCAATCAGTGGTCTCAGAGCATGCCAGGTTCTGTTGAAACAAGTGTGTTGTAATTGCTTGCGAAAGCAAACATCGTTATAGTGACTGCATATTACACGTAGTTCAATCTTGCTCAAAATCCATTTACAAATAACAATAACTTACTTGTGTTTTTTTTGGTCTATTCACATAAGCTAAATTAGGTTGAACTCTTTTCTAGCGCTCAAAAACAACATCATCAGATGACAAGAACAACGATGTTCACAGATGCCAATCATTTTAGCACATCTCCATAATGACTGGTTGACTAGCCATGTAGAAGGTTTTGAGAAAAATGATATACTTTTTCTTATAGCCAAATTCATTTTCTTTGTTGAAAGGGAAATATCTTTACGTGTATATTTGTGGGCCTATATGTGTGTAAATGTGTTCATATGTGTGTATATGTGTTTATATGTGTGCATACATGAGCATGCTTGCGTGTATCCATGTGTATCAATGTGTGGGTGCGAGTGTTAATGTACATATCTATGTATCTCTTTGAGCTTTAGCGTTGTCTTTGGTGATTCAATGTGTGTATGTGTTTCTGTATGCATGTGTTTAGTACGCTAATGCGCATGTGTAAGCGTGCATGTCCCCATATGTGCGTGTGTTTGTGTGTGTGTGTGTCTTTACGGTTTACGAAGTTCAGCGATTCTATCTAGAGAATTGATATATTTTAGACATACATTTTCGGATGTTTGAATATCAGAGTCAACAATGAAATGCAAAACAGAAAAAATGATAAGTTTGGGATGTTATCTTTCGGCTTCGTCGGAGGATGACCAGTGGGAAACATGGCACGTCATATGTTTCAAAAGATATGAATTTTGAAAGGAATCTGACGATGGCAAATGTTTGTTCATGGTATCAGATTATTGTTCATTCATTCTACTCGTTTCTTTTTGTTGTTTTTTTTTTTACTTTTCATCTGCATTAACGTTCGTATGTTGACTTGAAAGGAGCTGTAACTCGAAACATTTTATACATATATATATATATATATATATATATATATATATAGAGAGAGAGAGAGAGAGAGAGAGAGACTGAGACAGAGACAGAGACAGAGAGAGTCAACAAAGTTAAACAGATTTAAACACAAAACATCGATTTGACTCTTTTGATAATAAACAATAAGATCAGGAATTTTCATTAAACTTCTTTCATTTTAATATATCCTGCAATCAAAAGCATCAGAAATTTTGGGGGGTATTTTTTCTTTTTTTTATTTTTTAAATTGAATATCTATAAGTTGGTTGTTTTTCAGAAATTGTCAAAATAATATATTACACGTTGCCAGAAGATATTTCCACTTATGAAGAAAGTAAGGTGTGAGGCTGTGGCCAATATAAGTGAGATGGCGTGACGAGCTAGATTCATTCAGAAGGTATTGGCTCCCAGATGTCCACGACGGAGAGATGTGGGAAATATTAGGTGGGAAATTATGTCTGACGACAGATAATAACTGACTGATGATCATGATGATGATGATTATAAGTTCAAGACATTCCACATGATATCTCTGAAAGTTTCCAATGAATCAGGTTTCGAAAAAAAGGGGACAATAGGTTAGGACGGAATTAAAGAAATTTTGGATCGGATCCATGCACAATTATCCTCATATGTCCTTAAAATGTCAAGTTTGTCACCACGATATCACAGAAAGTTCCCAATGGTTCTGAATGGAACTACCTCGTATATTATGTAATTACATACAGAAGAATCGATTAAATTTGGGGGCAGATCCGAGCACGCTTACTAATATGATGTTAGCAAAGGTATCTGTGAGTATTGCTCAATTTGGCACAAAGTCAATTTAAGGAATATGAAATGCTTCAGAGACTTTTTTGTCCCTTTTCAATAGGAAGAGAGGAAAGGGGCGCTAGGACCCTAAACTTTACATTCGAGACGACTGACTGAATTCGGTTCCAAAAATGATTTACTTCTTCGGATGTTGTCGAAGGAAGACATGCAATGGATTATGTTACGATATCATTTGACACCTTTTACCGTTGAAAAGATAATGCACGGATATTTTCTTTTACTAATCATTTAAAGTAACAACCTTCTGAATATACTCGGTAAATTCTCGAAAGAAACTCTAGTGAGAAAAAGCCTATTTATCACTTGCACTTTAAAGAGACACTCCAAGAAAAAAGTCTCGCCAAGACCTAATTCAAATTCCATAGATACGGCTGTTTTGTGCTTTGAACAAAAGAGGTTTTCTTCTCGAATATTTAAAAACTTAATTTGTGTTCAAGAGAGATAAGAACACAGTAAGTAATCATATGTTCTGTTTTTTTTTTCTGCATATTTTTTCCGATGGAATGGATTTAGTCAGACTTCTTAATATCAGGAGTACTTATCTATCTCCGTTGTTCTGCAAAACACTTTTTATCTACCAAAAGATGTTAGCAAACTGTCGTAATTGTGAATAGTTATTGCGTAATAGTGAGATGCGCTAGTGGCTTTAACATCGATTTCAGATACTGACTGACATATGCACATAAAATAAATGCTGAAACAAAGACCTAGTGGGGATTTAATTCGTTCATATCTGCAGAATGATTGTCAACTAATGTAAGCTTTCTCATTCATCTATGTCTTGTTGCTTACAGCCAGGCAAGTGAGAAGACTTGGAGTGCTGGCTTGTATGATTGGACTTAGTGCAGTGTTTCTGTTCCAAGGTGTTTCATGATTAATTAAGTCCAAAAGGTATACAAAATTATTGCTGTCCTGTTTACAAAATTTTGAAAGAAAAAATATCCATTTTCTATACTCCTACTCATTAGCGATTAGACATCAACAATCACTACCCAGGAACAAATATCTCAGGAAATGGCATGGAAAAAAAGCGCTGAATGACACCGTTCCATTTGGCTGCACACAAAATACTTTGTATGAATACCGTGGGTAAAGCTGTGTAACTAGCATATATACTTCAATCAGGCTCATGTACATTGCCTTCATTCGCTTGCATGTTTTACTGACGTGTCTCTTTACCACATTATCTTTGACTTTTATTTCTGCCAAACCATATATTGCGCTAAATGTCGTGAGGGATGTGGAATGGGCGATTTTGAGCCCAGGTTAATTACTATGGAAATGAAATCGGTTAATTAGCCATAATCTCTGTCTGTAGTTGCTAATGTCAGTTTGCTCGTAATGCTCCCAGGGAAGGATATAGATCATGCCTGCCTTGTGACATGATTTATTACCATGCAACACGGCGTAGATGTGCTCGTCACCAATATGGCACCATGGGACTCAGTAAGAGAGAAGAAGAAACGATGCGGTGTTTAATTATGTCTATCGCACAGAGTTTTAAATGGAAACTCCAGTATCGATCGTCAAGCACAGATACACACCAACACACATATACACAAAACCCATATATATATATATATATATATATATATATATATATATATATATATATATATATATATATATATATATTCTGAATTGGCGCCTAGTAGCTTATCGTCCAGAATTAACACGATGGTTGTTGTGAGGACAATCAATGGTCAGTAACAACAAAATACACAACTGAGCATATATCAAAACTTATGAAACCAGTCCATTTGGGCACACGAAAAAGCAGATGGTAGCAAGAAAGTTCATTGCAGATCTATTTCTAAAGGAATTTTCTGAATGGAATTTTCAGCAAACGGTTTTTTTTTTGGATATTGGATTTTCAATCAATTTACCCAATATTCGCAATGTGTCCTATCTTTTTGTGCTGCAACGTTATTTTTCGTGGGAATATTATTCTGATTTTGGGTTATAATGCTCATTAGAGTTTTGAAGTGCTGTGATAAGTATTCGAAGCGTCAATGGTGCTGAGTATGAACGACGAGGTAATTCCAGACGGTATGAAATCCCACGTTGAAAATCAAAAAGGGGGGGGGAGGTTGGAAAGAGGCACATTATTCTCTGCACACCTGCACATATTGTATATACAACTGTAATCTGTGACAGATCTACATACAAGAACATATCGAAAAAGCAGGGACAAAAATCGACATGTATCAATAAATTGTTGCTCTATTACGTAATTCCCAGGCAACTTCTTAATCAAGTCCTATTTTCATGAATACGTTCAGGCTTTGGGAGAACAGTAGCAAAAGTTTATTGGTGAATATCACGTATCTTCAATTTTTCTTCACACTGAACAAGCATACGCTATCTGAGATTGGGCGCCTTGATCTGTCAGCCAATTCCCCTCCACTCCACACAATTACTGGGCTGCAACTGTCCAGTTGGACCTCTTCCGTCCCAATTTCTAGTCAGACTGGCCACAACTCTCCATCCCAGTAACAGCAAATGGAACACAATTTTAACTTGAAATCAAAGATTCTCCCATTTTTTACCTCTGTTGGGCCACCCAAACTGCCAAATACTGCCCTCCCTACCCCATTCTGCTCTTATCTTCATTTTCCTCTACGGTAACATCATATCATAACATTGATATATAATGTTTGTTTGTTTTTTGAGTTCATATATCTTTCATTTTTATCCTAATAATTCAATATTGCATCCTCCCAATAGTCACTTATGGAGCTAAAACAGAGAACATTACCAAGAGACAGACCCGTAAATTGAGAACCATGCAACGTGCACATGAAAAAATAATGCTGGGCCTCACATGGAGAGACCACAAGACAGCACAGTACATCCGAGAAAAGACTAAAGTTAGGGACATCATGGAATCCATTAAAATCTCAAATGGCGGTGGGCTGGCTATGTTATGCGAATGGCAGACAACCGATGGACATCGCAACTCACAACAATGATCCCCCAAGACCACATACGCAACCAAGGCCGGCAAAATGTTAGATGGAGGGACGAGTGAGACAAGTTCTGGAAGTGCTAGCTCCGTGACGCCCATGATAGGGAAGTGTGGCAAATCCTGGGGAAGGTCTAAGTCCAAGACAGACGCTAAAAGACTGATGATGATGACGATGATAATGATGATGATGATGATGATGATGATGATGATGATGATGATGATGAGTAGCCTCATACCAAGGATTGCCCGAGTGGTAATGGGAATTTTCTTCACCAATATCAATTTTGCGTCAGTTCAGGTTTGTATCTTCTATCACTGATTACATGGTAGATAGTTCAATGCACAAGTGACAATTAGACATTCAAATACACCTTTGATCAGCCTTTGCCTCAAGATTAACACAAAGGAGCAAACTTTACTTTGTTTCTGCTGGGCAATTGAATTTGAATTAACTGCTAAAAATACATCCCCCCCCCCCGAGACAAAAAACGAAAACAAAAATCGCCCTGACAAACGACAATTGTAATCAAAACAGGATTGTGGTATTGTTTTTACAGAAGCGTTGATGAATCCAACCAAAATTCCAAAACAGAATCACAGGGTTCGGAAAAACATACTCCCACTCCTTCTTAATAGAATCTTGAACTGATAGGGAGGTGCAAGTGGCGTTGTGAGTTCAAGCTCTGTCGGGGAGTTTACATCCATTTTGCACGAATGTCCTTCATAGAAGCATGCACCCATATATTATCTCCCCTCAGCTAAGGGTAGAGAAAAAGGTTAGACTGGGTTGAGAAAAAGAGAACTCTTATTCAAAACAAGAGTGGATCCCCCTTAAGGCGTTTGGATGCCAACTACAGCCATGCTGATATCAAATGTATAACGCTCTGCTTTCTTTCCGACTACATTAGCGTGACTGATGAGGAATTCTGTCGACTAAACACCCCAGGACCTTGCAACCTGGAGATGTCACTTCAATGTAGGACGATTGTATATCAAGACGGAAGGGGGCCTTTTTTTTCCTCTAGAATGATAATAACATTCTTTGAGGCAACCATTCAGACTTCGAGTCTCTAATGTTATCTGCCTTCGTTATGGATGCTGGAAAAGGTAATGAGAAGGAAAAAAGAAAATAAATCATTTCCGTTTGAGGCAAGTTGCTTCATCAGATTCTCGGAGTGGAAGAGAGAACACTTTTCTTCGAGAAACAAACTCTAGCTGTCAAACTAGAGAAAAACAAAACAGGTTGGAGGGTTATAAAGGGTATTAGATGGGGTTATCTTCACAGGATGCGTATAATGCGGAGGTGGATCCTAGCAGTCCATTTACATTTCTTCCTCATTCTATGTTTATATATTATTCGTTGGCTGGGTGAATATAGAAGGGAGACATCCTTTGAGGTTTTAAAAACAAGCTAAATAGCTTTTTTTCCTGCTCTCTCTTCCTATATTTTCATAAATCTTTTTCCTGCTCTCTCTTTTTTCACCCTCTTAATTGACTATGTAAATTACGTATTCCCTCTTTTTCACTCTCTCTGCCCACCCGCTCAGACACTGCAGCTTCTTCTCCCATCTCTATTCCTTTTTAAGATTAACTCTTTTACGATCTTATAATTATTTGTCTATTCCCAGATCTCAATACACTCCTTCTTATTGTACTGACTCTTTCTCTCCTTATATTCCCAGCATGAGGTTTCCTTACTTCCTTTTTCTTCATTTCGCCTCATTTTTTTCAATGAAACTACCTAAGCCATATTTGCCATTTCTTTCTACCCTTTCATTGGAATAACTAACGACAGTCTCTCCTCTCTCATTTATCAAACTATCCAACTTGCTAATTGACTAAAAATATGTATTTTGATTGGATACATAATTTTCACTCAATCACTATATAGTAAAAAATGATTATTACAATATCGTGAAATAATCCTATTTTTCTAAACTTCTCACCAAATTCGTAATTTCGAAAATGAAGTTATCAATCTTATCCCAAATCAATTCATCAACTCCGATTCCCATTTGGCGAGGGACACATTCCAACTGATGCATATTTGTGATTCGGAAAGAGACCAAGTCCGAACAATGCATTTATTACAGGGC
Organism: Thysanoteuthis rhombus; assembly: GCA_963457665.1. Taxonomy (NCBI): domain Eukaryota; kingdom Metazoa; phylum Mollusca; class Cephalopoda; order Oegopsida; family Thysanoteuthidae; genus Thysanoteuthis; species Thysanoteuthis major. Next base: position 84,796,423 of record OY735199.1, on the reverse strand, counting down.
TTAATTAAATGCCTTTGATATGCTGAGGGAAAATGTATGATAAAAACCCGATACATCGGCCAAAACTTTTGAACCCAGATCCCTGCCTGAAGATGATTTTTTCTCAATCTGATCTTGATCGGAGCGAATTGCCATGAAGTGAATAGGTTTCGAGTGGAAATCAAAACCCCTCCATGCTGAATTTTTTGCTTGTCAAACTTAGGCTCAACCTCACCACTGAGCTGTCGGAATCAGTTACAAGTGCAAATCCAGGTAAATTGCATTCCCTGTTACAATCTCGTCCTCGTCATGTTCTTTATTAACAGGTAGTTCCATATCAGTGATCCGATTCATGCATATTACTCGATAAATTATTATTAATCAATAACATTTTTTCGCCCATATTCAGCCTTATCTCAACTATTCATGCTTCTTATTTCATCATAACTCATTTTAATTTCCCTTCATCAGTTAGTAAATATATCAACATCACAGATTAAAAAAAGATGATGCTCATGGTAAGAAAATGGCTCACAAAAATACGCCAAGGGTGTTCGGGTTAACGCACGTCAGGTCTTGTTCTTGAACTAAAAAAATTAGTCACAAGTGCTAGTACAAATCGACTACTTAAACTGATCCTTTTTCCTGATTTTGTCCGTGCCACGTACCATATCAATTGATAGTTCCGTATTGGCAATCAATATTAATCGTTTAAACAATTCTATAGATGAAGAATTGTCAATAGCAATTAAAAATTTTGTACAACTCTTCACATGCATCTCAATTTTGTCTCATCTTTTTTGCCATTAAATACGGATTGGGTTTTTCTTCTTCGCACTCTTTGAATAGTATAATTGCATGTATTGCAATAGATAACCCGATGGTTTTGTTATTGACTTATTTATCAGATGAAGTATTGCAAATCATTCCTATATTCTAACTACTATTTACATCCATCTAAATAGTAATTGCTTTATATTGAAACCGTTGAGGAATCAGTGGCAAGTCTGATTCCCCTATCCCAATCATTTTTTGTCCTGTTTCTTATTACATGGTTGTCCATTATCAGTCATCCAATTCATTCATTCAAAATAATTGTATTGGTTTTATTTTCTTTATTTTCTCAGCATCTCAATAAATGTTACTTTTCCAACAACGGCAGTAAGCTTAAATTATTTTAATGGATCAGGACAAAGAATAATTTCCAAATGGGGATTGAAATCACAGCACTTTGCAAGGGGATTGCTTAATCATGGCTCAACCAATCTTACCATTGAGCTACTGGAATCTGTGGGAAGCTCAAATCTAAATCAAAAATTTGATCTCATCCCTTGCACAGTTTTTTGCAGCGGTATGTTTTCTATAAACTGTTACTTAAATATCAGGAATCCAATTCATCCATTTATTTCATTAGTTGAAGTTTTAACAATTATTATCAATAATGTTTTGATATTTTCTCGCTCATATAACTTTGTTGCATGTGAACTTTTATTTTAATTAATTCAAGTTGTTCATAAATCTATCAAATTATCATTACAGTTAAAAATTTAAATAATTGACCGTAGTCCTGGGTTGGCTACTCAATCTTTATTTTCTTCTCCATCTGAAATTGAATAAATGATCCTTGCGTAAGTTTATCGAGCTGTGGCTATTTGAAAGAAAGTAAGAAAACTAAAATCACTTTATGACTAGAATTACTGGTAAGTTTGAAAAAATATAAACACGATTTAATTTTTTAATCATCATCGAACCATCTTTTTCCTGCCAAAATGATGTTCATGGTAAGGTATTGTCAGAGTGTTTTTTTTCTGTTTCTGTTTATCTTTTCCTTTGAAATGTTAATCCTCTCCTTTCTTTCTCTATCTGTTTAGCCAATGTTCTTCCTTCCTTCGTTTATTTTGTTAGTTCACTCATTCTATTCCACAGAAACAAATGAAAAAGTGACAACCAGCGCCCCTTCCTTTTCTTTCCTATCTCTTTCTACATTCCTTGCCTGTCTCATATTCTGACTTTTTTGTCGCCTCTCTTTCTCTGTATAATATCGTTGTACTAAGTGTCCATGGATTGTTTCAGCAATGAATATGCTGCTGCTACTACTACTGATAATAATAATAATGATAATAATAATAATGATAATAATAATAATGATAATAATAATAATAATAATAATAATGATGATGATAATAATAATAATAATCCATCATCATTATCTTTGTGCAAAGGTTGTAAAGTGCAAGAATGTGATTCAATCTATTTCGGCACCGGATATATACCTGATATTTCAGCTGATGGCTAATGCTGAATGCATCTTGAAAGGAATAGATTAGACATTATTAGACTGATTGCTGGAGGGTTTTCTTCTGTATCTTATCTCCAATGAGGCAGAAACAGTCAAACGAACCGACGACAAGACTGTCACCTGGACTTTTCCAGTTTCAAAATCGGTCTAGTCGGCTGGCTACGTATGTATCACGTGCTCAGGCAAGAGCAAGAAGACTGAAAAGTTAAACATTAATTCCTCATTATATCTTTTGAAAGTTTTTTTTTGGTTGACTTTTAAATCCCATGATACAGTTTTTTGTGTATGTGTGTGGTTGGGGGGGGGGGGAGTCAATTCGAATTTCAAATTAAGAAAAATTGATACATATTTTGTACCCAATTGTTTTTTTGTTTTGTTTTGTTTTGTTTTGTTTTTTATTTTCGAAAAGTAAGATTTTTTTTAGTGATCTGACAGAAAAACAAACGACGTGAATTATCCATCGAACAACCCTTATCTGAGTCTATTTTTTTTTATTGATCGTCCCCCAACAAGTCATGCTGCCAAAGGAAGTTGATCACATGCTGGCTCCTACAAAGTGACGAACCAGACTGATTTTTCCTTCTAGGTTTTCTTTCCAACAGGGCAAGCATTAAAAAATGTCGTTTACTACCTTCCTTAATGACTGTAGAGAAAAGAAAGGAAGAGAAGAAAAAGATTTTGAGATAGCGAACAGCAAAGCTTTGTCTGTCTCATTCACGCTTTTGATCTTAATACCTTGTCGACAGAAACAGTTGCACTTTCCTTATATCTAGTTACACGCCAAGTGAACTTAACAGGTGCCATCACTTAGCATTGTTCTCGCTATGTGTTTTATATCTTTGAACCGATACGGTTTTTGATATTCTCTTTGTAAAGTGCATTATCAAGGCTCATTCTTCACGTTCAAACCTACATTAATGATTGTAAACCGCATTTCAGAAGAGAAACATCGAGGGGTAAAGTAGCTTTAACCCATTTACTGCTGCAGGCGACGAAGAGGAATAGATTTACAATGGACGATAAAAGCCTATGTTTATTGTGAAACGATTTTTCATCATCATCATCATCATCATCATCATCATCATCATCATCATCATTATCATCAGTAGTCTTTTAACGTCTCTCTTTGGATGTAGACCTGACCCATGTTTGCCAAACTCCTCTATCGTGAGCATCGCATAGTATGTTTTCTTAATTTGTCTAGTTAGTCTCTTAATTTAGTACACTGCTGGCTCCACCTGCATATGTGATCATGTCGTGAATCATGATGTCCATTCGTTGTCCGTCGTCCTTGCAACATGACCTATCCATTGTCATTCGGATTTCAATGGATTCTATGATGTCTCGGACCTTTATTCTCTCCAGGAAATATAGGGCCGTCTAGTGGTCTCTCCGTGTGGTAGGTCTGTTTCTCAGTGAGGTTCAATTTTTCAGCACCATGTGACTCTTTCTTAGTGGGGTTCCATATTTCAGCACCATAATTGACTATAGGAGTTTGCATCGATTCTTTAGCTTCATTTCCTTGGTGGCACGATCTTCTTGTTTTTTGAAGTTGAGCTTTCTCTGCCAAAGGCTTGTCATTTCAGGATGATTCTTAGCTCAATTTTTTTCTTTTAAAGGTGTCATGAAACTTGTTGTCAAAATGTTGATGTGATAGTCAACTTTGCCCGGTTTGGGGTTTTCAATTCTGATCTTCGTGTTTTTATTGCCACCATGATTGTTGCACATGATCTTTGTCTTACTGAGATTCATGTGTAGAGTAACTTTCTTTTTTCTCATTTAGTTTATCTAGCATTAATTGGAAATCGTGTAGGTTTTCTGCAAAAAGGGCAATGCCATCTGAAAATTTGAGGCTGCTCAGATATTTGCCGTCTATTTTGATTCCTTTATTTCACTATGGGTTTAGGAAAAAGGTCTGAAAGAGAGTTCAGGTTCGCTGGTATCACCTTGTTTTACACCTTTTTTTGAATGGGAAATGCGCCAAGTCTTCATGTAGCTTGATAGAAGAACTGCTGTGATTGTATATACGTTGCATCACTCCGACGTATACGGGGTCTACACTTTACCAATTGCAATATCAAAACCTCGGACTCGCAGATAAAACTTGGTTTTCATCATCATCATCATCATCATCATCAGCAGCAGCAGCAGCAGCAGCTGCCCTATACATACAATTTTCCCAATATTACGGACCTATCTAACATTACAGTAGCTTGGCTGATACTTTCTGAACTTGGCTTGTTCGTTACACCTTCATTCATCTTACCAGCTCAAGTCATGAGTCGTGATTTCCAGCGGCTGTCTGCCATTTTTGCAACGTAGCCAGACCATTGTAATTTAAGTTCCTTAATAGATTCTATGTTATCTTTGACCATTTGTTTCTGTTTTAATATACCGGGCTGTCATGATCTCTTCGTGTGATGCTGAGTTTGATCTACTTCTCTGCAAGGATGTTGTAAGTTTGAGAGTGAATTTTCGGTCATATTTCATATTTCAGCTCCAACAATCACAATGAAGCCCCAAGTTCACTAAGTTGGTCAGAGAACTGCGATTACAGGAATATTTGTTCTTCGCAGTAAATAGGTTAAAGCTTAGTAAGAGAGGAAATATCCTAATTGACGATGGAATTATCCTAATGTATGAATTAAAAAGAAAGTATTTGTTTTTTTAAGAGCAAACTACAGTTTCTCTAAAGGAATACGAGGATTGTCAATAACATTCGCTTGTTTAAACAACTGTTGTCGATTCAGAAGTTGGCGTTGATCATTGCAGATGTCTGCTATTTGATTGCAGTCAATAAATCAGTTTGAAATGCTATCCGTTCCAGGACACATTTGGAAAATTGATTTGTTTGGTCTGCTTGGCATCAGATGAAAAAAGTAAATGAAAGGATGTTAAATAACAATACTGATTTAAGGGAGAGCTTCAACAAGTCGAACAGATTCCCATTAAATGTCTTCCAACCTGTTTGCTATGGGACAACTTGTCTAATAAGTGTTTCAGGAGAACGTTGTGGGGCTGTCGATAAGGATGGAATTCAGTACAAGGGTGAAACAGCCCAAGTAAATAAATTTTCCGAACTCTACATAGAAGACGACATTTGGCTTGAAGAGGACTTTAAATAATTTCCTTATTATCACATTGAAAGTCACTTCTTTAAAAGGGGTGGATATTTACTGCCATGTTTTATCACATTTTTTCTCAAGCTAGGACAAATCGAAACGTGAGCATCCTAAGGGCCCTACTTACTAAATATTAGTTTTTAACTTTTTTATTGGATCTGATCTTTTGCAAATCCCTTGACGCTGTGGTGGCTCAAAAGTTGCCAAACACAAGCAGGTTCCTCGGGATGAAGGGAAATTGCTTTTGAGTGTCACTTTAACTCATGTTCTATATCCTTGATTCGAATGTCGAGGAAAAACAGTTCGATTTGATGCTATGGATATCAACAGAAATTAAAATATAATAAATAAAAATGAAAAAAAAAATAAGGACAAATATATTTCTAATTTTTTGGATATTGTAAGTTCTAGGTCGGTTTTCGTATCTTTCAGTTTGTTTCTTCCTCTCTCCCTCTACGTTGTCTAAAATATTGGAAATTCAATGATATTGTTTGACTCATATTTATTTGCTTGTTCTGTGGCAGTCAAACTGGCGTTAAACAAACTGTGATTTGGAAAATATTATATCTTCTAAAATCAGGCTAAGGATTTGTCTAAATCTTCTGATTTCTGATTTCACATCGTTCACCTCTACGTCACTCACTCAGTAAACATATATTAAAACAAGGGCCAATGAGAAAAGACTTTTCTAAATATCGACCGGGAAATGTTTCTTCCACCTATTTAAATGATTTGCCGTAAGTCACGAAGTTCAATGCAATTATCTGCAACTGCTTTAGTAATCATGTAATCTTTGATCCTTTTCAGGAACCAGTTTCATCTTTTCATTTATGATGCTTGCTAAGGCAACTGTGTCTATTGGGCGATCGTGTATGCAGTCAGTGTTATCTTGTGCATCTATGCCTTTCTTCTCCATCCTCTCAAACAGGTTATCACTTGAGAAAAACCTTGTCAACATTAATCAGTAACCAGTCATATTTCATTAACACATTATCTACTCTTCGAATTCTCTTATCTTGTTTTTCTGCTTGGTCACTTTTATTTCACGATCCATCCGATGCCTGCTCTTCGTGCACTTCAAGGGAAATGGAAAATCTCAATAATTCAAAGATATGAATATAGATTTGGACATGAATAGAAGTGAATAAGAATCCATGAATCTTAGAGCTTCTCCTAGGAATGCAACCTCTTCAATGTAATTGAAAAAAGTTTTATCAATATATATATATATATATATATATATATATATATATATATATATATATATATATATATATATATATATATATATATATATATATATTATAACCAAGTAATGTATATGTAATCTGATTATAAACACGTTATCTTATCTATGTAATGTATATTTCTATTTCATATATATATATATATATATATATATATATATATATATATATATATATATATATATATATATATATATATATATATACTTAGTTATATTTTCCGCTGTTTTTTGTTTCCCATTATCGTTACAATTCGTATACGGTCCACACCGAATGACAGTGAACTAGTTATAACGACAGTCTGACTCCTGAAAATGATCTTATAATAACGATCTAGTATGTTATTTTTACTTCCAATTTATCAGAACAATCCGTTTGTGAGACCATTTTTTATATCAACAAATTTTTCGTTACGTTTCCAAATCCTCAAGAAAATATACCATACTTTTTGATTTTGTATCGATAATACCCTTCGTACAGAACCCATCTTTTACAACGGTAATTTTATTATAACGATGCTCCTGTCCCGATCACAGCCATAATAGCAGGCATCAAGGATACTTTTTAGCTTCATATCATTGATACACAGTTTATTAAATCAATTGTTTTAACGAAAAATTTCTTATAACAGCAATTGTGAGTCACCAAGGATACAGCTATATCTGAAGTTTTCATGGACCGACATAAAATTTGTTTTCCAAATTCTGATAAAATTTTTTTATAAATTGATGTGCAATAAAATTCAATTTATTATTTATGATTTGACTTTGAATTTCTCACAAACTAAATCGATTTTCCAATTGGGTCTTTGAAGAGAAACCAAACATCGAAGTGGAGGAGTTCCAGGCAATTGGCACCAAATGGCACTCGAGGAATTTGATGCTTTAATGGATTCAGTTCGTTTGAAAAGATACATAGGAAATGTTTTTGATGATAGATAGTTGAACATTGAAGACAAGTCGAATCCGAAACATCACCACCATCATCATCATTAGCTGCCTTTTAGTGTCTCTTCCAAAATTGCAAGACCTCTCTATGATGGCCACCTCGGGGCCAAATTTTTCAAATATGTCTTGCTTATCACATTTAACTTTTTGTTTGTGACAATTTTTCATATGATCTCTTGCTGGGGTTCTACGTTGCCACTTGTGGTATCAAGTCGTTGGATATTCTTGCAACATGTTCAGCCAATCGCTATTTGAGTTTTCTAACAGTTTTAATATCTTTGACTTTTTTTTCTCTTTTCCTCTCCATGTATTGTGCTTTTGATCTTTACATGTGAGGTACAGCATGATTCTCCCACAATTCTCCCACGAGCTTATTACATGATAGTCACTTTGTGGAATGCTTGCAAACAATGTGTTATCACATTATTTATTTTACTTTTTCCAGCTATAGACTGAGGATAAGTGGAATGAAGTGTTTGGCCTTCGCATTATTGGTAACCGTTTAGCTCTATGGTAAAAGCAACACTATGCTGAAGCCCTATCAGTTACAGGTTTGATTTCCTACAGCAGCCCAAATTTCTTTGATTGTTTATCCTTAAAACGTCTTGGCCAAGTGTTGCATTCTACGTGTAATAATGGGAGATCAATTCAAATAAGAGTTTCAATATAATATAACGCATTATATATATATATATATATATATATATATATATATATATATATATATATATATATATATATATATGTATGTGTGTGTGTGTGTGTGTGTGTGTAGCTTTTAGTGTATAGCTTCAACATAAAATGAAAATGTATCGTAAATCAGTTTTTTTTTCTGTGTGTCGCTGCGTCCACACCAGTTTTTCGGGATGAATGGATGAAAGGAAGCAAGAATCATAAATCAATCATTGATTACCTCTTTTTTTCCAATATTTATTCCCTTTTTCTGTATATTTTAATTGATCAACCTTAACATAGCATGCTGTCAAAAGATACTGTGAAAATTTCAGGGGTGCCGAGTGATTGCCTAGACCTTTTCAGATCCCTCCCAAATTTGTCAAAACTATATTCCTGAAAAAAATTAGTACTTCTATCAAAAAAAAAAAAAAAATATTAGAATAAGAGCCTCATTTGACCTGGTCTTTTATAATATTCAATTGTCGGAGGTATTATGAGAAGACCATCGATCACATTCCAAACTGCATAGGATAGGCAGACAGACACATTCTCACTCATTCGAAAATTAATACAAAAAAAAATTGTTTGAATTTGGAGAGAAACAATTACAGAGTGACGTTTTGCCTTTTTTCTTTCTTTTTATACCATTCTTCTCACGAACAAATTCCATCACTCTCAACCATTCAGGGAAGGGTGCCAAGGTCATCTAGGAGTGACATCGAGAAATGAATGAATATGAGAACTATCTTTTTTTTTGTGATTATTTTATTAAGAATTATCGACCATTATAACTTTAGTATTTTTTTGCAATCTCGCTAGGGTGTTTATTAAAAGTCATCAGCCAATCGTTTCACGTGAATTGCTTCACCATTTTGAATGCAGTTGGCTGGTGTTCTCCTCTGTAGGCATCCGGTTTGTGATTTTTTCCCCTTACAATTCCTTTCTAAGTATAATGCGACAGTTAAATTATGGTTTACTCTATATTCAATGGCACAGAACTATCCTTTACCAAACTAACATTGAGTCATACCAGTAACAAGAATTTGATCGATATGTTTGGAAATGAGACAGAATATTGGAGGAGATACAACTTTTTTTTTAATTTAACATTTGTGCTAGGGAGTTACTGCCATATCACATTGGATTCACTAAGTTTTCTAACATCACCAGAATATTTCAGCTTGATCAGTTCCTAGATGGTTGACAAACTTGATAAACCTGGTTCTGTAATCTTTTTAAATCATGCGTAGATCTTCCCGTTGTTATTCCTATACTTATCTTCCCTATGTTCAATGAGGCGTTCAAAATACCCAGCCTTCGTAGTCCACACCCGAATGCTATTATTGTATTAGTAAAACTCGTCAAGAAATTGATGAATGCTCAAATGATAGGAATGATTGAAAATCGTAAGAAAGGTGCAAAAGAAGTAACAATAATCATTACTCATTCTGCTGTGTTTGACATTTGATATTTTTCTATTATGGTTAAAGAGTTACGTTTTTAAGTTACGTGGTCTTGCACAATTTTGCAAAGCTGCCCTGGTTTATCTATAATCAGTGTCGGCATTTTATTAAGTTACTTTGAAAAAAAAAATTGTTTTGAACTAAATGTCTCACTATCGACTTGATGTTGAGACAATAGGTATAGATAGACACTGACTTTTACATGATATTTTGATGCCTATTTGTGATACTGAGGGTTGATTTTTGTAGGCAAATTAGTATAAAATGCTCCCATCTTAGGTGCTAAGTAAGCAGCGTCACTGAAATGCCGAATAGATTTTAATATTTAATCTATATCTCTCCGGCTTTTCACAAAGTTTATACTGTTGATGCTTAATTTGCATTTCAATGATGTGTGATTTTCTTGTATATATCAAGGGAGATAACTATGAAAAATCTAATTTGAGAGTAGTCTTCTATACTTTCTGTGGCGTTGGTGTTCAATAAATACGATGCAAATGTAAAATAATATCCATATATTTCCATCATTTTTTGGCGACATGGTGTAAACTAGTGTTCAACAGAATTTGATATTTTCCTTACTTATATACGCCTGAACTTAACTTTGTTGATGCTTTTTTACAATTTGTTAGATGCCTGCGAGGCGCTGTGCATTAGCCAAGATTATGTTCATTAGATAACGGACCAAATTATGCATACAAATAACAGTAATTCAATTATTTCTACTTGTAAGGAATTACTGATTTCAAAGACGTTGCCTCACAGAGACTCTAAAAACCGAACAAATGAAGAAAGTATTTCTCAGACAACTAAAATGTTTTCATTTGGAGAAAATATCTGGAATCTTAGGGGGTCAATGAAATGATAAAAAGATATCAATCGTGGATATCGTACTAAAACGTGTATAAGTCGATGACACCTGATTTATAGCAATAAAGTCCGAATACAAGAATGGTTTCTCTTAGGGATACGTAATAAAATACCCCGATTGCGAGGTTGATGAACAAAAACTGAGCGTTGAGGATTGATGTTAAAAATAGTGGAGGAGTTTCGAACCGATAAAAAGAAAGTGAACCTTTTTAAAAACATCAAAAAATCATGCTGGTATGATTGCGACAAACTTTCTTTAGCCAGCAAACTAGACCCCTAAAATCAAAAAAAAATTTGATTTCAACTTCTGAAAGCGGGAGAAATCCCTTCAATTCTGTAAAAGTGAGAAATAAATATCTCACCACTCAATTTTGACCCAAAAAAGTGAAAGAAAAATACTTTGCTCAGTTTTATCCCTCAACGCAATGAAAAAAATCACATGGATTTTGACACTTTGAAATGGAAACTTCTTCGTTTTGGACCCATGGAAGTGGGGAATTAATTTTCCCCCCTTAATTTTGACACACAAAAGTGAAGGGAAAATATTTACAAGATTTGGTTAAAACTAACAAGAAAGTAATTCCTTTGGATTCTGAACCAAATAATGAATTTTAACCTATTAGAGCAAACGAGAAAATCCACCCTCTTTCAATTTTGACCTCTCGAAATTAGAAGAAACATTTTCTTGGATTCCTACCTTGAGAAAGTAAAAAAAAATCTCTTCAATTTTAAAATGAGAAAAAAAAACTCCCAATCTAGAAGAAAATATCTCATGAATAGAGTGGAGAAAAGATAAACTATATTCATTGTCTAGTTCTAACTCCAGCGTGATTTTAGTTTTGAATTTATCGAGAAGAAGGGGAAAAATGAGAGAAAGAGATATTTGAGTTAGGATTGCAATCAGGAAAGCGGTCCTCACATAATGTTTTTAAATATTCAACTTTGCTTCGTTATATGTCAGCTTAATCATCAATAGACTTCTAATCAATTGAAAATAAGGTAGACAGGGAGGAAAACAGAAAGAAATCACATGGATTTAAAAACTACATGTATAGAGGAATAAAGCGAAAAGAATTATATGAAAGACATGTGGAAAGAGAGAAAGAGGAGGAGGAATGGTGACGTCACAGACATCGTTTAAGAGAGGAGTAGATAGAAAGAGAAAGAAACAAGGAAAAGGAGAAAAAATTGAACATATTAATTGGCAGTCTTCATTGCCTCTGGAAAAAAGAAAAGGAAGTTAGCGTAAAAAGACAGACGGAAAGGTAAGAAGAGGAAAGGAAAAAAGAGTTATATGGAAGATAGAAAGAAAGAAAGAAAGAGCAATAGGGGGGAAAACACTTTAAAATAAATGATTTGCCTGACAATTTGGATTTATTTCCATTATTTCATCATTCGTGCAGGAAATCATTACACACCCTTATTTGTTTTTCATTTTATCGAAATTCGTGAAAATTTAATGTCATATCTTCTAGGTACACTTAATTACATATCAATTTGATTTCTAAAAGGTTTATCGGTGAATATCAGTTTACGAATGGATACCAAACCTGAATTAAATTTGTCATATCTATTTACGAAATTTATGAGAAATGACCTTTTCATAAGAATGTTTGCCATTGATTTGTGGATAATTGTTTTGTTTTTGTTTTTTCAAGCTGGATGATATTATTGCAACTTTTACAGGCTTAAATTCAAGATTACAGTGTAGTATTCGTTCTTCACAACGCAAACGTTTCTCCGAATTTTTTAGATGAAGTATAATAGAAATAGCAAACGATACATACCGTCAAATTTCCGTTTATCATCAATCATAAAACCACTCTAATGCTGTCGGGCGATGTTTAGCAGGTCTATGTTAGCTAAAGCAAATAATAGGATACAGAATCGTAGTACATATCAAATGTTTTACACCCTTTAACCACATTAACATGATTAATTTTTTTTTAACCCCACTTGATCGTATTGTCTCTCGCCTTACACGCTACCTCCCATGTTCTTCTGATATTTCATCATTTGTGTCCGTCAAACATTCCCTAACCTAATTGCTACATAAATGAATCACATTATTAAAACTAATACAAGACTATCGATACTTGGATGCCCAGTGAGGATCAAACCAACTAAAAAAGCTAACAATATTGGCTTGATGCTCATTGCTCAGCGATTTTGACCTGATCGACGTTTAGTTTATTTCGATTCCAACGGTATGTTTTCGAAACACTGATTCCCTTCCCTGGATATGTCATTAGTGTCAAATGTTTGGTAGGAGCAATTTATTATTTGATCAGTTACTTTTGATTGGGAAAGTCCTATGTTATTGACAGAGGGCCAATAGAATTACACTATTCATTAGATAATCAGGATCAACCTGATTATCTCCATCACCATCATTGTCAACATCATCATCTTTTTAGAAATCAATAAAATTACAATTATCTCTAAAGTCAGTATCATCGTCATTTCTATCGACATGAACACTATAATCACTATCATCATGACAATCTGCGTCATTATTGTTACCAGTTTTATCAACATGAACTATCATCATTATGGTCAATATGAACATTATTACCATCACAGGTAACCTTGATATTTTTTAGAATTATTTTCAAAAAAAAAGAAGAAAAAATATCGTATTTACTATAATTGTTTTACATCTTTTGGATCAATGAAATAGTATGTGAAGCCAGAAGGGGAAAAAATCCTACAATAATTTCCAGCACGATTCGAATCCAAATAACCCGGCTTACATTGTGCTTAGATGGATGCAAATTGCTGTCTTTTCTTTTGTCTGTCAGTGTTTGATCATTTTATTTATAAAGCCTAGCAAGATAGGAAAGTGTCATTAAGCGCTTTACTTTATATAGATATCATCTACAAAACAAAAAGGAATTGATCTACTCGGGGGACAATATTCCCTTCTTAAATTCTTTTCAGATGTCTCTGGTCTCTTGCATTGGGAAAGTAAAGAGCACTTGAAAATTGTAGGTTTATTTCCGAAGAAATAATCTCTAAAGGATCTACAAAAAAAAAATCGATGAAAAATGCACCAGGGAGGGGATGCATTCCAAAGCTGTGACGTCAGGGCTGGAACGATCGGTAATTCAGTTTTTTTCCTCCATTTCTGGTAAAATAAATGTATCATATTTTGATACACATTGTTGATATAAAACTTTGACACATAGGAATCAAACTAGGTATCAGTGATAATTGAAAACATATTGGACATCTAAAATTCAGGATTATTTGCCTCCTTGTCCAGGATTTATATCCAGCCTACTAGTTTGTGTTGACTACGTTAAACTACCTGACAAAAAACCCAAAACAAAAAAAACAAACAAAAAAAGCAACAAGCAAAGATAGTATTGCATCAATTCTTAAAGAATTAAAAACTTGCTGACAATCAGAAATAAAATTAAGTTCTGTGTAAACTTTCAAGATGTGGAGTCATAGATTTTGACGGATTTTTCGAACTGTTATCCCCAACCCCTCCTTTTCTCTTGAACACAGAATTTTTGTGGTTTTACTGTAAAGCTTTTTGCAGTTGATTATCGTAAAAAGGAGAGGCTTTTGATAGTTAGGGCGAAGGGTATTCTCCTTGTGACCTCATTTCATCCCCAATTTTGAAGTCAGAGTCATGATGATATTTATGTTTATTTTTTCGTACCGTAGATGCGTTTCAAGGGGTTATACAAGCTGTGTTGAATCGGGGAAAATTGCTGATATATAACAGTCGTGAGTGACCTGCTCTTCCCAATGCTGTTTATTTTGAGTAGATGGTAATTAGGATCAGGAAATTTTAAGTAGGTTCGAACACTGATTACTGTCAATGTTTGGGGATAAGCAACTACCTCAGTCACCGAGCATTCTGGTCAGGTTGACACCCAAAAGCCACAGTCTGACAGACGTGGATGAAAAATGAATCACTTTTTGATGATCAACATGTTACAGTTATCCTAACGAAATGAGTTTCTTAACAATCAATTCACTTGAAGTTGATGTTATTCAGGATTTCTGAAAAAAATTAGGAAATTCTATAGCAATCTACCCAGTTGAACTTAATTCGGTACAAAATCATAATAGTAAGCCTGGGAAAAAAATCAAATGCACTTGATCGCAATATTATATGAGATGGACCTGCTTGAAGTGTAGGATTACGGACACAGAAAATGGACTTGGCGAGCCAAGTTCGAACTCAGGCTAAGTTTGCGTTAACTTCGCATTCGTATCCTTTGGAAGGCATGATCCTATCCCCCAAGCTGTTGGTGAAATAATGCTAGATGGAGCAAATGGCACCCTTCCCGGTGCTTGTGCCTAAACATCTATATCACATATTCATATTGCAGCCAAGACGGACAGACTTGTGGACTATGGGGCCCAAGCCTGGAAGAATAAAGCCATAGTAAACTTGAGGACACCGGGTTTCTAACTTACAAATTTACTCACAACAAGCTGCCAGTTTGTACAAACCGAATGCTTATATTTGAATGGCATAAATATAGTTGACTATGTTTCCAGACATTCTAGGTTCAAAAGCTTAGCTTGGTACGGCAAGAGTGTATCAACGTGAAACCACTATAACAATGGTCAGCATGACTAACCAGCTCACTATTGCTTAAAATCCATCCAACTATACAAGCCAAATAGTGTATGAAATTGGTGTAGAAAAAACAGTAGAATGTACCATGACTCTTGCAGTAGCCTTTTTGACTTTAAATAAGTCGTACAACCAAGCGTAAACCCTGCATATGCGGAAATCTACCGTACAGCAGTTTCTTCAACAGGTTGCATAAAGTCTTTGAGCTTTTCCAACTTAAAAAAAATTAGACAAATTGATACCAGCTCATCTAAACTCCACTAGCCTGCCTCGAGATAATATATAATATCTCGAAATCAAGTCTGAGAAAAACATGGAATAATCTGACTATACGATGGATACTAAAATAACCTCAGAGCTGCTGACAGCATCACCTTGTGGCTGATAAGATCCTTAAATAATGCTGAATCAACCAAATGAAAGCAATAACATCGGTATCAACATAAAATTTAACAAACATTTTAGGGGCTGGAACACAACGATCGAAAAAAAAGGAGACCATTACAACTATCTAAGACGACAAATCTCAATGTAATAATCAAAAGAAGATGAATTCAATCGATCAGTTACTCTGGGTTTGCAGGCTTTCGGCACAGCAGACTCATTTCACAAGAACGAGAAAATCCAAATAGTTCAAAAGAGGACGGTATACCAAGAATAGTTATGATGGGAAGAAACTTACATTTTCAATATACAAAAGCATAATTATACAGCATATTGATTAGAATTTAACACAATAAATAAGCTAAAAGCCATTAATTTGTTATTCATACAGTGTTTCTGTAGCACCTGAAGGAATTCACGCTGCACAATATTTTGATGAATAACTTATTGCTGGCTTTCAACTCCCATGAATCTGATCAAGGCGATGTATATTTATACTATTCAGTTCATTTGAATGACATTCTGGAGCCTTTGTATGGTCTCTCAACTAACATATTTTACATCTTGGACACAATCCTCTATTACCTCCTATTTATGACACTGCAAATAGCAAGAGCCAAATGTTTTTCACTAAAAGGAAAATTAAAAATTTAAAAAAAAATCTAGTCACGATGAGAAAATTTCCAAGAATCGGGTCTATCAAGCACTAGAGAAAAAAAAATAATATGAAGAAAGTATTTCCTCTGAATAACAGATTAAATTTTTTTCAACCCCCTCTTTCAGAAAAATGAGAAAACAACATAACATGATCTTTATTCATGGTTTACTTTTTTCTGTATCAAGAAAAAAATGAAAGAAGACCAAGAATAATGACTTTCTTTTCCTGAGATTCCCAAATTTATTTTTTTGTTCTTTACGCATTCTTTATTGTCTTCGTTATGTGTACACAAAATTTCTTTATTGTTTGTTATAAACACAGCCCATCTTAACATCGAACAACGCAACACTATACGCAACAATGCAGCACAAAACCAGAATAGAAATGAGAAGAAACGAGTAATCCTCTACGTTACGAATGTTAAATTTGGTATTGGAACTGTGTACGAGAATGCACTCAGAACTAAGCCTCCAGACTTGTTGATTTGTTCCAGGACATAGAAAAGATTTAGCTTTGACGTATCTATTGACCAGAGTTGCATTTATCTTAGAAACTTATTCAGAATAGTGTTTTTATTTTTTCAGGCAGGATGCTGATATCGGTTTTACATTCTACCATTATCATGAATTCATCCTTGAATATTTTACACAAAACCCGTGGTATCAGAACGTATCACATCATGAAAAAACACTCAACAAAATGTTCTCTGAACAATTGAAAAGATTTTTAAAAATTAAGTCTTAATCCTCACCAACCTGCAAACAATGAAAGACTTTTAATAAATTATAGTGATACCAATCTCAGTCAAGAACCTCACAGCTCGCCCTAAATCACACCGGTAAAAAAAACAGGCAACTACCCCAGCCAAAAGGTAGGAAAGTGTTAATATTATCGAGATCGATAATCAAGTGACGACTCAAAATATCAGATCATAGATGTAACATTTTTTCAGGCGTTGAAATCTAGCAAAGACAATTCTACCAGATTGATTCTTGAGATTTCATCTAGAATTGAGTCAGAAACATCTTAAATCATCTTAAATCATCTAGATTCTCCGTATATATACATATCAAATTCTGGGAAATATTTAGCACATTATAAATATATTCAATGTGATTTAATTCATTAGAAATTTCACTCAAATTTTTGATAAGATATCTCTTGTATTATTGAAAATAAAAGAAAATAGTACTTGTTGGATTGAAAACCATTGATATAGAAATTTCTAACAACTGGCTAACACGAACATCTACATCTAAATGAATAAAAAAAATCTAAATGACCAATAGTAAGCAAAAGAAGTAACTCAGCAACTTCTGAACTGGAATCATGACACAGGAAATAACCAACATATCTGTACAACCCTGAGTGACGAAAATCCCCAAAAGAGATAAAAATGCATTAAAAGACTTATGTTATGTCAGCATAGCCAAATAATTCATAGAGCCTGAATAACTTAAAATTCAATTCCTTTACTCCGTTGCTCGATGTTATCACAATAAAATGCCTCAAAAAGGTTTTGTAGAAGGTTATTGATTTATCAATGCAAAAAAAAAAGGAAAAAATATACGTACAATTAAGTTTGAATGCCCTGATTTTCAGATCATGTGATCCTGAGTAAAATTGGTTTCAGGTGGAACGCACTTAACCAAGGTAAATCTTCATTCGAAGTCTTTGATAAATCCAACTAGAAGCAGAGTAAATCAGTTCTAATACATAGAAATTGAATGCTTTTATCGACGGATCACATCTTATTTCAAAACACCAGACTGTCACGTTCCAATCAAATCAAACCTGAAACAGCTGAAAAAATCAATTTTGTAACATAATGTTTAAACACGATAACCGATAAATCACATGACCATGAGTAGAACATTTTTAAGGTGAAAAATATCTTATGAAAAGATGCCTCCCTCTATCAAGTTTCAAGTATATCTGTCCTGTGACAAATGATTTCAATCAATTTTGAACCACAAAGTTGAAAGCCATTATTGCCAAAGGCGTCTTGTTATGGGACAACTTCCTACCAAGTCAAACATAAATAAGATAACTTTCAAAATGGCACAAAGACATTGGAGTCAGCTCATTAGGTAAGATTGCAGACATTTTAACCATATTTCATATTACATAACCTGCCGATTCATTATATATGCTGGTTTTGAAATATCAAGAATCGATGATGTGATCTTGCTTGTACGGATTTGAAATGCCATTGTATATACGCCAGGTTTAGTTACTACATTTTGAACCCGTATAAGCGAGGATGCTTAACTTTAGATATGCTACAATAACCCTTACTAAAAACAGACGTACGTGATAAAACTTAATAGGATATTGCTCAGGGAAAACTGCACAAATCTTTCATCATGAATTTCTGAGTTATTGATCTGCGAGAAGCGTGTTAAACGGGTTGATTTTGGGTTGTTCGAAAATCATCTGAAAAAATATAAAAAGCAGTGCTGTGACCAAAAGATCTGACCTGAGAAAAACTCGCCAATGGCTCAGTCAAAATGAAAGATCAACTTATAAACTTATTTGTTTCTTCTTCATGTTCGACAAATAATTTCCTATAGAAAAAAATGTGATGAAAACGTGAGTGATTATCAATAGCGCTGGCTATTCAGGGAAATGGCATCACAAACACATTAGACGACAAATCAGCAAAAAGACTTTGTAATCCATTTTGATAGTCCATTTTAGCTATGACAACATAAAAATCATTCTTTCATATCTTTGAAAACCCCACGAAATGACTTGTGCCTCTAGATTGAGAAGCATCGCAAAGGTATAAATTTATCTATTTGGACTTGTCCTAAACGGAGCTTTCATTGTTCGAAACACGTGTACAGTTCCAAATAGACTTTTTTTAATGTATTCTTTCTAAACTATATGCAGACACATCTATCTATCTTATCTTTGATGTTGAGACAATGTTTCAGTTGAACTATTTCACAGCATTATTCATATATCAAACAGGCCATTTCTTTAACCGAATAAGCCAAAATATTGTATAAAAGATGAAAGATGAGTACGTCCTGCTTGTCACTCAATAAGAGCAACCCTGCAATCAGCTAATTTAGATAGCAGGCTGTGTTGATTCTGATGAATGATAAAAAAATGTGAACGGTAAATAATTGAATCCTTAGGCTTTTCTCGTTCAGCCCTTTACCTCCATAGGTATGGGCCTTACACGAGATGTATAGACTATTATTCAGCAAGACCAACATCAGAACCGGGGAAATTTAAGTCGAAGTTGAGAGCGTCGGCTGACACTTTCAAATATTTCCGTCTAAATGACTTGCCCTCTAGATAGATAGTAGAAAACCCTCATCCATAGATTGTTTTGAATTGAAACACCAAACAATAAGATGAATAAACACATTCAGAGAATAAATAAGATTTACAATTGATTCGGTGAAAGACATTATTTATGCAAAACGTTTTGATTCAGAGAAAAAGAACGGAATAAACTTTTATATTGGAAACTATTCAACGTTTTATCACAGCGAGACATGTTTAAAAAACTCGTAATAAATGTTCATTCATTTTTCTCCAGAACTTAGAAAACATAATTTTATTCTCATTCAAAAGAAATTTGAGACATATGTCTGCAGGAAAAGAATGTATGGGCGTTTTAGCGTTTAATAACATTAACTAGAGATGTGCTTTTGATAAAGTATATTTTTTATTAAATAAATGCACGTGCAAAGAATATTGTCGATATATCCAAGCTATGAATAGAACATCAATCATGATAATCTTAAAAACACATTCCTCCAGCTTTAGCCGTTTCAGTAGTTCGATGATTATTTTTTTGTTGATCATTGCTAAAAACTATTTCCGACGCCATCTATTCTTTCAGATTAGAATTGATAATCACACGTACATAATCGGAACCGACTTTAATGCTGTTCCAAAAGTAAATGACACTACTAAAATATCGTTTGTTTTGCAAGTAGAATACATGAGATACAAACCTTGGGTACATATAAATGTTGCTCAATGCGACCGTCCGGGGAATTAGTTCGATTCCCCTTTATTTCCGTTTTTTTTTTCTTTTTTCATGTTGTCTTCTTTTTTCTCGTTTGGGGCCCACTGTTATCATTTGTTTAATTTTTAATCTCAACCTATTTGCATGCGCCTACCCTTGTATAATCCCTGGCTCATTTCTGCAGCTTTCATGTCGCTATTCCATTTTCAGATGCACATTTCAACCTCCGCCCTGTCCAAAATACATTTTTATTCCGGAATGAAACGGGTCAATGACAAAATCGACGAAAACAATAATTATTGTTGCTATTGTTATTATTTGTAGTATTATTATTCGTATTTTCAAACCACCTACTTAACTGCTTAGCAGTAGATTGAGTGACAACGAGTCTCGTCAAGTCTCCAACCGTCTTTTTTGCACTGTCACAGTCCACAGAAATGCTTTGGATTACTGTTTCACAACAGTTGTGTTGTGGTTATCGATGAAAGCAGGGTGACAGTAAGTCTCCCCAGATATTCAGACCGCCACTCATACCATCATTATCTATCACAAAACCGATGTTATTTGTACCACCATGCACTTTTCTTTGGTCATTGCTAACAAGCAAGGTTTTATATTCATAGTTCTCTTGCATTATTCTTGCAGTCTCCATTGGTGTTGTGGTTTTTCGCCTGATTTAGTGTCATATATCTCTTTCAATTCTTGACTTACGAACTATCCCGCACAAAAAAACAAAATAAAAAAAAACAAACCCATAACCACTGTAATCTTTTTAATTTGAGAGATGTTATGCCTATCATTATGCATTTTCCCACCAGTTGACTTGTGGTCTCCGGTTGAGACTCAATGACGACGAATCTCTGGTGGTCTCTAACCTTTCTCCCTGCACTCTCATAGTCCAGTATGGTTCTTTAGTTTACAGTTTCATACCAGTTGTCCAATGGTTATCGCTGGAGGCTGAGTGGTTATTCGTCCCGTCAGGTTCCCAGTTTTGTTTATTTCCAGAAGAGCTGCGATTTCCCCTTCATCATTTCTTCTCTCCTCCCTCCCCCATTAGACTATTGCTAACAACTACAAAATCCCATATTT
The DNA here is from genome assembly GCA_963457665.1 of Thysanoteuthis rhombus. Taxonomy (NCBI): domain Eukaryota; kingdom Metazoa; phylum Mollusca; class Cephalopoda; order Oegopsida; family Thysanoteuthidae; genus Thysanoteuthis; species Thysanoteuthis major. The sequence goes on along the minus strand of OY735199.1, from coordinate 84,775,099 downwards.
CAGGCACTCCCCTCGGTAATTGTGCAGTCCCCTGTAGTGCTGTACTCTGTATGGTCTCAGCGCTTATTCTCGTCCCTAGTTCTGCCAATCTTGCTTTTGATGTCTTTGGTACACGTTTGAATGTATATATTACTACAGGCATTATTCTGACTTCTATGTTCCTCGCTTTTTTCAGCTCCATTGCCAGGAACTGGCGGTTTTCTGGCTTTTTACTCTTTCTTTTATATTTTCTGATTCACAAGCAGACCTCGTCTATTATTTGGCAGGTTTCCCTCTCCTTGTCCACGATTACCAGGACTGTCTTGGATGAGATGGTCACTTTGGATGTCAAAAGCCAAGTCTTATCTGTAACTACAATTCTCAAAGGCTTTCTCTTGTTTGTGTTGGCACCTCTATTTTGCATGGTTAAACCCCACCCGTTTTCTTAGTTCTCAGTGCATCACTGTTGATACTTTATCTGTGTCTATAGTCATTTGCTATTTGACCACATTCACTATATACAAGGCATCGCTTTCCTCGACATTTGGTCTTTGTCTGTGCCCTGTCGGTTTTATTTTGATATTGTTTGTCCTGAAGCATTCATTTTAGACTGACATGATAAGCAATCCAATTTCACTCTTCATGTTTCTTTTTGGAAGCCATGTTAATGATGTTTTATCTTCAACATATTTTTTTTTTTAATTTTCCATGTATTTTTTTTTGTTTTAATTTCTATTTCCTTGTTTGTTGTGCCGCTTGTAAGTTTGTTTTTGTGTTGTTCGTTGTGCTGCATCGAGTTCTCTTGATATTGTCTTCACTACTTGCTGCACATATATTTTTAATCATGTCTTAGCCATTTCAATATAATTTTGAATGCAAGTGAGTCCTCCACGGCTTACTCTCCTCTCCACGTAGAGCTTATCCGTGTCACATCTTGGATGTTAAGCTTTTTGCATTGTCATGAGCTTTCTTTCCCTCCGGTTCATTGATTGGGGTTTCTCTTCGTCAATCCAAAGAATGGTCTCGTGTATTTTACTATTCGTACAGCCCATGTGTTCATATCTGTATTAGGTTCCTACTGTTCAGTTCGATCTATAATATTTTCTTTTTCCTCCCGAGGTATTTTTCTCTTATTTTTTGTCCCATTTCCTCTCGTTTTATCTCATTTGAGGACTCAAAGGTATTTGTATTGGTCTCGTGTAGTTTATTGTCAACGGCATTTTTGAAGAAGAATTTTTGTCTTTGATAATTCAATTCCCCATCTGATGCAAACGTTGGTGCATCTCATTCGTGCACATTTCTCAATCCGAACCCCCTCCTAATGTCATCACTGTTTTCCTCCACTTAATTGAACAACCTTTTGAGCTCTTTCCTGTTATTTGCAAATAGTTCTATTTATTAAATATTCATTACATAATTGACATCTTCCTTTTCATGGATCAGAGTTTAATGAACTTTGTTGGATTCATGCAAGATCAATTTTGTTTTTCACATCTTACAAAACAGGGTTATTGAAATCGTTTGTTAATCAATCGCCTGAAAAATGTATGTTGGAATCGAACATCTCTGAAAGGATCCTCAGAAAGAGCTAGCCGATTCAATTTGAAACCCACAATCTTGTCAGTTAGTGATTCAAATGTGTTGTATATACAACAGGAGAGTTAAAACAAGTTTACCTACAAAACACTTTACGTCAATACGCAACAGCAAAATAGAACCTTCACTTTTTTTTTCAAAACTGAAGACCATTGTACAGTAACCAGTGGTAAACGAAAAGAACAAAGAGTTCCCTGGATGTAACATCAAATATTCAATGAAATCAGTGGGTCAGATGCCCGGAGGGCGTAGTCTGCAATAAATAATTGTAATGAAAATCTTATAGAGTTCACATTGTGTGATATCGCTCTTAAATCTTGTTGATTATTACACGAGGTAGGAGAGCCATTGTAACTCTCGTCATCGACATGGTGATCATTTGGCTCACACTGAGATCAGAAGTCGTCTTGGTACAGAGCAAAATCTGATTCAGTATCTCATTAAATTATACTACATGACATCACAATACACCGATAAAGGATATTTGATCTTTGATATATATATATATATATATATATATATATATATATATATATATATATATATATATATATATATATATATATATATATATATATGGGCATTTTTTCAAGCAGTGTGAATTCAAAGCTTTTTTTTTCTTTGGTGAAAATAAAAGCGACTGTTTTTGCTTTCTTTGAACTATTGTCGGTTACTCATCTTAATTATTGTCAGATAAGTTGCTCCTGGGTTGTTGTTTTTTATTTGAAGTCGAGAGAACCACAGTGATGATTATCATAAAAGTAATTAGATTGTCTTCCATTGATAGTTGCGGTGATTTATAGATAAACAACACTGAACGAGTTATGCCATTGTTTATGTATGTGCCTGTTTCTGTGTGACTGTATTTCGGTTTGTTTGTCAGTCTGTACATATGTGTGTAACCCTGAATGATTTCATGCATGTTATTCTTGATATGTGCGAGTGTATTCCTCCGTGTGTGTTTCTGTGTGAGTTTGCTAGAGGGATATCGAAAAAGAAAGACTGCTGGGAGAAAAAAAAAACGTAATTAAATGAGAGTAGGGGATGGAGAAGAGGTAAAAAAAAAGATGGTTTGAGTACAAAAAGAGAAAGGGTTTAGGTAAGGAAACGGTATATACTTTCACAAACACAGCCACCAAAACCGTCAACATACGTTTTTTTTGGTTTTCAACTCAGTCTGGCTGACTGACTCTGTATGTATGCATCACACGTAACTGGCCGCACCAAGGGAACAAATGACTAATCAGAAATGTTGTATCATTCCTGTGAATGCTAATGCTGAGAAGTGATACAATAAAAAGATATTTCAAGTATCTCATTTGACGTGCAATAGGTGTAACAATCAACGGTGCAGACTCAACAAACTGAGATCAAACTACATTCGGGGCTGAATACGTCCACTGGATACGAATGCCCTTGGGAAATGGATAAATCAATCTCTTTTCATTGCATTAATAGCTGGACATACCTGACTCACAAGCGTTTTCGGGGTAATTTATCGATAAGGTGAACTGTTCTGGTTCTGAATCAATCAGTTGAGTTCTTTCATGATCACTCGATGCCGACTTAAACATCTTACTCATAGTTTCAGCAGACAAACGCAGTCAATATGAATATCCTATTGGATAATTTATGACTAAGAAATAAAATGCAACTTTGCTTAGTCACCCAATGAACCTCAATGCAACCGATAATCCATAGTGGAATTTTGTGTTGGGGGTGATCAATTGAAAACAATGCAAAAAAAAAATGAGTGATCGATGGATAAATCATTTACGAATAACTTTTCATTGGTTTTGGTTGACAGTGATAACTAGAAGATGTATCACCAAAAGAGAGGTAGACACAATTTCAGGGAAAAAGTTTATAAACCTTCATTGTAAATTGAATCCCCCACCCCCAAAAGAAAGAAATCAGTACGGGGGTTACCATTTTCCCCTTAAACATATCGATGATGTTGGAATTTTCAATTGGTGGGCATTGTTTGCGTTACACATACATACATACATACATACATACATACATACATACATACATACATACATAACCAGCCAAGTGGCCAGACCAACTTGAAAGCTGAATAAACTTTTTCTGACACTTTTGGTTAAGGTTGTGGTTAATGTATTCAATAACAAAAACTGAAGTGCATAAGAACGAATTCTCATTGAATTATGCCAGTAGTAGCAAGAACATCAAAAAAATGTCTTGAAAAGTCCTATATCCACGGACGCAGATAACCATCACGTACTAATGAATTCAAACATTAAAAACAAAACATTCCTCAGGAACACAGCATCATAACTTTATAATGACATTTAAAATGTCCTGGGAAAAAAAGAAAACATCTGATAGTTTCTAAATTAAATCAATAAAGTCCTAGAGTTTTCACATTGATAGCTCAAGTTCATATTGTCTGTGCAAAGGCTTTGGGAGGGGTGTCTGTGTTTATACAGCATTTATGTTTTTCTACCAGCAAATTTCAAGATAAGGTTGTTTCAGTGCCAAATACAATGCTTTGATGTGTTTAAATATGTAACGCTGCGAGACTGATAAGCTAGGCCTCAAAACAGATGCCACGGTTTAGATAACAGACATCCGTCTCTAGTGTCAAAGGCACTGTTGCTATTCTAATATATATATTGAAATCGAGTATTTATGGTTTTCATGATAACCCTGAGATATTTTGCTTTTCAGGCATCATATAAATGTTACTGACGAGTGAACTTGCAATTCGATATCAGTGGTGTAATAATTCAGCTCGTAAAGTATAAACTGTTTTCTATGAGAATACGTTAAAAGTCATAATTACATCGTTGTTAATGTTTAACAAATTATTTCTTGATAAGATTTTCTACAATCTTTCTTCTCATTTATAACATACAAAACTATTGTAATCGACGTTTTTACAAGATGCAAGCATTTTGTGGATATGGACCCGGCATGTTCTTTACTGTTCACTTGCTTTGATTCTTGGCATTTGCAAGTACTTCCAGTGAGAAAAAATGAAGAGGAATCGACAAAATGACACGACTCATCAAAATTCGTTATCGAGTATAATATTATTTTACTATACGGAGAATAAGAGTTCTATTCCAGTACAGATAATTAGAAAAAAAAAGGTGCCCCCTTCGCTGATTTGGAGCTGCTTTTTTGATAGCTTGAGATAGACAACAAATGATCATCAGCCCGTGTACAATTGCTATAACTCACTAAGGGTCAACTTGAGTTTTCATCTTCTGTTAAGTCAATTTTTGTTCGCTTCTCTCATTAATTCGATTCAATATAGCCTATATCAAATATATGTGCACAAATGTATAAGTGGCTTAATTGATTCATTAGTTTATTCCGGCATAGCCTTTAAAGTACGAGCCGAGTTCTATTCTAATGTTATTTCAGTGAAGCTCTCTTACAAACAATTCATTTGAGTCTGGCTCTCTTTTCTACATGGACAACTATACACAGATATTCATTTTTGGATTCAGCAATTAATGTGCAAGACTTAAAAGAAAATAACCTCAATCCTTTTTTTTGTTGTCTTTCGATTTTGTGATTTTTGAGCAGTGTGAATAGTCAACACTAGGTAGAAAACAAATATAATTTTGTAACATATTCCTCTCAGGATGAAAAAAATATATTTGTTGCTGTGCATGCAAATGCAACGTTACATTGAATCACTGTAATCCATATCTTTTCTAAATGAATGAAAATCACAGTTGGGAATGATCTTGTAAAGAAGCACCTCAACAATAAAAGTAGAAAAATAAAGAAGGCAGTTGTCGCTTTGTTTTCAGAACTTTTCACTCTATTATTATTTTTATATTCTTTGCACGAAATATTTATGTGAAAACACGGACTCTATAGTTCAATATTCAATTTTTATGACTATCTTTTCCTGGAAAAGGGGAAAACGTTGATCAATGGTCATGGAATTGTTGAAGAATTCTGTGAAGACAAAACGTTATTAAACTTCAACTAACATCGTTGTGTCTATCTTAAATGCGTACGTCTATCTGAATATGTAATATGTACTTGTGAAGAAGTCATATTATTGTAATCGGATTCTGAAGATACGTAGCAGAGATGTACCTATACATATGTTGTCAAAAGAATTATAATATATATACTCTATTCATTTTAGCTCTTAGCAAATACCTCAGTATGACTCAATTATTTAGTTATCATTATGAATAACGCTCCTTCATCCAAGTTTTAGCACTTTCCAAGTTGGGTAACACGTTCACGATAAACTTATGCCATGGTCTTCTTCCAATTTCGAAAAAGAGCATTGTGGTGGATGGGGAAATATGCGTGAATAAATGTACTCCGTTAAACTCAACCTCACTGACCGTCCAGTTCTGCATAGGGCAGAGGTAAAATGCCAGTCCCTGTGTCTGAAGTAAAGGTTTCGATCCTACCTTGCAGTAATGGATGGGATAATGGATAGTCCATAGCCCAACTGAAGAGTTATAATACAATGGATGACTCAATTATATATATATATATATATATATATATATATATATATATATATATATATATATATATATATATATATATACAGAGAGAGAGAGAGAGACAGAGGGAAAGAGAGTGGGAGAGAGAAAGACAGAGGAAGAGAGAGAGAGTGAGAATGTAAATCTACTGAATTATACGGCACGGATTATTATTCTTATGAATATGCAATTTTTTATTTTGGCTTCAAGTGACACACTCACAGATGAAACGTTGCATCAGCAACAAACTGAAACATCGATTGTACAAATAAACCGAAATGATTCTTCAACGTGACAAACACACTGTAATGTCTCAGTCAAAAATTATACTAAATAGAATCCCTGCCTAGACGGGTGTAGAAATTTAGAATTTTCAAAAACTGAATTTCAAAAAACTTGCCCTAGTGCCTCCTGGTAAGCACAAAAATGTTTGTGATCGTAGCTTTGACTGTCTTTGAAATATACTGCCACGGGAGGATGGGCAAACATTTTGTCAATTATTCTGAGGTATTCTATTCTAATTGAATTGGAGGAATAGATGGTTGGAAATATACACGTTAGAATTCCGCTAATCCAGTGTTATTTGGACTTCATGAGAGTCCGATTATTGGAAATTCTGAATCACAGAACTTTTGAAACTCTTTGATTGATGAAGGAAAGTTCATTACAGCCAAATGATTTTGTTCCTGTCCAGCCTGCAATTTGCCTCATCAACGTTTATTCTGCAAATATCCACCAAGGATGCCTATGACCTCAAAATTATGTGTCTCATTTTCATGGTTTGTATCAAAAGAGTGGAACATTAAACTGAGGTAAAACGAAGGAAAAATAGACAAATATGAGCATTTGTACAAAATGATTACGCACTTACCAATCTACTCAAACAATCATGGACAGAAAGATTGACAGGGATATCGACAGACAGACAAACACACACACATACGCACACACACGTACATGTAAATAAATGAATATCTAGTTACATAAATACATACATACATACATACATACATACATACATACATACATACATACATAAAGACTGCAAGTGAAAGAGAAAGAGAGAAAGCGTGAAGATAGTCAACGATTGAAAAGCACATGTTTGCAAGTAAAAACTTAATATTACAAAGACTGAACGGAAAATGACAGGCGCTCAAGCTGTCCAAAAACATTTAAAGAATTGATTGATGGAATGTATTCAGGGAAATAGCTATTATGATTGAACATAAAAGTTACATAGGCATAAATAATCTTGAAGGAAAATAACACTGTGTTCCCCCTTGGAGACAAACTCAACTAAAACAAAAACTTGTTGCCTTTTCCTCAAGACAAATTCTATTCACACGTTAACTTTGATTAATGGCCTTTATAATTTTATCAAATGGCTGGTTATTCGAACCGTTCTTGAGAATAAGCTTATAATTGATGACATTAAAGTATGAATAGCAGGGTTTAAAGGGCAATTTAACTGACATTATGATGGTATTGCTTTCTTTGTATGATGTGTGCAGGCGCCGTGTTGATTGAATTTGATAGATCACATTTTTCTTGCTGATCATTTTAATGTCCTATGACACGTTATGTAGCTGGAAACATTGCTAAAATTAATCTTAAAAGAAATATTGTTTTGAATATTATGTTTGGTCGAAGGAAATTTTAGCAAATTATCATCCTTTATAACCGGGCACAGCCTTTTTTTTTATTTTGAAGACCTGCCGTGCATTTAATAGGATTGCATGTTTAAAGGGAGAGCTCAGCTGGAGGATCTGTATCATCAGCGTCTTATTACATAAAAGCCGTTGTTGCCTCTTTTGTTTATTTTCTGGTATATGTGTCAGTCACAGTGAAAGGAGGGACTAGATGAATAGGGAAAGAAAGGGAAGGAAAAAGGGACGATTGCCTTTTGCCCATCGTCAACTACTCTCTGTGCCCTTATCTCTCACGTAGACTTTACTTCTCCACCTCTGAATGAAATTACACACACTTTAGAGTTTCTATCGGCAACAATTCATTGGTTTTCTCTTGGGTCCCCTGTCACACTCCTTTTTTCTACCGTAATTATGTGCTCGGTCTTCTCCCCTATAGGTTGAATATTTCTCTTTTTCAATTTTGAAAACTTGAAATAATTCGATGAGAAAGAAATACTGTCTTCAATTTGCTTTAATTAATGCACTTTAACTAGAATATACCCCCATCAAAAGTTAAAAATCTTGTCATTACGGTTACTCCTCTGGTCGATTTAACATTGATCCAAAATGAATTCCAAATTACTGATGCGTTCCCTAATAATATAAACTCACATCAACCCTGCGCAGAGTCTTGCAGATGCAAGGTCAGTAAAGCCGACTGGTGCCTCGGTGGTTGTGTGTTATCAAAACAAAAATCATCGAACTGATAGTGGTAAGTGGTGTTAGAGACAGTTTGGTGAACATATAAGTTTTATCAAGTGTCAAGTGATGCATACCTTTCTTGTTTTAGGTATAAAACCCAACAAAAGATCCTGAAAGGTAAAGAGGTACCAATTAATCAAATATAATGACAAAAAAACAGTTTAATGTAAACAACATATACTTTCCAAGATGATATCCTTTTTGGTCATCATACTTGAGCTGATCCCCCCCCGCATTATTTGATAGACCAAATCTATTAAAGTGAATAGTTTAAATGAAAAGAAACATAGCAAATGACTGCCTCAGACTAGAGATATCTATTTGAATTAGAAAAATCTAGCACCCAGAACAAATATCTCTTGAAAGTCTTTCCTCAGCTGGAAGAAATATTTTCTAAACCTTGTTATCCTTCCTGCCTATGTAACACATTTGGACGTTTCAGCGACCGATCAGGTGTTTTTTTCCCGAGATATTCAGGAAACAAAAGATGTCTTGCCTCCCTTGTTCAGTGTTGCTAGTAATATTCCATCTAAATTGAGATATTTTTGATTGCATCTGGATTTCAAAAGATTCGATTTGTTTTATTTCATCATGTAAAAAAGGGGTTGTTTTAATTTAAACTTTGTGATAAAAAAGTTCCATCCAATCATTCTAAAACAATAATTGATATTTTTTTAAAGTAATTAATATTGTAATAAAATGATAAAAATTAAAAAAGTATATTCAATCCCTCGATAATGTGTTATGTTTTTCCTCATTTTTTATATATAACCCAGCATTTGCTAAACTGTAATCTAAAAAAAGACCTAATCTACGTCTGGAAACAGCCATAAAAAAGGGAAAATATGCATCTTTTGGTTTGGCTTTTAAATCTAATATTGGGATTTGGTCAGGATTTCTTCCTCGGGTCTCAATTTATTCATGACAGTTAATTTTTCTTCCATTGACTGTGGCCAAATGAGTGCTATCCTCATTTACTGATATTTGCTGAACTGAACACACGCTAACATGGTAACACTATGATGGATCACTCAAAGAAGTATAAACCGCGCAAACTGGATACCAAATCCTGCATTACCATCGCACTACGGTTATAAAGAGCGTTGGCACTTTGCTGAAGCAACATAGGCAGTTGCAAACAAATAACTATTCAATACCAACTCATCTATTCAATGAAGTCAGTGGATTGAGTCAAATGGGACCACAGCCAAGATTCGGCCTGTGCACTGAAGTTTACGGACCATTGACGCAGAGTGTTCATACTATTATGTCTTTTAGCCTTTTTTAAAATTTTTTTTTAAGTCTTAACCAAAAGTTATTATTCACTATCCTAAAATACCTGTCGAATTGCTGATGCATTTACCTTATTTTTGTGTTGGCCGATTAAGATCCAAAACGGTAGGTTAATTGTCTTGTTCAGCATCGAAAAAATGAACCCAAATTATCCCTAACGCTAGGAAAACAATCAGACTAAACTTTACTTATAGATTTACGATTGATATGGAAACTTTGATCAGCTAGGGAGTAAAAAAAGCTCCTGCCATGCCTATTACTGCTATCTATTTATTTATTTATTTATTTGCATATTCGATGGAAGTAACCTCTCCATCAGACAAATGTACTAAAGATCCAGCATCTTCACTGGTCTTGAACCAAACTGAAAAGATCTACTAGACTGATTGTCTGAGATATATTCGAAAAATTTTCATTAAAACTGCTGTCAAAATATGACCCCAAACAAACAATCCGAATTGAGTTATGAGTGTTGTCTTGTGATCGATATCAAAAAGGTCCAGTCCCCTCTGCCTGAATATTATTTCATAACACTTGATTTTTTGTTGTTCATTTTTTAATATATGATCCCTACTTGCGCAACTCTCTCAACAGTAATTCTCTACTTTTTGTGAAAACCAAACTTACAAAATACCTAAATCACCCTCTTTGTATTTGATACTCAATCTAGAAAAAGTATAGATGATATCCGATTTGCCTTGTGGAATAGGAGTTTTATTGTTTGTCTTTTAACACTAGCTCCATTTCAGCCATCTCTTTCCAAGATCCATTTTTCAAATTTCCTAGTCGCGATCTGGTTGGCAGTATCTGAAAGATACTTAGAGGCGACAGGCGCTAATTTCACACAGCGCTAGTTCACCTAAAGCAGCCAGGAGAGGTGAATTCCTATCTTCTGTAAAGACAGAGTTCGAAATTCCTTCTCTCTGCCGTCAAACACTAAGTTCCTCTTTTTTTCTGTGGTATAAGAACTTCTAAGCGATCTTTGTCATCAGGATTATTTAAGGTGAACGATCTTAATTCGTTCGGGGGAAAGTTTACTTTTAGAAATAAAAGCTCAACGTGAGCATTTTGGCAGCTACTGTTAGAATTGTCTGTTCCTTTCTATTTTAGTCTTCTCAAAACGACTGCGCTGATCACCAGTGATCTAGAGTCCCCATGAAAATACTTTTTATCACTGCCCAAGGCATAACACTTTTAGCTTGTCATTTATATAAGTCATCTTAACAACCATGTCTTTTCTATTCCAGGTTCTAAAAGCCTCTGACTAAACCTTATGATCTTTTTACTAAGTATAGTTATTCATGTAACACTATATCTCCCTTTATCGTCTATGCTGTTCGACGAAGATATTTTCAGTCTGTTTTACATTGAGTGTCATTCATTCTCTATACCTTTTTTATACTTTCATGATATTTTGTGTGTGTGTGTGTGTGTGTGTGTGTGTGTGTGTGTGTGTGTGTTTGTGTGTGTGTCCGTGTGTGTATTTGTGGGTGATAATATATCACACTGCCTGTATTTGGTCGGACAAGCAAAAAACGACGAATACAAGGACACAAAAAAGAATTGGTGTTCTACTTGCAATGTAAGTATAATGCTAAACTGGGCCCATCTTTTCTTTTCAATATACATATGTATATGGGCATATTTTCATTTTTTTGTATTTATAGGTAATTCTCTAAGAATTTAAATTCTAGAGTAACTGTTTCCTGCCTCAAGAGGTCAAAAATAAAAACGATATATTCGTCCTTCAATTAGTCGAAATTGACGGACAACTCATCGTTACAAATCTAACAGTTTTAGTCTTTGGTTTACGTTTAGATATCCAACCAAACCTTAACCAGGGCTTCTGTAAGAATTTATTCAGAGCTCTTGAACGTATTGTTTAGAGAGACAGGGGCAAATTCAGGGATGATTTTGAAAGAAAAAAAATCAAGAACGATTTCCTGGAATCACGAAAAACTTCATTCAGCATACTTTTCCTACTTGATGCCGTTAAAATTCGTTGACAATTTTCGAAGATATCTTGTAGACAGTCGGAAGCAAAATAAAAGAGAGAATAAAACATTAGTATGGAAAAATATCTCACAGTCCAAAAAAATTCCACTGGTTCACTACAAAATTTATTCACTTCTTCCCTCACTCACAACTCAACCTCTCACTTGATCTCATCGATATAGCTCAGAAAATGTACAGGAGACCTATACATTTTTAGCTCTTTAGGGAGCTCCAGTCGTAGATTTACCAATTCATCTACAGCGAATAGCTGTACACGCTCAGAGTAGGTTTATGTAATGACAACCAAGATAATAAACATCGCTCCATATTTTTGATTGAATTGCACATGATTTGATACAAATTTTGTCAATGGTATATTTACTCCCAGGTTTAACGGTATTTGAGGGCCAAAATTGACGGGACTAATATTGTGAGATCCATCGTACATGATTTTTTTCGTAAATGATTTATTGGGGAGGTACTTGTATGATTCTTTGGGAGTTCTGTCATTTTCTGGAGCTTTGAAAATTATATCATCTCTGAAAAGAAATAAGCCTAATCATGGCGTATCAGTTAAAAATATGCTCAGCCATAACTCTAAAGTTTTTTTCTTTGAAAAAATATAACTGAAATACTGATGAATAGGTTGAAAATGAACATTTTGCTGAATGTGAAATTGGGTGATTAATTAAAAATTCAATGAATATCCAAAATTGGTTGATTAATTAAACAAATGGAAAAACAGATGTGCAATGCATGAATTACTGCTCTCACCTTTTGATGAACAATATTCATCAAAAAGATACTAAATTCCGATAGATTTGCATTGTAAATTGAATCTAAACTAAGAATCTATTCAGGGTATGGATTTTGAAACCACAGAAAAAACAACTTTTTCGTGTACAGAATTGAAAGTCAGTGTTCTAATTTCTAATCCTCCAACTCCATTGATTGAGCTATATGGCCGTGCGTCTTATGATTACATACACAATCCACCAAACCGATTTGAAAACTTGGAGAAAGGTATGTTGACAGTTTTTCATGACAGTTTTTTCTCACATACAAATATATATATATATATATATATATATATATGTATATATATATATATATATATGTATATATATATATATATATATATATATATATGTATATATATATATATATGTGTGTGTGTGCGTGTGTGTGTATATATATATAGTTTTTTTCGAAGAATTTATTCGATTATTCGAATCTTTCATGATTGATTCATATTTTCACCTGGATTATGGATTGACGACATAAAAATCTAGGTGAGATATATTTTGCAAGAATTAATATGCTGTGTATTTTCATATTCTCAAAAAAGAAAAAAAATCTCTGACAACTTTTTTTCATCAATTTTATACATAAATTATATATGTGAAATGAATTAATATATTCTTGATATTTCCATCCATATTATTTGACCACATCTTTTGGCTGATATTTTCTTCGGCTTTTCTAGATGCATGATGAATTTGATGATCACCGAGTGTGTCCAAAAGGATAGATGTATACAAACTGGATATCATACATAGATAGATAGATAGATAGATAGATAGATAGATAGATAGATAGATAGATAGATAGACACGAACTTGATATGATATACAAACTGGATAGCTAGATAGATAGATAGATAGATAGATAGATAGATAGATAGATAGATAGATAGATAGATACCTCGGTAGCTATCTATCTATCTAGCTAGCTAGCTATCTATCTATCTAGCTAGCTAGATGGATAGATATTGAGACTGGCATAGATTGGTATGAACAAGCTGTTAGGAATAAAGCATTGGTCGTATTGTTGATATATAACTGGTATCACTTACAGGATGTTTGCCTTGATTCATTTATCAATTGCACACTATTCAGAGTGAAAGTTGTGTATGTTTGAAAAAAAAACAAACAAATCAAACAAAGCTATCTTCTCGTTGAATGGAAAGATAGAGAGAAAGACATTTTAGACGTCACCCACTTCAAAGTGCAAAAACTGAGTGACAGCAAAAGATCAACACCGATGTTAGAGAGATTGGAGTTCGGATCCTCCAAAACGTGATAAGAACACGAATTAAAAAAAAAATCTTCTCATTATATGATTCGAATAAAAATGACAGCATTCAAACCCAGATTTCCATACTAAAGCTATTAGAATAAATCAGTAATTTGTCACATCGCACAGGATAGTTGTCGTTCGACTCTCAATGACATCACACAGATTTTTTTGTATTCACCAACGTTTGCCTGTGTCACTCAACAAGTCCGGAAATTCTTGATTGATTCCAATGACTCAGGGTAAAATGCTTGACCAGGAGCCAAAGAACAATCGTATAATTGTGTGGGGCTCATCCAACGGATTCCCCACTCTCTCAAAATTATAACATAAGTGTTTTGACTTTCCGTGTGTGATAACAGAGTAAAAGTCTGATAACGTCAATATCATTTCAATGAGAGTGTTGTGTAATAAGAGCAAATAATGATGATAAAAATCAATAAATATTATAAGTTTTGGTCAAAGCTTAGTCTATGACCAATTTTTTTTGTTTTTCGAGACGATGGTATTTGTTGAGCTATTAGCTCTCTGAATACCTTTATTTATTGTTTTTTTTTAAATTCATTTGATGAGGAATATTCCAAATTATCGATTTTAGTAGAAGATGAATACGAAAAAGACTGAGCGTAAAATTAGTCTTAAATGCATAACTGTCCTGCGTATAAAATATAATTATGCATTCTCAAATATTTATTCATGGGAATGTTGAATATATTTTCAGCTCGGATCGCTCTAGATTGCATTCGTAAAACCAGGTTCCTACAAAGCATAAAATCTGTGTTCATTCGTTGGGTATCTCGTGCTTTCAAATATGTTTTCGATGGATTTACTGGAATATTTTGATTGTAAAAAAAAGAATTATTTGAATATCAAGTAAACGTTAATTTTGATCACGTTTTTTCTAGAATACAGAAAAATTGCAGGGAAAATGAGAAAAAATATTGGTGCCCATGTTACTGAGATACAACCGATACCGTGACAGAGAGCACCTTTAAGAAATGAGTTCGTGTGTGTATTAACAGCCAAGCTGACGATCCTCTAGTTCAATAGATAGATGGATAGATGGATATATAGACAATATATACAAGCATTTTGCATTTTGTATGTAAGACCGTCCGCTGATTTCCCTAAACAATTTTCCAAGATCATTGATTCTCGGAGGCATTCCTTGCAAAGTTGCCATGAACTAATATAGCTCTCTCTGATGAATTTAACCCCTATGTCTTTACACACACACACACACACACATACACACACACACACACACATATGTATATATATATATATATATATATATATATATATATATATATATATATATATATATATATCTTTAAACTCATGATTTTGCTCCGTTCAATTTAAATTGTCCAATTTGATTTTTCTATCTTTAAAGATATATTTGCATTCGCATAATGATTCATGATATTTGGTGAAGGAACTTGAATTCTTGAGTGGAATAAGGGGGTTCTTGATCTACAACGTTATACGGCAAAACCCGTAATAACAAACTGTAATATACGTTCGGGCTCCTGTATACAACAAATTTTTCTTAGTGACACAGCTCTAAAATATATGTCCGACTCAGCAGCCTGGTTTCTAATAACAATGATAGATAGGAGAGAGGTGAACGATGCCCTCTGTCCAACAGAGCCAAGTTTATGAAAACACGAAAACACAGAGAATCGGGTTCAAACTTGTCAAATATTAGTAAATGAGTTTTACCTCATATACATACATACATACATACATACATACATACTATATATATATATATATATATATATATATATATATATATATATATATATATATATATATATATATATATATATAACGGCAATTCATATATTTATTTCAATTTCAGAACTTTACCCTCTTTTTTTCTCCTTCTATCTTTGTTATTTCACATTCCTAATATTCACATTCTCTTGTTTTAAATGTTCTCACCTTTCATTTTTGAGTTCTTCATTTTGATAATCAAATCATTTTCAAATGTTGTAGTATCTCGATTACCAATATCTGTCACAGATGGACTTGCAGACTCACTGGTAGGCCGACATAATGAACAGTTCCAATCACCTCGAGTCCCTTCCTTTAATGTGTGTCCTAAAATGTCTACTAAAATTGCAACCAAAGGTGTACACACATGTATATTCAGTTTTTGAGCCGGCTAGTCTGCAATTCAGAACGTGTATAACCCCGACCAGAATGCTGGAGGGTTGACATTTTCAATCTTATATTATTATTATTATTATTATTATTATTATTATTATTATTATTATTATTATTATTATTATTATTATTATTATTATTAGTAGTAGTAGTAGTAGTAGTAGTAGTAGTAGTAGTAGTAGTATGTCTTTTTATGGTTTATATCTTTGAAAATAATTTTTTATCGGAATTAAAATTACGCTTAGTGTGTTCCCTGTTTTTCTCTTTTTGAAAACCCAAACTTGTGTAACAATTGTTACATAACAAAAGGCGAGAAAAGTAACTCGTTCATTGATCATTCTTCTGCCTACATGGATACCGGCCATGGAAGTTGGTCACGTGACAGTTTTTAATAAGTGACTAATTTTTAGAAAATTTCGATTGAGGTAACTTTCAAAACGTAGTGTAATTAATTCCCTGTGCATCAAATTTAGGCAAGAAAAAAAAAGAAAAACTCATGTTGGCTAATTATAAATCATTCTAATGAGCTCTCCTGACAGCTACCGAATGAGCAACAGCTCAGTTAGGTCAATATTAAATGCTACAAAACGACCTTTCAAACATCTAACATCTGGATTTTATAAGCAAAGAAGATGTGTTTTCAAAGGTAGCTGAAACAGTTAGGATGCAATCAAAAAATTACAGAGGAAATTACCCGCTGATGTCAGAAATCACTGACTGTAAGCATGAATTAACTTAAGTAGAGGGATTAGGAGTGGTGAAATTTTATGCATATCGCTAAAATTAAGATGCTGTTATTACCTACAGATTGTGCAACGCTCTGGAATTAAATGACCCGTTGTAATTTAGATATAAAACTATCCGTGCCTGCGTCTAGTTGTTATATTTACTAATGGAAGACCTTTCCTAATGCCATGACTAAAATGGAACAAAGTTGGTATCAAATCAAAATATATGTAATCAAAGAATAACTTAATTAGAGGGATTATGAGTCAGTGCATGGTGAGATGGATATTTCACACTTATCTCAAAAATTCAAATCGTGACTTTGCCCAGTAATTACACCGTTCAGCGTGATTTTTGTTCCTTTTAATGGGTTCATTTACGGACGTCTTCTGCGTAAAAAGTATAAAAAATATCAAATCTAGCCTTCAAAATTTGCTTTTGTAACGAGAATAATTATTTTCATCGCTTTGTTTTCTTTATCTGATACAAAATATCTAGTTTTGCTCTTTGAAACGAGTAGATTTCTATACATCCCTGTTCTGGCCTCAGTTGCAAAGCGTGTAGGGAATGATTAGCATTTTTTTTCTTTCAAAAGATAATCAGTCAAAAAATAACTCTTATTACCCAGAAATACTTTCAAGTTGCTCAGTGTTATTTCTAAGATCGATTGTTAGCAGGAATAATATTTTTCGAATGATTAGGTTGGTCAATTCCTTGTGATTAGGAGTAGGCTATCATATGAAGCTCTTTTCGGACTCCGAGCCTTATATTTGTGATCGAACAGGGTCCAGTTGCATTGTTAAGATATGTAGCTACCATAGCAAAAAAATAGGTCTTCAAAGCTTAACTTAGTACCGGGGTTTTCATATCAGAAGATACGCACCCTAAGACGAAACGAGGTTCGTTGAAACACTGGAATTTTCGAAGTAATCACAATGCCAAACACTGGTCTTGTGAACCTGCCATAGAATTGTCAGCACTGCGTAAATCAAAAGATTAACTCTATAAAATCAAATATCTCTGTTTAGAACGTATATTTGTTCTCATTAAATTTCCTCACATCCTCGTGAGCCTTTTATGATCGAAACTAAATTTGTTCGAGACTGTTTGATGAGAATGATATGCAGGTGTGTCCGTATGAACGTATACCTAAAAATTATTTGATGAAATAATCCAAGCTCATTTAATTTTATTTAAAATTAAATGAATATACTTACTGATCTAAAATGTCTGTTCTCTGGTAAACATACATTTATTTACCATTTTGTTGACGAAAAGAACGTTGACACTGCTGAGCCAATTCTCTCAGAAGTTTGTCTCAACATCTTATATTTTGCCTGCTCCAGTTCCACATTTGATCACTTGGGATTCATGTTGTAAGTTGTGATGTCGATCAGTTGCCTGTCATTCTTATAACATAACCAGCCAGTAACCATGCGATTTTCCAATGTTTTTATGGTTTGTTTTCGTTAAAATCTCTCGTATTCCTGTTTTCCCCTAATATGCTGCACCGTCTCATGGTCTCTCGAACGTGATGTTAAACACGATCCCCACGTGTGCACGTTGCATGGTCTTCAAGTTGCCGGTCAATCTTTTGTTTCAGTTTCACGTTCCTATTGCATAAGTGACGATCGGGGTTATGCATTGGTTTCATATCCTTCTTTCTACGGCTATTAAGGATTTCCTTTTCATGGAGGACAAGCTTCTTCTGAAGATTTGTCCTCGTAATTCTCAGCTTGATTCTTTGTATTGGATATTTCATGGATATTTCTAGTTTTAAGTGGTTTGCCCAGGAGAAAACACCACCCTGACAACAATAGGGTGTAAAAAGTATTTCTAAAAATCAGATCGAGTTCGTCGGTAGAAGCTAGTGGTTTGAGGTGTGGCGATATGTTGGAAAGGTGACGGACACCTGTAGTGGTGTAACTTACTCTCACCATAGACACTATACTCATTGCTTTTGAGAAAACAGATGGAACCACGGCCAACTCTAAAGCATTGGCACCGGTTCAAGACTCCGTACGAGACTGAACTCGGGGAGCCAAGTCCATGCTAATCAATTGGCCATACTTTATATATCAATCTACTTTTATTGCATCAATCTTTACGTATATATATATATATATATATATATATATATATATATATATATGTGTGTGTGTGTGTGTGTGTGTGTGTGTATGTGTGTGCAGGTGCGTGTGTCTGTGTGTGTGAGCATGTGTCTGTGTGTGTGTGTGTTCTTCGCCGATACAAAAGTTTTCCTTAATTATTGCAGCCGACAGAAAGCTTTCCCAGAAACAAATTTATCTATTTTCACCTGAATAATTCCATTCACACGATTTAATATTGAATCCCATGAATGAAAGATAAAGCTACACTGGAATAATTTAGGAGAATGGATTTCTATCGAGGAGAGGAAAAAAAAAGGAATGAATTGATTATGATTTACAAAGTAATTGATTTTATTCCCAAAGGACAACAAAGGTATTTAAAGATTGTTTTGTTTTCCTTTTTTCTTTACACAGATTTATTAAGATGTTGGTTTCAGTAAGTTTGTTGGACAGTACACCATTCAATTCTCTCAATCGGACAGGTTTGGTTAGTCACCCAAAAGAAACTGTCACGTGTTAAACAGCGGGTGGAAGCATGCTTTTTGAAAGCTTGATCGAGGAGTATGTTTGTACTTTCACCGCTTCTCCTTGATGCGATCACTACAAAATAGAATAAACTCACATTGTATATTGAACATAGAAATCATGAAATTCATTTCTTTTATCTATAAAATGAGTTTTAATATTCCTATTTTCAGTCTCCTAACCAGCCAGTTAGACCGATTTAAAGACTAAAGAAATCCATGTTGACAGTTTTTGTCGACGGAATATTATTGATGATGATAAACTAAGTTTTCAATTTTATCCACAAAAGCAACGATGTTTTAACAGTTCTGTTCCTTTTACTATTTCACACATCTTTATTAAACGATACTCTCATTACTATATATTCCGATAGATTAGGAAAACTATTCAATTCTTGCATTTAAATATTGGATTTATTTTCAATCAGAGTAACCATGAGTCAAATCCGTGGTATAATTGCTATTCAAAATGGAAAAAAAATGTAATTTGTGTTCTTTCAAGTTCAAAGCACGATGTACGCATTTTCTTTAAATTGGAAGCTTTATTCAAAGATACGAGGAATAAGTCAATTACATTTAAATGCTTTTTCCACAATTACTGAATATTACTTGATTGGGCCGTATCTATCAAGTTTAAATAGATGCATCTCCGCCAGCTGTAGGGTACCTTTCCTCTCAAAGAAGGACCCCAAATACCACCATATTAACTCATTTCATTTTTACACATACGTAAAGCTAGTATGGGATTTTTTCTATTATTTGTCAACCGTGATCATCACAAATGTAGGAATGATTAACCATTCATTCAGTATTGAAATCCAGCTCCAAGCCTTTTAAGATCTCGAAAAAATTGTACTTTTTGCACACGAATAATATTACTATCTTATGTCACAAAACTTGAGGGCCTTACTTTTGTTTTCCCGTTTGGGTGTACCATAATGCCTCTAGATAAAATAAAAACATCACTATTAACATCCAAATCCAGCAGAATTCTATGTGCAAATGTAGTATACCCTGAGATCAAAAGTGATCGCTGAGAAAAAAGGTGCTTTTAACAAGATTGCAAGAAGCGACATTGCTGTTTAAGGCTCGTAACAAATGCGTGAACTTTGCATTGTGAGTCAAGTGTTTATCTTCTAAAATGTTGTAATGAGATGTATGTAATGAATAAGGGAGTAAAATCTCCTTCATTGACGTTTCTTTTTATCCATTTAGTCCTGTTACATTCGATGCTGTTCACATATAACGTTGTTGAGAATAACATATAAATATATGATGATATAAAATTGAGAAGTTTGTTTGAGTAAGTATCAGTTAATTGCGAAATTCCTACACAACAATAAATGAAATGACCTCAGAATTGTACATAAATATCTCAATGTACATATACGATGGCCATTTTTCTTGCAAATGCCAGTTTGCTTGTCATGCAATTCCAATCCAATATATGTAAACCTATAAATACTATGATAACTTTCCGTGCAAAGTGTGTTCTCTGGTCATGCCAGTCCAAACTGAATCTGAAAAAAATAGGAAACGCCTTGGCGACAAAGACATGATTGTCAGACGCTCACCTTCGTAAACTGATGATATGCACATGAGTTATCGTGACAGATATTAAATAAATCAGGTTCTCACGTCAGTAGCTTAAATTGCAGAAGTTACTGGCAGACAGACAAATTAAAATTATCATTTGCTTCAAACTGAAAATTGGAACGTTTCAATCATAATGCGGTTATATAATAATAGATCCCAGATATTCAACAACTACTGACCAATGGGTTTACTCACTTTTTACAAAAACCATCACCAGCCAAGTCATAAAAATAGCTGAATAAAAACCAGCAACTAAGGCAAACGTGTTTCAGCATCGGAATACAACATGCCACTTGCCGAAACATTTACCGATTTCAAAAATTTTGATTCATATTTCGGGACAACATCGTCCTTATTTGGAACATCCGACGACCACCAACTTATGCTAAATTAACTGAAAATGAGGAGGGCAAAAAATTCAGTCTTAACATGGAATTCACCAGAGCAAAACTTATGTGCAACAATTACGACGTAAATAAACACACAACGATCAAAATTATAAACGCAGAACTGGAGAATTTAGACCATTGCAGCTACCTACGAAAACGGATTTCCATCAAATTTCCAAAAGGAAAAATCAAACAAACAATCAGTTTGTGATGGCAAGACTTCTATAGTGGAAACTTAACCTTCAAAAACAAGAAAAATCCAATCATCCAAAGAAGTACAGTATATATTCAATGCATTTTCCTTATAGACACCTATGACACTGAATCATTGAACGCTACAAATACTCTAACCCTCCAGCTGGGAAACATACAACGTGTACGTAAAAGAATAAGGCTCAACTTCAATTGGAGGAATCACGAAACAGCACAATATACCCAAGGATTCCGTGACATCATACAGTCCATTGAAAAACTGAATTGATAATGGCGTGATTATGTTGCAAAAATTGCAGATAACTGATAGACACCACGATTTGCAACATTAATCTATAGAGATCATATTCATAATCAATGCCGGCAGAATACAAGATGAAGAGACGAACTGAACAATTTCCCAAAGTATCGGTGCCGCCATGCCAATGATAAAAAAGTCCTCCGATTCCTGGGGAGACTCTATGTCAAATGACTGGCAGTAATATGATTATGATGATGCCACAACAAATCTTGAAAAATAATGAATGAAAATAGCACTCAAAAATGAAAGTTGATGAAGATTTGAGAGGTAAACATAGAGAGTTCTCATCCCAGCCTCAGTCACTGTTTTGATAGCTTGTCTCTCTTCAACCGAACTCCCTAACCAGCTTGAAGCTCGGTTTGCAGGGGTAGTGGCAGCGCCAAAGTCTTTTTGCAACCTCTGGCTGCGCAATTCAAAATGCCTGCCGCTCATGATGACTTTGTTTGAAGAGTCAACTAATGAGAAGCGAGGGTTTCTTCAAAGCTGTACACTGGTAGGCTACACAACTGAGAACTCTTCTTAGAGGATCTGAGATTGGCAAGCTTATCCAAAATGAATTCCTGTTAAAACTATTGACCCTATTCTCCCTTTGTTCTATGAGAGCGCATGTTCTTCTACAGGTTCCACTAATTTATCTCTAGTAAATATTGATTGAAAGTAAAATTTTAAACACCCCTATTGTCTCACCCTATCTCTTGCTTGTCTCATCAATCATGGGGGAATAAAACAAGAATGAATTATGTTTAGGTAATCACTCGATAGAAACTGTCACCAGACCAACAAATGGAGAAATGACTGATTAGGGGTGATCAACTAAAAAAAGGGTGATGAATGAATAAATTCTCCCACCATCTGTTTCGTGCTGAAAAAAAAAGAACTTCCGAAAATTCAAAGATCCCATCGTCAGTTATGGAACAAGGGACCAATTTAACATGAATGCTTTAAAGCCCCTTCATTTGGCGAGCAGAGTGTAAATACAAAAAAAAATTTCTGGCATCATAAAGAGGAAAAGCTCAAAATCTTAGCCTTCCAGCAATCATTTGTTTGGCTTATGTGCATGTCACATAGATAGAAGAATAAATGAATGGCTGGCAAACCAGCCTTTAAGAATTGAAAAAAACCTATGTTGATATTTTGAGTCGATGGTTTCTAATATTGAAATTCTATTCTCATTATTTCTGATATTTGTTTCATCACTCTTGGGGAAAAAAAGAATAAATAATGGGAAAATTGATCAGGCGTTTCTTTCTAGTTGCAAACTGAAAAGGAATATAAAGTGTAACAATTTGAATAAAAATTGCTTTATAATAAATGAGTTGAAGTTTGCATAATCGATTATTTTTAGAGAGTAATTAACTTTATGAAACGGGAACAGTACGGGGAAAAATATTTTAGAATCATTAACATCAACAGCAGGAGCAGTATTTTAGTGATTGTCGTTGGACATGGACAAGGATTTTACAAACATCTCTTTTGTGAGGGTGGTTGAGCCGAGTTTATTTTGTCACGTTGTCTTAAATTTGAAAGTCATAATTTTGCATATGCCATCTTGATCCATGTTGTGTGCCCTGATTCGATCGGTTGTGCGGCATTCTCACAGCACAGCCAGATTGATTAGTTTCCCCAATACATTCTATGATATCCCTGATTACCGCTCTTTCTTCAATATACTGTGCTGTTTTGTGATCTGATCATATGATGTAGGCCATTGTTCTCTTGTGTTGTATATTTTTCAGTTTATTGGTCCATTTTTTATCTTCATAAGTCGGTACTGGTAGGAGACATTGAAAGCTTTCCCAAAGGGAAATGCATGTAGTATGCTAAATGATAAACGTATTGAGATATATACGTAGGTATTGGATACGGATTAACAGATTTAACTTACTTGCTGTGGACACATAAAACCTGAACTAGCCATATACACACACACACACACACACACATATATATATATATATATACATGTATACACACACACACACACATATCTATCTGTATATCTATCTATGTATGTATATATATATATATATATATATATATATATATATATATATATATATATATATATATATATATATATAAGTAGTTCGACACTCTCCACTGAAATGTTCAATAACTATGTCTGCACTACCCAAATATATACATAACATCGAGGACTCTTCCCTAATAAATTACTCGACTCTCAAAGGAATGACAATATATAAATACAGTATGTTTCAAAAGATAAGAATATTACAAATTAATGGGATATCTATAGTCACGCAATTCTGAACTTCAAAATTTCTATTTATTAGCCTCCCTGGGCTTAAACTGATAAATATCTATTATTTTTGTTACTGTAATCTACCAGCTGGGATATCGTGTCGACAGATATGAACATACTCATAAAAAAGTATTGACAAAATGGAAAAAATATCTCACGATCAATTACTATTCCTGAACTTTATCATACATTGAATGAATTAGGATTCATCCTATTGCCCTTGCTTCCTCAGAATTTCATTCAAATTCAATACGATATATTGTGTGGACCGACAGACAGACGGACAGTCAAACAGAACCGAATACATATACCTGTCTCACATAGATTGTCGAACTAAAGAAGATCAACTCTACTTTTCGGCTTGAAGGCAGCAAAACATTTCCAAAAATAAGCACAACACTCCCATGAATTCTTGGCAAGAGAAAAATGATTCAAATATTTACGAGGGGGCAGAAATAGCTTGACCGAAAGTGGACATATATCTGCGTAAGTTTATCAAGGGAGGTAAGGGTATTTGCTCAGAGCTATGACAGAGCTAAGTCTTTTTACAGCATGTACTTTTATCTTCAATCCGACGTTATTCCGCGTAATCCTGACTAGTTTTGAACAAGTGAGTCTCATTTTGGTAGCTGGAATACTCAAAGGAGACACCAGAGGGCAGGGGAGTGTTAGGGCAACTGAATAACAAGAGGGAACTGAGATATAAGGATGGTATAGGGTCAGGGCAGAAACGTAAATCGATGAATTGTATCCCATGTACTTTCGGATTCTTTGGTTATAAAGTAAATGCTTATAATAGAAGATCAATCTACTGCACACTTTTACAACCGTTTGGTTCGAGAAAGAAAGTATTTTTAGCTTGCTATTGTTGGTTTGTTGGTTCGTATGATTTTGCCTTACGTCACCTCGCAGTATCGATCCTTTTCAGAACATGTATACAAAATATAGATGCCTGTGACGACGAGTGATTTCTTGGTCTACCAGTGATGTTTGCTTTGATTGCTTTGACCTTACGATTGAAAAAGTATCTAGTAATACAGGCTGATTCAAGCAACACAATCTTTCTTAGATAAAATCAGTATCACTGAATAAATTTTTATTTATAGCCTTAAACAACAAGAATATATGCACTAATATCATTTCTTTGCTAAAGATCTCATCAGCAACCATTGCTTCAATATCATTGTTATCAGTCTCTTCCCTATGCCAACTCAGTATCAATGCCCTTGAACAAGTTTACAATTACATCATCTGAGTGTCGCAAACGATCGACTCAATTGAGTCATTGCTGGATGGGACATTGAGAATATATGGTGTACGTTCCATACGGCCCTGCTGCACACAGGTTTGTCTCCACATGGAGATTCTCGATCTTGACGCGTTATCATTGGTAATGTTTGAAAATCAGATAAAAGTCGTAATACAATTACGATAACTGTATTATCTGGGCAGTTTGCCAACTGCTAATCTCCAAGTTTCAACTTTTGCTCGATATTCTCTGCCATCAAATCAAATTCCAGGTTGGTAATTTGGGGGCTACCGGCTAATCAATCCATTATTATTTGTTCTAAATGATCTGAATTTCAAACCATGTTTATAGAAAGACGTACAAAGTTCACTCACAGATTGCTACATCCACAAGAGTAGACAGCGCGCACACATGCGTTTGGTAACTTATCAGTGAAGAAATTAATGCACTCGAAGAAGATCAAATATCTGTTCATAGCGTTATAAATTTTGATTGTAGAAGAATGATTATGTGAGTCGAATTCAAAAATGCTCATAGATTTTGGTCACAAGAAAAAATTGCACAGGGTGATTTCGTCTCTCAACTACAAAATAACACAAGAAACATTCAAAGTACACCTGTGTTCCAACAGTTTTTCTTTTTAGCACCTTACCACAGTTTAAGATATTAATACATTTTAAGAGTACTGTCCAGGGTTATCACGTTATTGGTCTTTAATGCATGGTTATAAAATCAAGAGAAAAAAGTCTGATTTGTCACTTACAGACTAATGCCTTTTAGCAGCAGGTGATGATGGATTTTTGTCAATTGGAATTTTTGATGATCAATCAATAAGTTTTCCCTCTCGCTTTTTGTTGGGCAATGATCATTAGTAAACCCAATATTTAAAAAAAAAAGTAAGCGTGCACTCTGCCAGGCAAAAACGAGTAGTTCAATTACGCTTATATTTTCATTGTAAATTTAACCCTACACTCGGAGCATTCAGGAGGGACTTCATCTTTTTTTAAGGAGTGGGCGTTTAATTTTCATGTCCTTAGCTCAGTGTGACCAGTAGACAAGACACATACATACATAGCCAGTATGACTGCTTTTTTGTCCTATCTACTTCGAACATTTACGGATCATTAAGACTACGATCTAAAACAAAGTCAGAAAATCACTTGTGCACACAAGCACACGCATACATCCCCAGTGTTTATATATGATAACATCTGCTGGAGAGTGGTGGATATTCGTTAGCTCTGTTTTAATATCTATTCATGCATCCGTAATAACACCAGTACAGACGATATGCACTATCTGAAGAACATTTTGCCTTTCCTTAACTTCGGATGAAATCTAAGAATCTGTGAATGAAAGGTTCCTTTCTTTCGCTTCATAGTCGTTTCTGGTAACGAACTTTCCTCAGAACATAGAACCAAAATATTAACCTGCAGAATGAAAAGAACACAACATCCACGATGAATAATCATGTTCAACTTCAACCAGAAAGACCACAGGACAGCATTGCACTATCGGGGGAGACCACGTGTCTGAGAGATCATAGAATCTATCAAGAAGCTCAAATGTCAATGAGTTGGTCATGCTGTAAGAATGGTTGACAACTGTACATCTGGACACACATCATGGATTCCCAGGAATCAAATGCAAAACCAAGACCGGCATAAAATTGGATGGTAAGACAGACTGGACAAATTCATAAAATGATGGCTCCATGATGCCCACGATACAAAAATATGACGAATCTCGAGGAAAGTCTATGTCCAACGACAGAAGATGAAAGGCCGATGACGTTGATGATGACAAAGATGATGTTACAATACAAACAATGCAGTAATTTAATGTACATAATCAGTTAATTAGAAAGAGAGATGAGTAAGAAAGCGATAGCCATGAGTCTATTCTCCAAGAGTTGCACTTTTTAAACACGATTTTAGATCTTTAATTCTTTTGTACGATAAAAGTGGAATCATATTAGTTTCACTTGTATTTCTGTCCTATTCTTTATTCGATCTCCTCGTGAACCGTGTGGCTCATACAGTTTTATTACAGTTCCTTTATTTCCTTTTACATTCAAATTGTGGCATAATTAAATGACACTCATGTTTCTATTATGTTTTTATTGGGTTTTGATTTTAGATTTATGAGCCCATTTTGAAATGCTTTCTTGTGATTTGACTTTGAGTACAAAATAACAACTCTTATGTACTTCGTTTAAATAAACGTCGTCCAAATCTTCTGATTTCTTATAAAAAAAGAAACGTATTACGTATTTTATGCTAAATATCTTTCGCATTTCGACTTTAAATGCACAATGAAAATGTAAAATAAATTGAAAATTACTTGTACGAACCTGATCCTTTTTTTATGTGCCCGCTTCCCCCAAACTTTTGGACCTGATTAAACCTCATTCTATACTGTGCCCCAAACGTGCAGCATAGTAAATGTTTTTTGTTTCCTTTCTCTTTTTCTCCCTGGGGATTACACGTTTGTTCTCAAGATTGAAGTAAGGAAATCAATAAAAATCATAAGTCATTTAGAGAGGATAAAGTTTTTTTTTGTTTTGTTTTTGTTTTTCTTGATGAAGTAGCAAGAATTGTTTCCAAATTCAAAACAAATTTTATTGATATTCCAATGAATGGAGTAAGTGGTGCCACTTCAGTGCTTAATGCCTCTATGTCTATTCTGCGAATTGCAAGTGGGCCATGTAAGTAGTAATATGATATACGGAGCCGAAGCTGGGGACAGCCGTTACCTGCATAAGATCACTACTTTCCTCCTAATTTTTACTCGGTAAGATTAAGCCTAATTAGGTACAGTTTTATAATCATAGTACAACCCAAGACTTGCTAGCTTGCAATGATATCTATTTAGAAACAAAAAGCAAGGAACTTGACGAAATGATGCAAAATAATGGGAAAAACGGTTGTTCTACCTTTCTCCATCGCTGGGCTGGCCAGTCTGCCCCAATTAAGGGATCAGTATCTGAAATCTCAGCTGTATACATTGGCTCAAACATTGATCTCTGATACTGTGGAAAAATACAGAACTATTTCAGCCCAAGGGGCACACAATCTAACTCTGGTTCTACACGAAAAACATTCTAAGTATTCACTGAAGTAACAGCCGAGGGTAAGACTTTTCCAAAGGAAAGGAACCAAATGAATGACGTGAATTTAGGTGACGAAGGATTACTCTGAAGAGAAATATTAGATTTCCGTTTAATCAATAAATTGCCTTCTTACGAACGGATAGTTTTCAAACCGACTCACGGTTATACATGTATTTCTCTTCTGAGAAAACTCCCATTATGATTGCACCCCTGGGGTACGGTCAGAAAATAAATTCACACCTCGTCAATATAGTTATATTGTAAATATGAATAGCCCTAAACGGATTTTCGACTCATTTGCATTGTTGATTCACAAATTCGAACAACAGAATGAAAACTAAGCGTTGTTCTTATTAATTAGATTATAAATGTTTTTTCTTTCTTCAATCTAATATGTAAATTATTGAATTGCAAAATAATCAAATAAGCACGTAAAGTTCTCTTTTTGACAACTAAATAGATTATGACTGCCCGATAAAGAAAAGTAACATAAAACTTATATTCATTTGGATACTATAAAAAGAAACGTACTTTCAGTCACAGTAACTGAGTGAATTATATATTCAATGAAAAATCAAAATGCGCCACGAGTTAATTTGTATCTCAAGAAAACTTTACAGATATTGTAAAAACGTTCATGCTTTCGATGGGCTCCTTAGAAATGTTGTTTCGCTGGCCATCACAGGAAGCACGTTTTTCATTGAGTGCATCAGTGTCACATGCTGGTGTTAAACCTATTCATTGATGAATGGAAAAGAATAACTCGGTTGTACTTCCACTTGATATTACAAGCATCCAGTGAATGCTTTTAGCTTTGAGTGAGCTCACAATGTTTGAGGGTCAGTAAAACGATCATATATGCAACGTATTTTTATGTATTTATCTTATTTAATCTATTTTGTAGATATATATGTCATATCCAGTTTCTTTGCCTGTATACAATCAGAATTGAACAGTTCTCATTCAAAATAATGATTGCATTGTTTTAGGCTTTCAATCACATATGTTTCAATATACGACTTTATAGATCCGCTGTTTGAGAAGTATAAACCGTGCTGCCAACAAAGTATTCATCAGTTGATGACTTCAATGTAAGGCATGGAGCTGTGACCGAAGCACAGTTTCCCTTCAGCTATTGCACCCTAGCAGTACTTTAAGTCACAACTACACTTTCTTGTTTCCCTGTTGAAGTGGGAGAAGATTAAATCAACCATTATATCTTCATGCAGTCATGACTTTCTAGTCAATTGTCATGAGCTCAGAAATGGAAGGTTTATTCAGATGTTAAGATTTGAATTAACAATGTCTACAGCAGTCGGTGAAAGTCAACTTCACTAGGAAAGCTGTACATTATGAAAGTTAAAGCCACTGGCGTTATCCGTTTCTTATTTCGATCCATTCATGTGAACACTCAAATACTCTGCCAATAAAAATTGTTATACAATTGTTATACACGACCTTTTATACAGACAAGAACATTTATATAGAAAGATTAGCTACAACCAGCTTATCTGAGTTACTTCTAACTCACTTCCATATATTGCATTTGTATTATTCAGCGATCATTTTTATTGATAGTTGAGAGATTTAAATCCTATACCTAGTTGTTAATAGACATGACACGTTGTTTCCGTTTATTGAATTTTTAACTAGTTATGATATTGATACCTAACAACATCAACGTATTCAGTGTCTCTCTGTAGAAAGGTCGGTAGCAAACTCATCTCACACGTTATTCTGACTGTTAAGAGCTGGATTTTCACTAGGCACCTGAAATTGGTGCCTTGTGTCATGTAGAATGTTAATACGTATCAGTCTCCAACCTGCTGCATTACTGATTTAGTTATTTATATTCCACACATGCCTTGGGTTCAGTGTTCGAGCTTGGTTCAAACCCAAGGATTCTGAATGCTGATTCTCCTCCAAATCATCAGTTCCATTCGGAAAACTTTCAAAATGTAATCTCCTTGAATGAATTCTCCGAATATGACTTTGTACCAATGTACTTTGTACTGATGTACCGATTTCTACTAAATAGATACCAATATAACTAGGCTTATTTTAGTATCGACAAACCAAACTTTTGTTCAGTAAAAAAACAAAAAAAAAACGGTAGTATCAGTCAAATTGGGGAAATTGAAAATCCAACACAATATGGACACTTTTTGAATCATTAGCCTTCGACAAAATAATAAGTCTATATCGAAGATAGTTCGGACTAACGGTCTCATGTCACCAAAACTCTCGACATAGGTTCCTTCAACTTCCAAGTGAGACTGACTGGCTGGTTATTTGTGTATACTTCACGCATACAAGCTGATACAATGAAGCTAAACTCCTGAATATCGGAAATGGGCTTGATGACAAAAACTGCTTTTTAGTTCGGGATGGAGGTAAGTTTTTGATATAATTTGTTTGATAACCCCTTTATTCTATGTCCCACTGCACTCAAGCTAATTTTTGGAAATTTCTGTTTGTTTTTTTTTTGTTTTTTTGACAACTTCGTTGTAATTTCGACAAAAGACAAGCGAAATTACTTATCAATTGATCATCTATTTTTTTTCAATTCCATTCCATTGTCATCCCACAACACAGCATGAGGCAAGAGGACATTGGTCGGTTGATGATCCAATTGAATGACCGACCATAACCGCTAGAATTTTTTTATATGGTCTGTAGAAGCTACTGGAAGCCTATGATAGCAATTTAAACACTTTTTTTTTGTTTGACATATCATTAGCCAGAATTCTAGGAGAAAGACTTCCAGAGTACGACCAGGAAATTGGAGGAAATACAATAATTGTCTGAAACCAATCAATAAAGAACATTTCAGTTAAATAATACTTGGCTCTTGAGTGCAGTGTTTTAAGAGCTATGACATCATGAAAAACCCTCAAATGTTCCCTGTTCCTCAGTGATAAATGTCATTTACTGATCATTTATTTCTTGAAAGTACATAACACGGTAACTATTCCTTCAAAACCTTACTTTTTTGCTATAAAAACAGTGATATTTGAAAATTAGTAGGACAGCGGTTACTTGGCACTTTTCCAAATACGAGAATCAAAAAACAGTTACAACGAACGTCACCATCTTCTTAACAAAAAACAAGCTTTGAATAGATTATAACCATTTTCTTTACATTTCATCTCATGAAGAAACAGAAGCAAAGCACAGGGAAGAAACATAATGATGCACTATGTAATGATCGGGGATGAATTACGGGAATACAGTGCAAAATACGAAAATAAATAACAAGAGTTATAAATTGGAAGGGAGTTTCTAAAAGTGTCAGCCAATGAGAGAGAGAAAGGAAGCATGAAAACAGTGACTGTCTTGTTGACATTATGTCTAGGGGGTTGATATTGGTGGGGCTTATGTCATCATCGGTTTCTTGGGTAGGTCTCTGTAGAATGATGGATAATTCTCAGGCTGAAGGAATTTCGCATTGCACCATGGTTTATTGAGTTGATGGGAAATGCTTTTATCTGAGAGAAAAAAAATATTACAGGTCTGATTGGTATTTTAATAGGAAACCCTCACGTCACCAAAGCAGCATGTGTCACATCGAGGGTAAAACAAACAAAATTTTAGTGATCAATGAATTAATTACTTCCCTCGCCTTTTGTTGGGAACTAATCCCTGAGATTCAAATTTTCAAAAGAAAACATTTTTTAATGCTATTCGACATAAACTAAGGCTCTTGCTTTACATGAGCTTCCATTGGAAATTGAACCCCTTACGAAAGATTAATTCTTGGTGAAAACAAGATTAAGTAGTAAGAGTTTTCTGCATTTAAGACCCACTGACATGGCCTATGTACACTGCACATAGATAGTCAGCCAACCAGATAAACCAATAAAAACTGAAGAACCTGTGCTAATAGGTTTTACAGGTGGTTTTTAAGATAAGTTAAACGACTGATTCAATGCAAAATAATGTTCAAGCTACATATCTTTTGTCACATATCGTTTTTTTTATTGTTTTATATCATTAGAATAATTATTGAGTAGAAATGTTCCTGCCTTTTGCTCAATTTTCCAGCATAAGTTGCAAGTTTGGTAATACAACTTAATCAACATTTGGCACTTTTTAAGGAAAATCTATTGCCGTTAATGGAAAGTCTGAAAACCTCCTGCCTTTGAATAATCTAAGTTTAAAAAAATGCCTTTCTTAATGTTGCATCATTCGCCTTGAACAATTATTCATCTCTAATATCACGGTTGTATGATGTGTAAAATCGAAAGAATATTCGTATCTCTCACAAATAAATCATGGTAGTTTGTACAACAATTATTTAACGAAGACATCGTCCAGAATTATCTCTAAAGGATAATTTTTTTAAATCTTAAATGATCTTTTGTTTGAGGATTGTTGTCCGAGGATGAATCAAAAAAAAAATAATAATTCCTTTGTAACATTTTTAGATGCTGCAAAATTATGTATCCATGCAAATTCCTAAAATTGTAGCACGAAAAGTGTGCCATGAAGAACATAATGACACACACATATAGACAAATAAATAGGGAGGATACTGTAGCCTATAAGCTGGTCAGTCGGGATATTCCTCTGTTGGGCTAAGCTGATTGCATTTGCACTTTTCATTCAATCTTTTGGACTAATCACAGTAATTAATAACTCTGTTACATCCATGTTGCATTAGATACACTGGTTCTTGTGAGGTCAGCAAAGTTGAACAACGTTGAGCATGTTTACTATTAAGAGTGTATATTGCAAAATATCAAAGTGATCCTTTCTGTTTTTAATATCTTTTTTGGGCCTAGGGCTACAGATGCACCCTGCGATCAGACTATTTTGTAGACAACTCCTCCAACTTGGCCTATGTAAATCTGGTCGCCTCTCGAAGGATCTAATACAAGTCCATTTGACCATCCAATTCCTATCTTCTTTTAGGGATTTTAGTCTGATATTATCCCCTTCAAGAATGGCCATGCTGGTCCATGCCCATACCCTGGGTCTCGATTTTCCTGTTAAACAAATTATCCATCCGTTTGCAATAACAAGCATCCCTTCACTTCTTTTCTGAAAAAGTATCTTCCCAACCAGGCTCTACGAATACAGATCGCTTGGGTGATGCTGCTACAGCTCCAGAAGTAAGTGGATTTTTACGGAATTGTGTTGCTAATCTTTGCACAAATCCCCCCCTCTCAACGTTGCTCTGAATCGGAAAAATGACTCAAACAAAACATCATAGATCAGGGAAAACCTGGCATTGCTTCCCCTCACAAAAAGAAGAAAAACAATGACCTTGCTCTGAAATAATTACGTAGACTCCTTTAGTCAAAATATTTAACATATACGTCCATGACCCTTTTTTCACCGTGAATTGATATTGACTATACTCTAGTAAGCTGGACAAAAGTGTAGCACTTTTATTCATAGATGGAGCATCGGTGAAAAGTTAAGTATAAGTAATCAATAAGTTGTTAATGAACTCAATTTCAATTTCAATGCGTATATCTAACATATCTGACCAGAATAATGAGCCAAATTCTTCACCCTATATTATTGCAGAATTGACCAAGTTGATACCAACGTGCCTATTGCTACCTTTGTTCTATATAGACATGTGTTTTTCTTCGTACTGAAAGGGTTTTGTTTACATTTTACCACTATACGTGATAGTAGGGTTTACATTATAACGTACCTGAAGTTATAATTGGCCATTTTTTCCTAAACTACCAAAACATAGAGATCGCAAAACGTTATCCCTCTTGAGGGGTGGAAATCACTACCTTTATAAGATCAACCCCAGGAAAGTTTATTGTTGAAAATGTTGTGCACGATCTAACGTTCATAGAAATCGTTTGGAATAAGGTTGAGATTTGATGGTAAAGGCAAAGGTTGAGAGATCCGAGAAAGACTTATCCGATTTGATGTCATAACAGGAACATCAACGTTTTTTGAAGTGTAAATAAAAATGCCTATCTATACGAATCTGGGAATTGAGAAAACCGAGCCAATTTAAGTCAGGGGGCATAACACTCAAAGATTGATCGTACATCATTGGTATTCCCTATTTCATTACCTCTTCTTCAAGAGAGCGGCCAAGCAATGAACAGTATGGAGAATGGACTCAGCGAGTCCATTCCAAACTCGATTTGTGCCAGTGTTTCTACGATATATTTGGAAAGATTTCATTTGTCTTTGACGTAAAGTTTTTTTAAAAAGTTTGACTGGCATTTATGGCAAAAATGGGAAGGAAATTCTACCCCTCTACTCGATTACCCTCCAAGGTATAGGAGAAATGATGGACTTCCGTTGTCGACGAACATTTTTGCAATGCCATGCAGTTTTCTCCCTTGTCTCAGTTTCTAAATTTCCCATAACTGTTTCCCGACTAAATTAAACAAAATATAGCAAAAGGGTTGTAAAATACTGCAACCAAACTTAAACTTCACTAAATAAATTAAAGAAAGAAAAATGGCGATTGAGACGCGAAACATGCCTGATATTTTCACTAATCCGTGCAATATTCAGATATACTTTTCAATACATAGCGTACATCATTTCCTAAATTTGATCGCCTGAGAATCCGGTTGAGAAATCAAGCAAATAATCACTTTAGTATGACAAGCCTCTGGTAAAGCAAGCCCAGCCTTCAGAAACTAGAAATTCTCCTCGGTTCTGGGTGGAAGAGTATAGTCGATATAAACCTATGGAGCTGAAAAATGGAAGATATGTGGCTGACCCTCAAACTGAAAAGCATGCAACGAGCATATGAGAGGATCATGCTCAGCATCATACGGAGAGATCATGAGAGAGAAAAGAGCCGAGGCAGGCAGAATATGAGATCCTAATATGAACTGAATAGGTCCAGAATGTACTGACTCTAAGATCTAGAAATCTGAGATAGAGAGGTTCTGTGAATCGTTTGGAAGGTCTATGTCAATTGATAGACCATATAAGGAGGAGGAGGAGGGGGATGGTGCTGCTGCTGCTGCTGATGCTGCTGATGCTGATGATGATGATGCTGCTGCTGCTGATGATGAAACTTGTATATCAAGTGTCCCCATAACTATAGAAAGCTTGGGTATTTGCAAACGGAGAGGTATTCAACAATCTATTCTTGGTCACGATTTGTTGTAAATTGGTTTCTCGTAGTTTCTTTTGAGGACATATCACGGTGAAGGTGAGGGCCTGGTAGAAGAAAATATGCCAACACATTTTATCCCCACTCTCCATTAAAAAAAGAACGTTAAAAGCAACCGAGTTAGTTGGATCCGTTTTAAACATTATCTTTATGCAGGTATGGTTAGTAACGTGATAGTAACTGTCACGTGACCAGCATCTTTTGGGACTTACTTGAAAATTGTAAAAAAAAAGGAAACTATTTACTCATTTGTTATATATCACGCCTTTTGTTTGGTGGTGGGTACTAGAAAACAAATCAGAAGTTTAAGAAAATAATGTTAAAGCTGATTGACAAACTAAGGAAAACTCAAACTTACTAGACAATTTTCCACGGTGGAATGTCCCCAAAATCATAAACACTTCCCTTCTGGACATAATAAGAAGTAAATATTCATTTGAAACTCCATATTTGTGGCCTATATACCGGGTCACACCAGCATAAAAACTGGAGAAACCTGTGTTGTCAGTCCATATGACGATTTTGGTTGACTCTTTCTGTTACAAAACTTCATCTAAAAATATTTTAGGGGGGATGTATATGAGTGTTGTACTCCCAAGAGTGTATTATCGTTTTCACGTAACTTTTCCAACTTTAGCAGCGCCGAATTAGATTTAACCAAGGTTGTACATATAAGCTTACGTATAAATATATATCTTTCTTGAGAAATAGGAAGATTTAAAATGCATTGAAATGATATTTTTATCGTTATTATTTTTTTGCTGACTTGATTTGTTCATCCATTTTAAATATGCTACAGTCTGCCCCGAACACATTCTGTCGTATAGAGAAAAAAGAAATCCGTCTTCCATTTCTCTCAAATAGCAAAAAGCCTTTTACATGTTAGAAGCAAACAGACAAAATAGTTTTCAGAAATTAGAGGTGCCAAGTGAAAGGTGAATTTCAATAAAAGATGTATCTGAAAGAAACAAAATAAAAAGTGAACAAAAAGGAATTTTCCTAAGATGGCGTCCATATGTAGAAGAAAACAAAAAAATTGTCTTTTCTCCCTATGTTTCGATCGAATGTTTCCAAAGTTATGATTCTTTCTATTTTATTCTTTTTCAAGTTTAACATAGTTGCAGACTCCATACAATGAGTTGTGAAAGTGCATTTTATGTCTCTACCTTCAAATATAATTTTAAAAGCACAGGTAAAGAATTAGCTATGGCTAAATGGACACATATCTTAAATAAACAAAATAAACCTAAATGGATGAAAAAAGAAAAAAAAACTGCTTTTACTTGAATTATTCCCCCTTTCGCTAATGTATTTTGATGGAATGTCTTTGAGATTTTCTTTCTTGTCATTTTCAGGATATATCGAGGGAAAAATTCCCAGATATTCTAATTTCATTAGAGGCCTTTGATAAATCAGTTTTTTATCAATGTCTGCGTTGGACTGTCAACCAAAACTGTCAACACGTTCATCATAGGTTTCTTCAGGTTTTATATGATTCTTGCTTGCGTGGTATATATTTATGTATGTATGTATGTTCCACGTTCACAGGTGGCATCGTTCGAAATTCAAAAAATTACTCGTAATTTTATCTACGGGAAATACATTAGATATAGAATAATAAGATACTCCCTATCCTATTTACATAACTATTTAAACGTAACATTATTTCAAATTAAGCTGTATATAAACAGCAAATACTATGACATGATACACTTACAATAGTTAGGCGTCCAATCAGGGCGGAACCCATTGGATTGTTACACTGATCGTTAAACTACCAAAAGCTGTCTACCGATTCCTCGGTCGTAATTTTGATTCTCCGTAGTGAAATGTTAATTTCTAATAAAGGTTTGATCTGATGTGATTGCCCCGAAAACAGTGAAGTTTTTACTTATTAAAATTGAATGAGGGCGGTTGTTGTTGTTGCTGATATTCTTTCCAATTTTTACTGGAGTTTGTCGATACATTTCGAAAGTGAAAACAAATTTAGAGGTTGATTGGATGGTACTTTTCACCCAAAACAAAGGAAACGTGTGAATTGCACGTTGTCAATCAGATTGATTATAGTTTTTAATGGTAACACTTCGGGGCGAACTTTATTCCCTGGAACCGAATCGTGACAGAAAATAAAAGTGAATCTAAAAAAAAAACTTTCCAGTTCGTGTTGAGAAAGACCTAAAAGTAATTCCACTTGAACTGTTCAGACTAGGTAAACCCTGGAAATAACTTTCATGTGTGAATGAACTACAGCATAAGAATCGGAGACGATGCTTCATTCCCCTCCGCCCTAGGCAAGGTGAGGTTGAGTGCATTTGAAAGACTAATATCATCTTTTTTTGTGAGAACAAGAACCACGTATTAAACAAAGCGTCTGCCTTTCATCATAAGCTTAGGAGTAGTAAAAAAGAGTATTGTAAATAACCGTAAGAATGGACGTGGATCAGCTGAGCCCATTGAAAATATGTTTCTTTTGAATATATGCGTTAGTGACTGTCTGAGAAGAGATTATAGAATGCATGAGTCTGCATAAATGTATGTACAAGTGTGTTTTTTTTTCGTTTTTTTTCTAGCTGCTAAGAAAAACAAGTCAAAGTATCTGGTCTGAAGCAATTTCAAGTTGCCGTGTGTAGGGGTGGCGTGTGCTGGTGCATATGTGACATATAGTTAAATTATATGTATGCATACGTATATGTATCGAAATGACAAATTCATAAAGGGTCAGTAGTATGCTGGGGCGTCTTCGTAAATCACTTTAATGTTTTTGTGCATGTGTAAGTGTATGTGCGTATCATGTGAGTGTCGTGTGTGTGTGTATGTATGTGTACGTTTTGATGCACAGCATGGCTGGACTTATGTTTATGTATATGTGCCGATTTAGGCCAGACAAATTGATTGAGGGCAGAAACAAAAATCTATCGACGATTTCCACGAAGTTTAGACACGAATGGTCGCTGTCCTCCGATTTCAAAAGTTGCTCTTAGGCAAAACAGAAAACGAAAAAATGCATTTTGGGGATGCTATCAACAATACACTGTTCTGTCTTCAAAGAAAATCACCTGTGCATTTCAGATAAGGTGTGCAACGTATAAAATGATAGAAAAAAAATGAAAAGCAAATTGATTGGTTCGTAAACGGAATTTGTTTTTCGTATCGAATCAGGTGTTTTTCTCCCAAGATATAAAATTTTTTCCAAGTTCTGCTCTCGACCAGCTCACTGTCTTGGCGACTCATTGAAATACAACGGCCTTTCAATAGAATGAAACATTCAAATCATTTGCACAATTTGGTTGAAAAAAAAACAACACTTTGAACGACGCATTATCGAGCATAATCTATGTCCAATAATCTAAATTCAACATTTCATCCCTGGCCGATAACCCACCTTATCACAATTTTATCGTAATGTATTTGAACTTCCCAAGATGTCGTGTGGCCAGCTATTCGCAACTGCTTAGATCCATGGATTAAATAGAAAAAAGTACGCCATTGAGAATTCGATCCGTAACAAAATTTCCTTCAAAGCTAAAGGCCAACCTTTGTAAAAAATGTTATCAGAATTCCCTCAGAACCCATTGAGATATCAATATGGATATTAACAAAAAGACAAAAAATGAAAAATTGAATTTTCAAAGACTGACAAACCGAAGATGATACATATATAGATCTACTTTGACTAATGCAATTAGTTCGTTCCACAGAGAAATGTTATAATATTCAAACTCTACTGGTCGAAGTCATACGATTTAAGCTATATTAAATTGTACCTCAAAGACGTAACCATGCCATACCGAAATATGCTCTGACAGAATCTCACTATTCACAGTATCCGTGGTATGAGATTGTCGGAGGAGATGATAACGAAGGGTAGATTTTTTGGATTTGTATTTAAACAGGGAAAGTGTCATTGTGCACGACTTATTTGGTTACTGTGCAAGCAAGATGAAATATTTTGAACTAGAATGGGATGATCGTATTCCTGTATAGAATTTGAAAAAGAGATGATCAGTGAATATATCATATCTCCTTTTGTTGGGGTAAGGATCACCAAAATGTCTGAATTTTCCAAAACTGAGCCGGTAGGGAACTAGGCATCATTTTATTTCGACACCCTATCACAAGAAAAATGGGGAACAGGAACTAAAGTAAGCATAAATGCTTATAATTTCAGCCCAATATTTTCATCAGTGGGGTATATACGCATGATTAATACATACATTGGCAGGCAGTCAGCTAGACAAGCATGACAACTGAAGAAAAGTATGGCAATTCTGTTTGTAAAATTGTGTGTTTAGTGAACGTACATTGATCAGATTTCATATGTGTGCGTTTGCTTGTATTCATTACCATTTGTTCATGTTTTTTCATTTGCGTTTTTCTTATGTGAATTAACTGTTAATTGTGAGTGGGCGAACATGTGCTTTAATTTCTCATCAAACTAGTGTGTCGCGCTTAGCATGATGTTTCTGTGATGTGTTCTTAGAGAATACGAACAGATTTCTTGTTTGTAGAAATAGCAAAATTTCAAATGAAATAAGGAATGAAAAAGTGAAACAAAACAGGAAGAAGAAAAAAGCTGCTGGAGTACAACGCAAAATAGAATAAAATGGAGAAAGGTTGGGTTGAAAGATAAGGTTGTATGTTTGATGTACGTTTCCCACATTACCGTTAGGTTTCACGTTGTTTATTTTCGTTCTACGTGTATACACGGTGTAATTAGTATGTTGCCTGGAGCGGACACTGAACAACAACGTCTGTAAATATCTCGTTCACAATACATCTGCAACAACTTCTTGCAGAGCAAATCAATAAATTTACAAAACAAAAGAACGATTTTTTTCCGACATCTTTCATTGAGATGTTTCCCTTCCTATTATGCTTCCTTTTCTCCCTGCGCTTTTTTTGTTGATGTAATCAGAATAGACGAAATTTTGCAATGACTTTGTGAATTCACTGAATACAAGATATTTATTTGGTCAGGTAGTGTGGATTTTCAAAAACTAAGTCATTTGATTTATATCTCTCTCAGTGAGGCCGATAATAAGTTAATTTGAAATCAGGTCTGATCAGTTACTCAACAAAAAACATCGAGTGGCAAAGGTCCTTTAGCTGCCTGTTTTGTCGGGCATTATCATTTAGAAAAAAAAATCGCAGAGAATCAATGATCAATGAATAACCTTCTTCCCTTGGCCTTTGTCGGCAAATAACCTGAAGAATATCTGGATTTAAAAAAACAAAAAAACAAGCAGAAACAGATAAAAAAAAATCAACTCAGCATTAACTCACTCGGCTAACGGAACCCTCCTCCAAAAAAGAATATAGTAGAGAGTTTATTAGAAAAAGCAAAAAAAAAAACAACAAAAAACAACTTTTTTCTTAACATAATACGGAGTAAATGCTCAAAGTTTTGGTCTCTTAGCTCCATTGATGCTGCTCAGACGCTTGATATAAACATATGTACAAACATAGCTAAACAGACGGACGAACTGAAAGAAACCAATGTTGACAGTTATGGTAACAGTTTTTTGTTAGGGTATCCTGCTAAAGTAAATGTATTTGTGTGTATTTCGTTTAATTGCTGGCGTTGACAGTTTCTTTCATGAATAGAGTATTAGAGCAGAACAGAAAAAGATTGCTCGGAAGCAAATCCTTATTCTTGTATCAGAATGAAGAAAAAAATACCGTTTGCAACTCGTTTTTGATGTTTCTTCTAATAATATAAAGTTGACTATATCAATTGGGTATGCTCCAATGTATAACTCTGGTTCACGGGAACCAGGCTTACAGGAGAACTTTTTATAGGAACCAAATGTACGGTGATACTTCCATTAGAAGCAATTTGTCAAACATAAACTGATAATTGGGAAATAGGTATAGCTCCACCTAAAGCACCCTCCTTCCAACAATTGACTAATTGTTTTTGGCAAATTGCTATGCTTTCGTTGAGGGAAGGAATTCAAGAAAGGATTCGCTGAGGGGTCGGACTATGGACTCTGTCAGCACTACAGACTTTCTAAGATAAGAGGATTTTCAGGAAAACAAATCGTATATATCTGCATTTTAATCGATATCATGTATAGGTCAACCAAACCATGGTCACAAAATATGATTATATATATCTATATATACATATATGTGTGTGAGTGTGTGTATGTGTGTACTTCTATGTATGTACGTATGTATGTATGTATGTATGTATGTATGTATGTATATATATATACATATATATATATATATATATATATATATATATATATATATATATATATACGCACACACACACACACACACATATGGGTTTCTTTTATCATCCCACATTTCTTTTTCATATTATATATGAGATCGGATATGTCTAAAAAAAACTCCATTTCCAACGCTAAATCCGTATAGCTAAATCATAAAAAGTTAGAAAATAATATTTTGATACAGACGACAAACTCCGGTATAAAATCTTTCAAACTGTAAAGCATGCTTTTCACGATTTTCCAAATTTAAACATTGCAGGGGTTGACATCAATGTAATTATTAAACGAAAAAAAATATCCGTATTGTTTGTATTAATACATTCCTTGAACAGTTGGGGATTGACTATGAATTAGTTCAATACTACAAACAGTATTTTCCATGAATTCAACCCCTACAAACTGTATCGCTCAGAAATTAGTACTACCATACCAACTACAATGTCCATAGACAGCCAGTCGATTTCATTGTCCATAATTAAGTACAGCCTTTATAGGCATTTTCGTCCATGAGCAAATCCCTTATTCCGAATCCTTCTGCCTCACCGTTAAACGTGATTTCTATTATCTCAACGGAAAGATATATATATATATATATATATATATATATATATATATATATATATATATATATTACTGAATGAATAACAAGAAATATATCATCATCATCATCATCATCATCATCATCATCATCATCATCATCATCATCATCAGTCTTGTAACATCTGTTGTTTGACATAGACCTCCCTCAGGATTCGCCACAATTCCCTATCATGGGCACTGCGGGACCAGTATTTCCTGAATTTGTCTGGTTCATCTCTCCATTTTGTGTTCTGTTTGCCTGGGTTTTTTATGTGATCTCTCAAGATCCAGGTTCTGAGACGTGATGTCCATTGGTTTTCTTTCATTCTTGCAACATGGCCTATCGATTGCCATTTGAGATTAATAGTTTCTATGAGGTAACAAACACCTGCTTTCTTCCTTATATACTGTGCTGTCTTGTGATCCCCTCATGTACACATTGCATACTTCTCAGTTTGCTGGCCTGTATCTCGGTTAAGTTCCATGTTTCAGCTCCATAAGTGACTCGGGGGAGAATGAATTGGTTATATACTCTTCTTTTTAGGATTATTGGGATCATCTGGTTCTTGTAATTTGAACTTGCTCAGCCGAAGGCTTGCCCTCCCAAAGTGATTATTCGCTTGATTTCCGCCTCTTTAGTAGGTCTCATGGAGATTCGTTGTCCTAGGTATATGTAGTGGTCTATCTTGCCGAGTTTTGCATTTTTTATCTTGACAGTTATGTTCTTATTCTCAACATGATTATTGCACATGATTTTCGTTTTACTGAAGTTCATGTGTAGGCTGATTTCTTTGCTTTCTTTGTTTAGATCGTCTAGCATTAGTTGGAGGTCGCGTGGGTTCGCTGCAAAAATGACAATGTCGTCTGGAAATCTAAAGTTGCTCAAGTATTCACCGTCTATTTCAATTCCTCTATTCTCCCAGTCCATGTTCCAGAAGATCATCTCAAAGTAGACTGTAAATTGTTTTGAAGACCTCGTATTATCTTGTCTTTCTCTTTTTTGGAGCTGAAATGGTTCAGGGACCTTATGTAGCCTAATTAATGAGTTGCTGTGGTTGTATATATGTTGCAGTACTTTAACGTATACATGGTGTACATGTTGTATGGTGATGGCTTTCATGACCATAGGAATTTCTACAGGGTCGAATGCTTTCTTGGAGTCTACAAATAATACGGCAAGTGTCATTTTGTATTCTGCTGCCTTCTCTTTCAGATGATTTATTGAATGGAGATGGTCAATGGTCGAGTAATTTCTTCTAAATCCAGCCTGTTGTCGTGGTTGATTGTCGTCCAGTGTT
This sequence comes from Thysanoteuthis rhombus, assembly GCA_963457665.1. NCBI lineage: Eukaryota > Metazoa > Mollusca > Cephalopoda > Oegopsida > Thysanoteuthidae > Thysanoteuthis > Thysanoteuthis major. Next base: position 84,731,385 of record OY735199.1, on the reverse strand, counting down.
TTAGGAATCCAGTTGGTGATGATTTTTGTGAAAAGTTTGTAAATGCAGTTGAGCTGGCTTATAGGTATGTAGTTGTTAAGGTCTTTGGGGTTATTTTTTGGATGTAGAAGCATTATAATAGGAGTATTCCAGCCTTTACTCTGTTCCTTCAATTGACTCTTTTGCCAGCATTTTTGATTAGATCGATGGTGATGTTATCTAGTCCAGGGGCTTTTCTTTTTCTGGTTTGTTTGATGGCTTGCTCCACTTCCCATGGTGTAACTTTGTGGAAGACTTCAAACTGATTGTCGGCATCGTGTGTATTCTGGTCGTTATTGTATTGTCCGTGCTTTGAAGAGTAGATTTCCTGGTGAAATTCACAGATGTGTTCACCTATTCCGTCTCTATTTGTTCTTATGTCTCCGTTTGCTTCGAGAATGCTAGTTATCTGTTTCTTCCCTGTACTGAGAGCTTTAAAATTTATACCTTACTATAGATGCATTTGTTTATTTCTTGGAATGAAAAAAGCATTTGCTTATTCGAAACACACATTTTTTTTGAGTATGTATGAATTGTAAAAGAGCAACCCACTGATTTCTAGGTGGTTATTTCAAAACAGGGTTAGCAAATGTCTAATAAATATAAATCAGTTTCCACAGTGTTATGTAACAGATGAACAGTGGACAGTTGATTCATCCTGGATCAGGGATTACAGTCACAATAGAAAAGCAAAGATCACAACCAGTACTGGAGCCTCCACTTCGCATGGTATAAATTTGTGGAAGACTTCAAACTGATTGTCGGCATCGTGTGTATTCTGGTCGTTGTTGTATTGTCCGTGCTTTGAAGAGTAGATTTCATTACATCCAAACACTTTTTTTAGTTGATAGTAGAATGCATACAATAGGGGTGGAAAAATATCACAGGGATTTTTCGTGCTAATCTATTGGAGTCTCTGTCGAAAAGACTACAAGTAGTAATAGTATATAAATGAAATTATATCAAAAATTGAATTCGTATGGAAACATTTCCGTAGCGATGTACACATTTTTTAGAGGTATATTAATGATATTTTGATGCTGTTTAGTTTACTTGTATATCCTAGAGGTTCAATTTTTCTGGTATGAACAATACAACCCTACAATTATTGTTTTGAAGAAAGATTGAATTTCATCGAAAAATTTTGTTTGGTAATACATTAACTTTACTGCTATATCGGCGATAATGTATGCATTTGTTATTTTAGCAAAGAAACTTTTTTCGCGTGGCACATTGCAGTAGACAAATTGTTCCAGGAATAAAAGTTTCTGTGCATAAAATGGGAATAATTCCCGTTAACCCGAGAATAAACAAGAATTAAGAGCATAACCTCTACCAAATGTTTCTTTCCTCTGGCCAATGGTCACAAGTTTTGAGTTATGGTCGAACTTCAAATCATTCTGTTAAAATCAAATCAAACCAATGGATAAAATGTTCAAAAAATGTTTGGTCAAGGTGAAGTCTAAGGGTTCCAAATATATTTATATATATTCTTCTAAGGTTATAGAGGGAGAGCCAAGTAAATCAACAAAGTCGAACTCGAGACCACTCATGAAGGCATATGATTATTTTGCCAACGCAGGGATAAAAAACAAAACTATTAAATTGGTTCCACGTCTTTACTGAGCATTGACCAAATATGAATGGATTATACCTCGTAAATATAATGTTCATCTATTCAAAAAGAAACAGAGGCAATATAGAAGCAGATCACTTATATGCATTGAAGTTTGTTATTTTTTTTTATCACATTTGGCAAACAACTCCAATGTCTGTCATGACATAATCACGAGGGTCATCTAATCGTGAGTCCCTTGTTCCTGATGCCTTGTCTATCTGTTCTTACCTTGAAATACCGTCGTCTGTTTCATTCGTGGCGTTACTCATTCTTAATTCCTTCAAGCAATACTGGGCTATTGCTAATACTCACTCAGATATTCGTCCACTACGAAATTCTGTCCATCTCCTATGACTAACTTGGCTACATATATCGGGGTGTTAATTTTAAGCCACTTTTAAGATTAAAGAGAAAGTTTGACATTTCTAAAAATATACGGTAATTGATCATAATTCAAAACTCAAAGCCGTAGGAAAAAAAAAACAAAGTCAACTTTGACCTTAAAATGTCTGGGGGAGATAATCCTGCAAGTATTGGTGTATAATAGAAGTCATTTCCATTTCACACTCGAACAAAGATGGTAACATCGTTTCCCCTCTGCTAGAATGCCATACATTTGGAAATTGTGGATATTGCTGTCCATGTGACTATTTTTTAAGATCAAATCAGTTCCTTCTCGTTATGTCCATTAATGCATTTCCAAACCTGTAACCTCAGTTTAATGGAAGTTTGAAATATACCTTTTTTCAGAATGTGAAATTTGCTCTCTCTCTCTCTCTCTCTCTCTCTCTCTCTCTCTGCGTTTCTTGTTCATACATAGGTTTAAATTTGATTAGCTAGGAGGAAAAACAGCTGACTTTTCCTAAAAATGTCGATTTCTTTCGTTACGCATTGAGTTCCCTTTTGATGATCTGACATTGCACAAGGAAGAGTTTAGTCTACATGGATTGTTGGTAGCAAATGCAGTTTATTCAGCTGATGGCCATCCGGATAAGCTTCCCCCCTCTCTCTGTCTCTCTGTCTGTCTCTGTCTGTCTCTGTCTGTCTCTCGCTGTCTCTCTCTCTCTATCTCTCTCTCTCTCTCTCTCTCTGTATATATATATATATATATATATATATATATATATATATATATATATATATATATATATATATATATCCATTTAGGGGCTGGTTAAAACTGTTTCATACATTCAATAAAAACAGAAGTTAGGAAAACAAGTGACAGTCTTATAAAAAACAAATATTTGTGACTTGACTTTTCTTAGGTCAAACGGTCAGTGAAACAGCAAGAGGCAGTAATCAGTGCTCAAGATGTAGGTACATCTGAAATAACAGTTACGAAATCAAACTCTTTTGGGGGTGCATAAAGAAGCCAAACAGAATCGGTAATTGGGTGGTTTGAGCTGTTTAGCTTTGACATACACATCTTACTTTTGTTGGCCAGTCATTGGAATAAAAGACATTCGTGACTAAATTGCTATCTCTTCCCCAGGGCATCAAATGAGGAAATTCACACACCGGAGAGCTTTGAAGGAGCGATAAACCATTATGTCTTGACGGCTCCATTGATAAAATTTCGTGTTGTATATTTCAGGTCCACCGTTCTTTGGAACTGGCTCTCTGCAAATATGGTGGATATCGAAAAGCTCTTCCTAACCCCTGAGCAAGCAAGTGAACAACAGCGGACGGCAATTCATACCAGGTGAATTACATTCTCAGAGCTAGTTGAGAGATAATGGTTAACCTTATGCTTCGTGATCGAGACAAGAGAGGAAAAAAAATTAAATGTATATAGGATTTCCATTCGGATGAGGTAACCTCAAATTTTGAACCTAGGGTTTTCAATTCCGTAGCACGTGTAATTGTTAAGAAGCCGTTTCTTCCTCCAAGGGATCTTTATGTCAATTCAATTTATTATCATTCCATTTCAGTATTCAACACCCCTTTATCGTATTTGACCAATTTTCATTGTACAAGGCAACTAGATACATCGAAGCCAGATAATTGGGTTGCATTCACTTATTAGATTATTTCACCCTCTATCAGTTGATGTACTTGAATGACATGATCATTCATCACCAATTCTGTATTTGGAACTGACTTTCCATCAAACTCCATTTAAGCACGAAATAGATTCATGTTCAACTCCATAATGCTCTTGAAAACAATGGAGCTCGTCAAAGAATACAATGTGAAAAAAGTGGAACTGATTTATGAATTGATTTTTTGAAACCCGATCTGAAATTAAAAGAGTAATTATTTTGATCAGAAGCTATCCACTTGATAAACTAAAAAAAAATTCGAATTCTAGCTTACTATAGATTTTTTTGAGGTCGACTTTTAAGAAGGAGTACTAATCCCACTGATTTTATATTAGAGATATACAACTTATGCATCCTGCCAAGGGTGACCTATGACGCTGAATCATGGAATCCTACGAGATAATTGATCCCTAAAGTAGAAAGCATGCTACGTGCATATGAGATAATCATGCTCAACCTCATTTGGAGATGGTATAAGATAGTTCAGTATATAAGAGAAGAGACAGGAGTCAGATACATCGCTGCAAATTAAAAAAAAAACAAAAAAACTCAAATAGCAATTGGAAGGAAATGCTGCAAAATACTGACACAATGGCTGAACACAACGGCTTGCGTCATAGATGATGTAAGATCAGGTGCATTGGTGTGATAAGCTACATAAATTTAGAGAGCGCTGGTTCTGCGATGCCCTTGATTAGAAGATGTACATAAGCCAAGGGAAAATCTGTGTCCAATGACCGACTCAAACTGACTAATGACGACAATAATACTAATAATAATGGTATAACACCTAATTACAAAAAAAAATCATCCAACATGCAGAACCAAAGGTTGATTACAAGATTCACTCATTATGACGACTAATTTATCACAACATTACTATATATATATATATATATATATATATATATATATATATATATATATATATATATATATATATTACACGATCAGAAATTATTGCGCGATCAGGAACGAACGTTAATCATGATATGCTATCAATATAGCATATCTAGAAGGATATGGCTCTTCAAAAAAATTCCAAAAGTGTAAGTTATTTGTTACCAAATCCAAATCAGTGCTTTCGAGACTTCTGCCCAATTGACTAATGTTGGGTGGCAGATACGTCTCCATAATGACAGATATAGTTGTATTCCGTCATTGCTAGAGGTTGAAAGGAACTGGGGTGTAGAATGGGGGCAGTGTGCCTTGTTCTAATAAACGCAGAATTTCATTTTCAATCAATGCGTTTTGATAAACTAAAATTGTTTAAAATAGCGGTTAGGGAATGTTCATATCAACAAACACCTAACCATCAAGTGGAAGAGTTTTGACAGAAAATCAAGGGAACCACACTGTCCATCATGTGATTAGAGGGAATACAATTGAATCACATTTCTTGGATACGAATAACCCTTTTAACAAGTTTCTGTAAAACTAGACAGTTACTTTCCCCCAGAGAGTCCTCTCAAATATCTATTCGTGTGTGTGTGTGTCTGTGCGTGTGTGTGTGTGCATGTATGTGTACGTCAGCATGTGAATATGTGCGTGAGTACGTGTGAGTTCGTGCATGTCTTCATCTCTATTTACCCTACTAAGAATTAGAAATTGAATTTGTGTACAAAATTCAGCAAATTCATTGCAGAGTACTTCAAAAGATTTTGAAGAACATTAGACCACTTTGAATCGAAAGAAAAAAAATACTGCAGATTTTTTCTTTTGATGGATTTCAGAGGGCTAAAATATATCACCAAAATCAGGATGAAAATACTTCGACCGAAGCTATCGTTTTCTGCTACGTGCTCATTTCAAATCGATCCTATTTTTTATAGTGTTGACTATCTCAGATGTACAGAATTTTACAATTTTTCTAAAGTAAAAGTGTTGTTATGACAAAAGGCCTCACGACTATTTTTTATGAGGAAAAGTTCTGACCCTCTCTTGACCCCAAAAGTATAATTCAGGATTCTTGCTTTCATGTTTCTAAATACAACAAAACACGTTCTCTCATGGGATTTGAATCATCGTATACCATCTAAATATGTTGCTCTTGTTCTCCCTCTACGATTCAAAACAATATACCAAGTCTTCGTTATTATCCCCAGGACTTTTTCACTGAACCCAGGATTCAAACCCCAAACGTTATCATAAGAATATCAAACGTTCAAGTAGTTGTCAAATAAATAAATCATAATAAATTATGTTCAATACTAATAAAGTTAATGGAACTTGATATTCTGGAGGAACAAGGTAAAAAAGCACTAGAAAGAGCAAATTATATATATGTCAGCAGATGTCATTGGTAGATCTCAAATAATGTCATCAGATTTCTGCACTGAAAAACTATCGCTGAATAAGTCTCCTTTTAAGGTTTCACTTACCACTAATACAACTTTGTAAAACATTGTTTAATAATAAACGAAGATTGCAAACACGTATTCTGGAGATATCTACTCTTACAATAAGTGAGTGAGAGTCATTTTATCGTTTGATTCAAACTATTGAGACCTCCACTCAGGAGTTACATGTTTGCTGGATGAAATATTCTATTGCCGTTTCAAAAGATTGGTTTGTGCGTTGGAGGAATTTTTCAGATTTCCCGCTGGAATTAAGTATTTTGAGAGATGGAGGTGAAGAGCAACAACAGAGCCCAGCTTTTGTTTCCTAGTGAACCATTATATGGCTTTTTTACATCCTTTTTCAACCTTTTCTTCGTCCAGTCTTCTGTATCTAAGCATGATTCTAGCAACTCCGTAATAGTGTATATGTATATATATATATATATATATATATATATATATATATATATATATATATATATATATATATATATATATATATATGTGTGTGTGTGTGTGTGTGTGTGTGTGTCTCATATCCAAAAATCATTTTAACAGCCCTAGGAAATATATATATATATATATATATATATATATATATATATATATATATATATATGTATGTATGTATGTATAGTGATAAGAAGCAAAATATATATAGTAATGAAAGCAATAGACATTTTTGCTTTAAGCCAGATAATGAGAGCAGACGTTCTGTCAGAACAAGGAAGACGCACGTAGTTTCTTACGTCCTCATCCAGTTTATGTAAATAGTGATATTGAAGATTGTCAATTTTTCCCCCGAGGTTATCAGAGCTGAACGGATACTAGACGCCGATATTTCGACTGGCTGTGTTCAGATAAAGTTCTCATATTCATGGGAACTTTTCCACCCAGCGGCGGGAACTTATTTCGATAATAAAGTACCGTTAGTTGAATCATCTACTAAAACTAAAAAAAAATTACCATTATGTATGAATTGGTTAGACTATTTTTACAACCTTGCAAGGGAACCTGATATTGTCCAAAATATAACAACGACACGAAAAATCAACTTATATTTAAAGAATCAATCCCTATCCCTGTATTGGATGACGTATTGTAGCATACAAAATCTGATGACTTTTTGCTTTTTCCTACTTAGGGTTGTTATTCATACAACTTTCATTTAAACCATCAATAACGTGACACAATTCCGAATGAACGATTAGTGGTGAATTCATATATGTATATATATATATATATATATATATATATATATATATATATATATATATATATAGATAGATAGATAGATAGATAGATAGATAGATAGATGTGTGCGTGTGTGTGTGTGTATACATCTATATACATGGAATAACTTGTCCATAGGGCTGCAGTATTTTCAAGAGAAAAGTTTCTATAAAAAGATACTGTCAGCTATATATATATCTACCTATCTATCTATCTATCTATCTGTCTATCTATCTCTCTCTCTCTCTCTCTCTCTATATATATATATATATATATATATATATATATATATATATATATATATATTATAGCTGAAGTCACCTAATTTGACAGAAAAAAGATTGAACTTGAATCCCATGATTTACTCACAATGATAGAATACAAATGAACCAAAGATTACCCTTCGCAATATATTATTCTTATTTCGTTGATAAGAAGTGTGTACGTTCGTTTGAGTGTGTTTGTAATGTACTTTGTCTGAAAAGTCGGGAAAATCAATTATTTATCTGAACCATGGTTCATACGACTATGGCAGTGATAATTTGGAATTTGTCATTTTTGTCTTTCGGGGGCAACAGGCTAAAGCATTTTTTCATGCAAGTATAGAAAGAAAAACTGATATGACATCAGAGAAGCACAGTTTAAAGGGAATAATAGCCATTTTCAACCGGAGATATAACTGATTTTGTGAAAAAGACCCAAATTCATAAGACAATGTTTTGCATAAATTCTCAAAGCTGAACACTGTAACCATATGAAAGAAATAACAGTAGAGACGATGCATATCGTCCCACTATATTATAAACAATACTTATAAGCTAAAAAAATGCTCAAGTAAGTTTTTTTCCATTCACATTTTGAATTCTGGTCATTTTGAATAACCCTCTCGTTTGCAATAGATTGGCTACGTCAATGGTAAATGGTTAGGTTTCACACAAAATACTAGTCAAACTTGACAAATTGCACTTAATCAAAAGATGTTCTATTCATTCAATCAACAGAAGAGATAATTATAGTAATATGTCTCACCAGCAATTACTGCAGTATTTGGCAGTGCTGACCAGAATGCACTCTTTTCAGTTTTTGTGATGAAAAGTATTTTGTCAAACAAATTTTAAAAAACAACAATTCTAGAGATATTTTGGGATATTTCAGTTGCACCACAAGTTTTGTCAGTTCCTGAACATTCGATCACTGCAACCAAAAGGTGTTGCATTTTCGAAATGCACGTTAAACGAGGCCAAAAGTCCTACCATAGATGTTGTAGTTATTTTTGTGTGTGTGTGTGTGTGTGTGTGTTGATCTAGCAAAATTTGCATTGCAAACTTTCTCTCGAAATCTTTGAAAGATTTGAAAAATCACCATCATTATCATCCATCGTAATGCAAAAGCTGAATTAGCTGTTTTCACTCCAATTTCTCGTTTGGTTCAGTCTCAGTTTATTTGCTTCTTTCTCACAATAGTTATGTATTTCATACAATACAACACAATTAATAACCATTTCGTCAAGTCAAATACATCCATTTACAGTTATACTTACAAACATGTGTGTGTATATATATATATATATATATATATATATATATATATATATATATATATATATATATATATATATATATATATATATAAGTGATTTTGAAATATATCACATTTGTTTGATGATTATATGTACCTTCAGTCTTGAACATTATTTTTATAAAAATATCATGTATCATAAGGTGTAAATGCGTCCAAATTCCTTAGTATTGCTTTGTATACGGATTAGAAAAATAGCATCAGTACTCCACTACATCATTACTCGAAAAATATTTTTCGATTTTCGTGCAAAAAGCCATTTTACGTTTTGATGGCCCGATTATTGGAAACATTTAGATCCAACGGAATCTGTATATTATCAAACTCTTCGAGTGCTTCCCAGTGGAAATCGCCAGAGATGTCTTACATAAAATTTGTCTCGACCATGTTTTTACTTTGCTGAAATTGCTTACACGACTAAATTTCATACAGTACAGCAGTCCTTTTATTGACAGAGAGTTATATGAAAAATAATCTGAGAGGTGATCCCAGAAATGTAGATTCAAGTGGACAACATAAATGTTGAACAAGGGACGTAACTCACATTGACGTTACTTTAAGGTAACTTGCCATGATGTCGACCATCCAATAGTCCTTTCCCTGAGTGAAAGTTAAAAAGATACATGTGAGAATAAATGCTTTTCATTCCTTGTTAACAACTCTGAAGAGAGTTAACGAGTTAACACACTTATCACGGATGAATAAAGTATGTCTTTCACTAAAGAAGGGTAAAAAAAACGTAGAAAAACACATCACAGAAAAGATCCAGTCTACAAGAAGAAATCAATGAGAGAATGAATAGCACTCATGTATCTCATGGTAACTAAATTATGGGAGAAGTGTGTGTCTGCAAACATGCAAAAAATGGCCGAATGCTAAAATTGTTGCAACACGGTAGAGCACGTCAAAAATAGAAAATTATCTAAAATCCTAGCACAACTAAGTCAATGTACCTTAATCAACCCTAAAATGATATCTTGTGGAAAAGGTGGACTACAGGAGACGTGTTTGTGTTTTGGGGGCGGATCTAGTATGTTTTGTTTGATTATTTTCATTTACAGCATTGGTAAAAATCTGCTCTTCCTGTGTGTTTCCGGGCTGTACATGTAAAATGTAATTTTAAAGGGCCCACTCATTGTATTTCCAGGGAGATTGTCGATGGCAAAAATGACTCTTTGGTGAGTCACCTCAAAATACCTTCAACAAACTATGGCCTCCTTATTCCACCTTTGAAAGAGGCAAGGATTCAGCAACCTTTTTGTTTTAGAAAAAGTATTGAAGCAACTGTTTTTAGGAAGGTGATGAGGTAGAAACAGATGCAGTTCAGTATGGTCTTTGTGGATAACTGCAATACACACGTGAAGGAAATAATTATTGCCCTCATAAAAGAATATCAGTGCCCATTCCACGTAAAACTTCCAATAGTGGTCTACTATGTTGAGTATATAATGTGATAGGTCAACAAGTATGACCATGCACTTGTTTTTCTCTTGCGCACAAATCTAGCTAAGGACAGTGTTACTTACTTTTGTCCCAACTTTACAACTGAAACTGAGTCAAATTAATTTGAAATATGTATTTTACCGATATGTATCCAGTAGATATATCTCATACTAATGATAAACTGAATTTCACTCTAATATTCTGCATAAATTTAATTGAAATATGGCAAATATTTTTAAAGTATTGCATATTTATATTAAATATCCTAAAATTCTGATTTATATTTGTTGGGACTGAATTTCTTAACCTCTGCACAAAACGAGTGGCTTATTGTGGTATTCTGCATCCGTGCGTATCCCTAAAATTATGCCCAGGGCATCCATAGTTCATTATCTTTCCCTAACTGGTAAATCGTTCTCATAGACTATTGATGTATACAGTCTGTCTCAATGATTCGGCTATTTTTGAGAAAAAACTTTGGAAGAAGAAAGAAATTAAGTGAAGAATTACTCTAGGATGTAAAACTTTAGGTATAGCAAGCACATCCTACAAAAACAAGAAAATCTCCATAGCTTTAAGAGGAAAGATCGACTACCAATGCACCCTCCTGATAGTTACCTACCAAGCTGAAATAAGGAGCCAAACCCAAAGATTGACTTTGAACTGAGAACCGTGCAACGTGCATATGAGAGAATCATGGTCAACACAACATGGTGAAATGACGAAACAGCACAGTATATTATTGAAAAAAAAAACATGGGTTAAGTTTATCCATTCGAAAACTCAAATGGCAATTGGTTGGTCATGTCGCAGGAATGTTGGATTATCACTGGATATAACTTGAGAATTATTTTGTGAGTTGCTAACATATGCAAAACTGTTGCTACAAAAGCATAAAGATAGCATCACAAACTAAACAGTTCAGATAATTTTTGACCTGCCACGTCCATGATAGACAGGTCTGGCAAATCCCCGGGAAGATCGATGCTCAACGGTGGACACTAAAAGATTGATAATTATGATCATGATGTGAAGGTTTTTTAAATTTTTTTTTTCCAATGATTCTCCTTGTATAATTCTTGGATTTCACCCCATGGACATTGGTTGATCTTTTCTCGTCAAGGCATGTTAGCCATAGCGATATCTTGAGTTCCTCCTCTAAAATCAGCTTTGTGTCCTCTTATTCATATCATAAGCTGTCGCCTGAAACAGTTTTTTCTTGGTTTGAAGCCAGAAAAAAAGTTAAAATCATGGAAAGTGAGAACACAGACAAGAAAAGATTATGCTGTATTCATAAAAACAACGTTTCTTATTTTCTCCGGTATTCATTGTGAGTCCTGATAACCACTGTCTTTGGAAATCAAATATAAGCAGATGCTTTGAGCAAATCAAACAAAGAGGGATTAAGCATGACTCAGAAACAGGTTGCAGATTATCGTTGTCTGATAGAAACAGGATTTCAATGAGTTTCAATCGTATTTTCAACTAAGTCATCTATTGTTACTCTGTATCTCGATTGCTATCTTTTTTTTTTTGTTTTTAATAAGCATCGAATTAAGTTCCAGACTCCTAATTCGATGCATCACATTCAGTTAACACAATTCCTTCCGTTTTTATTCATGCCGTGATTAAGTTGACAGCAATGTTGAAAGGATAAATATTTTGTTTCTTATATACTTAGTGACTTACTCAATGTCGGAAATACGTCAGAGTGAGCATTGATTATAATGCCAACAAAGATTACTCACTTCAATAAAGCCCGTAGAAATAAATTGCAACCTTCAGAAAATCCTTACCTTGAATTTTTTCTAAAATTTCTTTTAACGGTTTGAAAATTAATGGATTAAGTTTTCTGTACCAGATTCTTTTTTTCCATGAACATGAAACGAATGAGTTGCTTCGTACATTTGACTGAAATACGATATGTAACGAAAAAACCTTCAAAAATTGTAAACAATTGTATTCTCTTCAAAATATTTGCGCTGTTTATAAGAAAAATAACGAGGATAATCTGATATGAAATAGTTGGTTTCCACTGTTTAAAACCAGATATTAGCGTTGTTACAGCTGTTATATTTTGTCAGATAGATGCAGATTTCGATTTGTTTTGTTTTCATATTAACCACTGTAGCAGTTGTATTTTTTTCTTAAAAAAACGATTATATTTTATAGTAACTAATCTTCAATGTCTGTCAGGTCGACTAAGGATACGGTTTTGCTATTCTTGACGGCAACGTTACAGTAGAAAATACATTTCCCTATTTCTTTTCCATTTGTGGATATGTCTGTTCACATATCTTCAGAAGTCTTTGATAAATACCGAGGGAATTTCGTTAACAGGTTTGGTCATAGACTAAAAGAGAGGTTATCTAATTTTTATAATGGACACGATCGGAAGATATTTCACATGTTCCTGCTCATGCCTGTGTACACAATACGTTCTGAATTCTCAGTGAATCAAATCGAATGTTGTTCTTAGGTTGTCCATGAATACAGAGAAGATGAGTGAATTTGGGAATGGATTCAGGAATCAGTTTCTGATTTAAAGATATTTCCCAATCTTCTGCTCGTGCGTCTCAGCTCAATATCTTCAGAATTTCTCAATTAATTTCGACCAAATACCATGGACACACGTGGGACTTAAGTGAACGTAACCGTTGTTATATTTTACGTAAAGTCCATGAATTTGCTTCTCAATTGATAGGGATTCATATATCCTTCATGCAGAAAGGTTGAAAACAAACAGTAAATAAAAATGGTAATCTTGAATTTCAGCAGGGCTTACTTAATATTTGTACATATCGCAAAGATTGTTCCTTCCCGTTTTCAAAACTTCAAATTCTTTTGTTGAGATTCGACTTAGACTGAGGTTTGCGCACTCTAAGTGCTTCATAGTTTCCATAAGTATTTGGTGATTCATTTGGGGACTTTTCCTTCTCATTAGACAATTGAATGACATGAAGTCATTAGTGCAGGGTGAAAACTTGGGCAAGGTGTATGGAGAGCTGTGTGTGCTTAGTACACAAAATCTTCTATATAGGCCTCACCAATCTAATGGAAAATGAAAAAGAGTTTTGTAGTTTGGAGTTTGCGAGTGTAATTTTTTCCTTGGTCATCTATTCTGTTTGTAGAGTTAGTAATTGCTATATCAATCAGCATCGAGTGACAAAATATAATCGACCGAATAAATCTAATGACATTTAAAAGGAAAAAAAAAACAGATTTGAAATAATCCGAAAAAACACTCAAGAATAGTCGGTTTATCGAGTTTACCAAATTAAAAAAAAGTCTGGTTAATCACTTGATAGGAACTGTCACAGGACCAACGTCCAATTGCAACATACTAAGTTTTGGTTATCAATTGAAAATTAGTGTTAAGAGATGACAAATTATTAGATTATTTCTTTTAGTTTGGTAGTGATCACTCAAAAGTTGGATTTCTCTTCCCTAAATCAGACATAAACTAGGAAGAGATTTATCATAAACTCGCATTACAAATCCAATCACCCACTAAAACCTTTAAGACGAGGGATGAAAAAAAATGTAGATATAATCAGGGGTAAATGGTAGAAATTCTAGCGTTCTAGTTTCATTGCGATAGCCTTTACGCATGTTACGTGCACAAATACATACTAAAGCAGCCAGCTGACTGAAAGCTGAAAAAAATACTTTGATTATTTTGATTTACAGTTTCTATCAAGAGAAATATGAACTTACCGATGCCATTTTCGATCGGAGGAGGAATCTCACCTCAAATTGAGTGTTGAGGCGACTGGGCTTGAAAGTTTTCTAAAGCAGATAGGGAAGTTTGAGTTCCAGTTTTTTATAATAAAGCGTGTAATTTTCCATCAAATAGCATATTTACCAACAGGAAAAAGATTGAAAACGTAATGGCAGACTACAAATACGTCTCTTCGTTCCTTCTAATGTCCCAAATTATCTCTACAAGACATGAAATGAAAAGGAACTGAAAATGCTCATATGTTTCTTGAAGGCAGCCAACAGAGGTTAAGGGCCATGAACCTTCCCAAAAGCTTTCCGAAGCAAATTCAATAATGTATAAATCTCCTGAACTATTGAAAACAATAATTTTTATCAAATATTCCTTCTGTCAAGGGGAGAAAATTATCCTTTAGCAATTCGACAAAATTATTAAATTTGCTTTTTGTAGAAGAAAAATAATTTCTTGCAATGTCCCTCGTACAATCAATAAGCTCTAACAATACGTCATGTGTAATCATCTGATTGTTCATATATTTATCCATTTGTCCTCAGTCAAACAAAGGCTTGGAGCTCATCGAAATGATGATTCACTAAAGAAAAAAAAAGTCTTTCACGTTCTGATGACGTACAAAAGATGCTGGATGCAAATTGTAATATCATTTAGAAAAGTGATGAATTGAAACAAAAATTATATTAGAAAGTTTCATTCCTGGATATCAGAACAGATTTTCCCAAGTGCACTTTTTATGTAGATCTCTATTATCTCCTTACACAAAATAACATACGGTAAGTACTAAGTCATTTAAGCAGCTAATGTTATTACGTTCAGCACGAGTCTTCTTCGTAATTAAATCCATTTTGTTTTTAGTTTTTTTTGTATTTTTTTTAATAACATGCTCTGAAAAATGTTATCCCATGTACTTATTCGTGCATACAGAGTTATAAGATTGAGCAGATATGTTTCCAGATTAGTGTGTGTAAGTGTGCAGTTGTATGTGTGAATGTCATTCCGTGTGCATGAGTGCAAAAGTATGTATACATATGCATGTGTCCGTGTGTTTGTGTGTAGATATGTATTCATTCAAATATCTGCTCCTTAACGAAAATTGATTGCATGGGTTGGGATATATACATGTAGGTTTCCATGTATTTAGATAGATAAGTGTGGAACTAGGGTGTTTAGATAAGCGACTGCCATGCCTTGGTCAGGAAAAGATAAGAGTTTGGCTACTGGACTCCGTGCAAGCCGTTTAGAGATATCGGCAACTCGTTTAAAAGCTATTAAGACTTACAGTAGTTTGACTATCGTGGGTAACTGAATAAGAAGAAAAAAGTATAATGGAGCGTAGGTAAAAGTGAATAAGAGGCTTTGCAAAAAGGAACAACAAGGAGAAAGTAAAACAGCAAGTATGTAAAAGAGAGCTCTGTAATAAGATTCGATAGGATATTGAGTTTTAAAAACAAAGGCCCCCCCCCCCAGGATAACATGTGTGTCCTTTTTTGGGACATCATTATCATCATCATAATGAGTCTTTCATCGTCCGTTGTCAGTCATAAAGCTTCAGATACATTTGCCACAATCACTTTCGTGAAAATCACGGGGCCTGTACATACGGAACCTAATTTGTTCGACGTGTCACCTCGTATTCCCTCAGCTTTGATTCTGCATGCGAGCTCCGGGGATTGACGAGTCTTGAGGTTAAGCAGTTTTCTAACTTTTTTTACAGTATGAGCAGCCAATTGCCATTCGAGTTTTCGAATGGATTCTTTAATGTCCCAAACATCTTTTATGAAATTCTGTTAGTATATCAAGTGTGATTTCTCAAAGTAATGTCCATGGTGATTCGTTAATGTGCACGTTGTATGGTTCTCATTGTGAGTTTTAGTTCTTTGGTTAATTACTATGTTTCAGCCTTACAGATGGATAACGAAGGATGCATTGATTGTCGACTTATCTTCTTGTGATTATTTGAATTTCTTGTCCCCAAAGGCTGAACATGCATAATCATCTCTGAGAAAGATTATACATACTTGATAAGTAACTAGATCTTCCTGTCTGTTCATATATCTGTCCTTCCTGTTTATTCCTTAATCTGTCGATATGATATGTTCCATCTACGGTGGAGAAAAGAATAAAATGAATACAGTATATCAACGTCTCCTTAGATATAACACCAGCACATATATCTTTCTCTGTCACATTCTAGGGAAAATACCTATCAGATACTGAATATAGAGCGATCTCCCTCGTTCATCAATTTTTTCACAAATGTGTGAAGATCCTGGTTAATTTTGTTCGGATAAACAAGAAAATATGAAAGAAAAACTGTCACACTTCATTTAGTTAAGTAATTTATGTAAGGACGTAATTGAAAAGGAATGAGTGAAAGAGCAGGAGTGACTTCTAATGATCGTCGGATCTCAATGTCTTTCTACATTTTTTTTCTGATGACAGAACAAAAATGATTCATTACTCCCTGCAATTCTTCATACAAAGAAACACTTGCTCCAATAATAAGCAGAAAGAAAGTCGATGAGAGAAGGGATATCTGACTGTGTGATTGTGTAATCAAACATGTATGCACACACTCTCTCTATTTTTTGTACTCAAATACGAACACATACACACGCACACGAATATACACGTATCTTCTCTGGTAATGAACAGTGTGATTGTTTCTTGGCACAATGCTTGTAGCATTCGACTTGCAAAATATCTACTCTAACATATTTGTGCTCTTTTGAATTCGATGGGATCTGTTTCCAAGTGTTTTTCTTTTGTACACAGCCTCCCAGTGTGCAATCATCTCTTTCTTTGTTTTAGTCATTCTGATTTCTAATTTTCAGTCAAAATTCAAACACTTTTGGAATTATAGAAGCACGTAAAAAGTATGCATCCTGCATTCCATTGGATACTACTTGAACCCACTCGATGTATTCAAATTCACGAAACCTCATCCTGCGTTTCTTTCAATTGACTATGTGTTATACTGGCCTTCACAACCGTTAACTTTCAAGGTCGAACTACCATGAATGATATATTAAAACCAAATATTCTTCCATTTAATCAATCAATTGACATGAATGTGAGTGTGTGTGTGTGTGTGTGTGTGTGTGTGTGTCTGTGTCTGTGTCTGTGTGTATGTGTATGCATGGGTAAGCATGTACGTTTGTGTGTGCATGTGTCAAATATGATGATAGGGTTCTTCCCACTTTATCAACAACCTTGGCTTCTTAACTATATTTCTAAATCATTTTTTCAAAATATCCCGAATAAATGAATCCCACATGTTCATGTGAGATTAGCTAGCAGACAAGTGCTCAATAACAAGCTCCTCAACAAAGATTAATATTAATTAGCATTAGGTACAAAACGTTTTTTCAAACATGAATAAATAAATATGGAGGATTTGAATATACACGGGGAAATTGTTCCACTTTTGTAACAAATTTTACTTTTCAACATTTGTATGATATTGTATTTAATACGAAATTTATAAATAGTTATAAACGCAAAAGTAGGGACGAAATCGACCTTTTATCCCCTTGAACAGTGTAATATCTCATCTACAGGTTTCAAGTCTTCATTTCGAATGAATGAACCAAAGATGAATTATCCAAACCATTTATTTCAGAATGAACGTACGTTTAGAGTCTTTGTGTTCTCAGGAAATGCTGGTAGAAAAAGTGTCGCTATGATAGACGAATAACGTAGAGTAAGACACTTATTGAGTTGAGAATGAATTTCATTATTTGCTCAAAATTGATTTTCAAATCATCGCAATTGGAAATAACTGATTAATTGGCAGAAAAAAGTAAAAGAAATCAAATGAATAAGCCAAAAAAAAAATGAATGAATAAAATAAAGCAATGCAAAAAAAAGAAGTTTCATCTTTTTATATCTATGTCGAAACACACAGAAAATAGTTTATCTTGTCTGAGAATTAAGACTCTCCAAATCTCCAAATATGTCACACACTTTGCACATTTTACATTTCATTTTTATCTATGTCTTATTGATCTACCCAATGAAAAAAAAATCGAAAAGTAATTTTTATATTCTTGCAGTAGACTAAATTGATTGAAGTGGAAAATCGATTAATTCTCTTGCGAGGCTACTTCTCGAATTTGTAAGCCAGAAGAAGAAAAAATCAATCATTGTATTCCCAACTACAGAAAGAAAAATTACTTCTTGCTCAAACTTCTTTTTCTGCCTGAAGACGCAATTCTCTCCCTCCCTCTCTCTCCCCCTCTCTTTCTCCCTCACTCTCTGTCTGTCGGCCTCTGTCTCTCTTTTTTCCAAAGAAAAACTCAAAAGCGAAGGAATTGATTAAATCATCTTTTCAGAGAATTTGTGTATCTCAGTATTTTTCAAAATATGCCGAAACCCTGGGTTGCGATTTTAGCTCTTTTAATGCCAAATCCAACTCTTTCTTCAGGATATCCAGCTAATAGCTCCTACTGATGGTTCTTTCACAAGTTAGATGATTATATATCTTTTTAAAACATGAAAATTCACAACTATTCGGTAAATAGAAGATAAATTATAATGCACAAAATTATTAAATGTTGTTTCATCACAAATTCCTGGACGTTCATTTTTCAATTATATTACAGAATCTGTTGGCAAAATTTATGTTCCTATCCATATTTTCTATACAGGTAGATACTATCATAGGCCAACATTTTAGGGTCCAAGTCCCATTATTGAAACGAAATATGTCATCAGATGTCGTAAATCACAAATTATTGATATCTCAAAACGCATAAAATGGAATAAGATAACAAAGCATCAGTTGATTAGATATTCAATTCCAATAATTAAGGACACATTTCTCCGTATTTATTCGAGTACAATGATTCATTAAATTGCATTGATATTTTGTATAAATAATAGTGTTATCAGGAAAGCAGAAAGAAAACATGTAAATTATCATTAGATAAGTAGTGGAAATTTTACTAAATCCAATACATAATTGATGTTTTATAATTTCCAAATTTCTTGGTGTGTTTGCACGATGAGATTTCTGCAAATATTATCATGAGAAATCATTGCAACAGCAGTGATCGCTTTATTTGTTTATTCATTGTATTTTAGCCAAAATTAAAGTGTTAATTGTATAAAATTCAATTTCATACTCAAAATTTTCATTTCATTAGTAAGAACAGAGATTGGAGGAAATGTGAGAAAAAATGTGAGCAAAAACTTTCCCAAATCGAAATGATTAAGAACAACACATTAATTTTGACTAATATTTTGTGAATAAACAAACGAAGAGCTTATTTCATTTGTTCCATTACCATAACTTAACACACCAACTTTCAAATGAGTACAGTTTTGAATGGTGGTTAAGAAAAGACTCAGTTAAATCGTTCTTTCAATCAACTCTGGAGAATTAAAACCATAGGAGAGAGGTACAAGTCGAATTCAAAAGGATAGTTCTTCTGAGAATGAGTCCAATCGTCGAGAATCAGGTTATTAGCTGCAATATTTCCTTCATGCAATGCTGCAGTACCATGAAAATGTCTTGAGCAAAGCCAGGAAGATTGCATATATAAGGAGATATATGAAAAAATGCTGGCACCAAACTGTGAACATAGGTTTCATCAGTTTTCAAATGGGTCATGCTGACTAGATGTTGGGAATTGATCAATCGATGCCTGTGTCAATGATGGAGTTACAGGGTTGAATATTTACTCCTTATATCAAGAAACACATTTTTGGGGGAGGGGCTATCCATAGGTTCAAACTGGGATGTTTCTTTTTTGGAATGTGAGTTCACCTTAGAATTATTCCTTAGTTTGTGACCACCAGAATATACGTTTGTGAAACCTTCTTTTTTTTCTACTGCAGGCTAGAGAAGTAAGCATCCATTTATCACTGATCTTCCATTTTCGTTACCCCCGGTATGGCATGCTGCAGAAATACTACTTTAGTTTAACTATGAGCAAATGTTTTTTGTGAATTATACAGAAAGTGAACGTTTTAAGCCGTATGCTGTTTAGCAAGTCAAGCTTAAACCCTTTATGAGGAAATGGGCATTCTGCAAATCGACTCCCCAACTAATTAATGCAAGAACTGTTGCCTTTTTCTCCTCATTTTGATGTGTCAACACATGTTTCATATTAAATCTATTTTTTATTCAAATCTATTGAAAGGTGGCAAATTGAGTACGGTAAGAAGTTCTTATTAAATTCTGAATTCATAGACCGTTTGTGCCGCTTGTGATTGGCAAAATCCCATCCGGGAATTGCATAAAAGTACACTTTTTTTCGAAGAAACAATCTGATGTTATTACCCCCGATATTGAATTGTTTCGTTTTATAGATTCCAGGATAAAAATTGCATACATTTGTATGTGTGAAAAAGTTCCCGTATGATCATCAATCCATGAATAGAGTATATGAATAATAGGATCAGCATGTGAGGCTAGCTTCCTGGCGTGGCATGCTGGTGGTATATAATCTTCCTACGACCATTCAAGTCCATTGGCCCCGTTCCTAACACAGCTGAGTATCATTGCCTTTAAATGGGGTTATGATGTTGTTGTTCAACAGCTATGATGGTCACAAAATTAATGAACAGTTCATCCTACGTCATTTACGGCGATCATCAATAATGAGGAACGCATGGAAATTATTTAATGAAACAGAATTGAAAAAAAATAAGACTGTCGATTTAGATAATTTTTTCTAACAAATTTGAAAAAAATATGACAATCAAGCCGATTAGATTAGATTGGTTTTGACGACATATGATGAAGATTGAGCTCACTCTAACTTGTTATAAACTAGTTCCTTGTAGGTTATCATTCTAAGTTTTGCTTGGTCTACCTTGATTATACGAGATTGGGATAACCATAGCATCATGGTAAACGTATATCATATGCATCAGATATTTGATCACACATATAGGTTGACCTTTGACAAAGGTTTGTTTAGTTTTCAGTTGGTGCAGCTGATTAGCTATCTTTCTATCAGTAAAGATTTATAATTAGATACAAGGCTGAGATACCGCTGTGATGCAACGTTCTACCAAAAAACCTGTACGAAACATGAAAGTATTTAGAATTGCTAGATTCTTTATGGGTATACATCGTAATGATTTGATCGGCAATATAAAAACGCTTAGCATTTAAAACAGTCTTTAGATTGTACTTCCTTCATCTATGATGTGTTACCTTTTATATGATAAACTTCTTTTTTCTTTTCATTCTCAACGCCGTCTTTTTCTATCATAATTATGTTCCTATCTACAATTTTGTTTGTTATTTTCGTCACCTCTTCTTCCACCCTTTTCTTTTCTATGCTTTTGTATTTTTTCCCCCTCTTTGTCATCCTTTTTGTCTTTTGTCTCTCTTTCTCTCACTGCCTGGCCCCTTCAATATGTTTTCAATAAAATATTGTCTCATTCCCCCCTCCTTCTCATTTATATTAATGATCATTCTCAACGCCCGATCCAAGGTAAATAATCAATTAATCAAAACAAGGGAGGATTCGTAATTACGTTGGCTGTATCTTGTCAGTCAGAATCTTCAACAATTCTTTCAACATCGATGTTGCATCTGTTCCCGTTGAAGTGGGCAGCTGGTGATAAGTATAGGTATCATTTTAGTACGACAGCCAATAAGTGACGAGGCCATGTCAGCAGCACTTTACAGAGTGTATTTCTGTCATTCTCTGAACAGACAATTCTTCAGCAAATCATCCACTCGCACAATCATGTACGCACGCTCAATGTCACACAGAACAGCACATACGTACACGAAAAAAACACTCACAGGAAAGTGCACGCACACACAAATACATGCACAGACACGCACAAACAGAATCAGACACACAAATATACATACACTGATACACAGACAAAGATACTGAAACCAACATACAATCGCGAGCAAACACAAACAAACTCCCATCTACATATGTACCCAATCAAACACAGATATATTGGAGCACTCAACTGCAAAATCTTTGACACTGACACACAGACGTACACATATGCACACACACACACACACACACACACACACAGATACATGCACACGGCTACATATACACTCAGAGACGGACACACAGTCTCAGACTGAGACGTGCACACCTGCAGAGGTAGACAGAAACAAAAACATACTTACATATATTTTTGCTGGCACAGACTTACACTGATACTCAGAGGTCCAAACACACACACGCACGCACATACACAAACAAACACACATACATAGACACACACGTACACACACACACACACATATATATATATATATATACCATTTTTTCATCTAAGATTGTCTGCTGTGACGGTTTGAAAAGACAACGAGATGCTGTTGTAGAAATTGATTGGATGGTTCTCAGGACCGTCTGAAATAACGACCAATTCTAGTTGTTGCATTCCTCAAAACCAATTCCAGACATTTTTTCTCTATTCAACCACTACCGAGTGGTTTTCAGCTTCCCTGAGACATGAACGTAATTAATGTCTAGGCTGATCCACACTGTTTGGACATCGAAAAATAACTCCATTCCCTGAAATTCATCAGGAGAGGGCAAAGAGCAAATGCACTCTAGTTCCAGTGAACAAACACTGATGGTTAGCTACAAGTTTAAATGTACTTTTCTACATAGTTTCAGATATAATATTGTGGCGAAATTACCTTGGCTGGATACATCCAAAAATTGTTCGAGTCAAAATTCATTGCTAAAATAATGCGGAACGGTCGATATACACAGTGTCATGCTCTTCACTAAAAAAGCAGTCCGTATTGATCAAACCAGTTGGAGAATACTAAGCTATTCCACTCATCTTTGTTGCTTATCTCTCTACAGTAACAACTTTTGTCCTTTTTACTTAAATTCCAGTAAATTTCATGATTGAAACATATCAGTTTTACTAACACTGTGTTTTGCAGTAATCTTGTGTTTTGAATAGCCTTCATTATGTATTCTAGACCTGGCTGGGAGAAGTCATCTTATTTTATCGGTTACAAAATAACACCTTATATCCGAAACATTGTCCAAAAAGGCTGATGCAATCTGACACAATGGTTATATAAATACATGCTTCATATTATCCATTCTGCAAACGTTCATATTTCTTTTGGTGGTCTGCAACTCTTCGGGTGCACTCTATCTCTTTCTCTCTCTCTCTCTCTCTCTCTCTCTGTTTCTCTCTCTCTCTCTCTCTCTCCATATATACATAGGGATGTGTTTGTGTGTGTGGGTGTGTCTATACGTGTGTGGGTGTGTCTATACGTGTGTGTGTGGGTATAAAAAAGATTTTGAAATTTTTTTTGACGAAGCAAATTGAATAAGAGACTTGTTTCCTCAGCAGTAGCTGTAAATTGTCAATAAACTCGATAAAAATCTAAATAGTCGACCAGCCAAATTCAGAGAAAACTCGATCTTGTCTTAATAACGGACCACAGATCAACGGGTTTGCCACAGAACTTCGAGACTGAGGTTGGTACAAAAATTCATGAGAAATATATGAATTTCCTCATCACTCTCAAACTATTGGTAAACAAGCTGATGGTGACGAGGATGGCGCCACTTTGTCTGAGTCTATTTCCATAGATTGCAGAGAACTGACTAAGACGAATAATCTTATGAAATGTGATGCTCACACACAGACGGTTGAAGCCACAGCCAGCAAGAAGGCACCACTTTGAACTTTTTGAAAGTAAAAGCAATCGATTCTCCCTTCCACTCCATTCTCAGCAACAGTTACCTGCAGTGAAAAGGATGTTCTCTGACCGAGTTCAAATCTTGGTCGGAATTGCTTTTGCTTACTCCACATTAATGCTCTGTGGAAGAGTATGAGTGCACTTTTCCACCAAACTATGGATAAAACATGGTTCAAACATCACCCATTGGGCTTGCCAAAAAATGTACAGTTTGATGGTTCACAGACGGTCCCAAACCTGGATTGAAGAAGATGGTTAAGCGTAAGATTAATGACTTGAGCCCATAAAACAACTATGCTAATTTCAAAGCTTCAGCAGTGTGGTTGCAGCTCCATACTCCACAGAAAAAAACTCAAATTAAATATTTAGCAGGAAAGAAAAGTATTTGATTCAACTCATCGAGCGAGATATATATATATATATATATATATATATATATATATATATATATATATATATATATATATATATATATATATATATATATATATATATATATATATATATATATATATATATGATTTTCCTTTGAAATTAAGGGCTGAAAACTTAAAAACATATCTGATTGCATGCCTGTTCTACTGATTGATGTACATTTTTATTATTCTAATGTGGATCCTTCCTTTCAACTTGAGAAACATAGCAATATAAGCAAAATAGTGATTTGTTCAAATACTACTGAGCAGGAGTGTATTCTTTTCATCAAAATTATCGTATCATCAGACCAACATATTCCAGATTTCCCACACACCAAGAGTATTTACGTAACCATGGAAATTCTCATCATTATAGCTGTTGGCAGAATTTCTTAAGCAACAAAGAGAACTGATGTCATTTTGCTATCATTAATCCTGCTCGGGCTGATTTTTTTTGGTGAATACACCGAGCAAACGTTGAAACTTTTTTTTCGGTTCATTGGTAATGAGCGTTCATTTCTGATTGATTACATCTAAAAAGTAAACAGCATATTAGTTATTTCTTCCCAATACTACCTTTATTATCAGGGCAGGGATTTTTGGAATTCTGTTTATTTTCAATTATGTAGCTGCATTTTTTTCACTCATATGAAGTAAGAAAAACAGCAACATAACAATATGATCGTCATGGCCACAACCCCCCCCCCCCAAGAAAATATAAGCTGTGTTCCTTTATACAAACATGAACAATCAGAGCATAACATTCATTGCGCAGAAACTAAATTTGTGTTGAACGGTATTACGTGTGCGCATGTCATCTATTTGTGTGCATGTGAGCGATTTCACAATTGATTTTTTATTTGAAAAATAAATTTCGTTTATCTAAACGACGACGTTTTCTCCAGCAGGCTCTATCTCGGAGCTATTTTCTAAATTAAACTTCAATTATGCTAAAATCAACAAACTGGGATGGGATTTCGGTATCTAATCCAATGTGTGATTTCATTTTCCCCGAAGGAAAACCTGCATCACGTTGATTTAAATAGAAAATTTCACCCTGAATCTATACACTGTATTTCTGAACAAGTTTGCACTCCCCGGAAAAGATTGTCTAAGCTATGTCAATAGAATTCGCGACGATTCTAGAACAGACAAGTCTTTCAGTATGTGTTTGAATTTGTCCATGATTTTATATTTGTGATTAACAAACATTCAGGATGGACACAAATATAAAATTATATACAAGACAATATACTGTTGTTTGGCATTGAATGAAGCACTAAATTTCATTGAAATCAGCACAACAAAGCAAGCATATATATATATATATATATATATATATATATATATATATATATATATATATATATATATATATATATATATATATATACATATATATATATATATATATCAGGTAAGAACAAATGTTCAGGTCGTGTTTTCCATTTATTTATTTATTTACATAAATCTTGTGAGAATTGAAAACACACGAAATTATTCATAAACAAATCTATATCGTTATTCAATGTCAACAAACTTGTTGACTCTAGATTTGCGAAAATCTGTTGATATTGACTTGGGAAAATAGACTCACTAATGTCTAACTTCGTCTTTTTCCGTGAATCTTTGTCCCTCAAATAGTTTTCTGATCACTTAGTCAAATAAAATCTAATTAAAGAAAAAGATCAAGGGAATTCGGTTATTGAATAGCATGAGATCTTTGTTCACCCGTATATTATGAGGACGTGCATCACCGTAATAAGGAATGGCGGACCTCTCCTTTACTAGAAAGAGATGTTTCCTCTTCCAAAGCAATTTTTTTAGCGCTGGCGTTATTATCAGTGAACTCAAGTTATCACTGGTTGGTTATCGTTTAAACGTTCGTAATAGATGATCACTTCCATATCTTATCAAACGCTGAACAAATTGTGTTTAACATAAATGTCGCGTCTTGGCTGGCGTACAGGTCTTTCATTGTAACTGTGTCACTGACAACAATTATGACAATCACAAATACGGATCTACAGTTGAATCATGTGTATTTTTCAACATCTGACTTCAGCCAGCGCCTCAACGAAGGCCCAGATAGTCTGCATATATGTGAGCAATGAGAATATGGTTTCAGCTCTAACGATAAATTCTAGATTCTGGGTTCGTTGATGATAATGATCGAATTTGCATCTATTTTTGTATAACCCTCAAAGTCGGCTTTGCCCAACTAAATTGTGTATGCACACTCACCGAACATAGGGAAAGGCCAACCGATACGTATCATTTAGAAATATCGAGCTTTTCTAGATATAACGCCACCGCCTTTTTTTGAAACTGAAATTGACGTAACCTACACTAAATGTACCTATAACTAATAATTTGCTGAATTTGTAACTTTTACAAGTTGAGTCCAATTAGTTCGAAAGAGAAAAGTTCTATGTCTCCTGATATTTTAATTTTGCCAATATCAAGGAATTTGCCTACGGTTGCCTTCTATGGAAACAACTTAATATTAATACTTGAGATTTTCTTTGGGTGTTCATGTGATTACAAAAGAGCTTTGTATCGTTTGATTGATGAAAATCTACGATGAAACGGACTCAATTTTTCCGCCATATGCATAAAAGAATATGACTGTTTTGTGGCTTCTCTAATCCCAGTAAGAAAAAAAGGGGGAAGTGCCCGGCTCAGTTCCAAAGATGAGTCCAAAAGGGAGACTAATTTAATTTTGATGAATCGTGTCTCTCACTCAAAACATCAGGAACATTATCTCACTGTACTTTACCCTCAGGTCTGTGGCTTTTACTCCCAAATCTCTGTAAAAGCGTATGGGCTTCTTTTTCTTAAGCTTTTGATAGATTTATATAGCAACTTTAGCTGTGATAAAAAATATCTCTATAAGAAATTTATATGAATTCACGTTGAGAGCAAATAAATATGTAAGAAATGGGAACAGTGGATGAGAATTTTTCTTTGGAGTAAATGCTTCCTTTAAAAAAAATTGAATTAAATCAAGTACTTTAGAACAGAACAAGTTACATCTTTCTCCATATCAGCATCTGGTTTTAAGAATAATCCGTAAAATTGTTTTTTTATAGATTTTCTGTGTTAAATATTTGCATAAAATCTCTTTATATTTTACTATATTGTAAAATAATTCCACTATATATCATCCCCTGGCGTCTGATTAGTTTACTTCTTGCTTGTAGTCTCAGAAATAAATGACCCTCTTGAATTGTTTAATTTTACTTAATTGTTCTAAGAGAATTCAAAACAGCGCATGAATAATGCGATTTGACACTTCGATTCATATAAAAAAATCTGTTAGTTAGATAATTATCCGGCTGTAACTGGTGTAATAGATAGATTTCCAGGAAAAAAAAACTATTCATAAAATATAATAATAGATAAACGGGAGCCATTTAGCATTTGATAAGAAGGGATTAGAGAATTACTGGAAGGAAAACAAAGAAAAAAAGGAACACCAATTCAGATAGTAGTGTTATTATATTTCGTATTTATTCCCATCTTAACATGTTGCTTCTAATCTCAACCATACTCAAACTGATTTCCTTTGAGCCGAAATTTCCATTGCAGATCAGAATACAAAATTTTGCATTGCAATACAGCATACTGGATTTTCATCATCCATCGAACTTTCTATTTAAAAAAATTTTGGACATCTATTCACTCCCTCTGCTCGGTCTAGTTATTATATAAATAGCCTTATCTCACATAAATGAATCCCTGGAGTTTGCAAATGAACCAAAACTGATGATCTAAGGATATAGCCAAATATCTTGAAATAATGTTCAAAATAGATCAACTATCGTGAATTATCTTTAAAATTCGGATATATTATCTAAAATAATCTACAGAGCACAAGCGCTAAATTTTGGCATTGTTGGTTCAAAATGACCGTATGGACAGAGAAGTCTTGTTTTGAAGAACATGAAAAACCTTTTTTTGATATTGCTTAGTGACGTACTCATGCATAATCGTATGATTATCAAAATAGCAATCATCGAAGTCAATAACAACAACTCTTCCTTGAATAAGTAGGTAATTGAAATCCAAACACGGCTGTTTATGATCATCTGCCATTACGTAGAACTGAATTGTTGTGAAGTGCTGCTGACGGACGGGGAACGAGGACACATAGAACTCCACAAAAAGGAGTTATAAACCTTTAACCATGAAATACAAAAAGTATCAACAATAACGGAATAAGGTTCAATTAAGTAGATTCATTCCGTTCAATTTTTGAACGTCAGTGTACTTGCTTCTTTCTATTCTCCTGCCGTTGTTTTGGTTCTTTTTTATTATTGCCCATTCAAGTTTGGTTGTAACTTTTGGTTGTGGTGATTAATCTTTCTTTACTGTGACTTGTACGGTTTCCAAATCCCTTGATAGCAGGGTCAATACTGCCCTCGATTCCGAAAAGTTGCTCCTTCTAGTTCTTTTCTTTTCCCATACAGTCAATCAACGTCATCCTTCGACTGCAAGGTTTTCTGATTGACATTAACTTCCATGACATTTAATCCAAATTTCTCTGCCTCTCGGGGAGTTTAGAAACGAAAAGAATATATATTTCACAAAGGATTGAGCCCAAATCCCGTTTAGAGACCACAAAACGGCACAGTATATATAGAAAACAGCAGTCAAAGACAGCAAATAAAGTATCAAAGAATTCGAACAGCGAAGGATTGGTCTTGTTGCAAGGGCAGCAGACAATCAACGGACATCATGACTTAGGATAAAGATCAAATACAGGACCGTGGTTGTAGAATATGAGATGGGAAGGCAAATTGGGCAGGTTGGAAAAATATTGGCTCTATGATGCCCACGATAGAGAGGTCTGGTGAATACTAGGGAAGTTGTATGTCCAACGATGAACAATAATTAACTGATGATGATTTGTTCATTTCATTATGTTCTGGTTTTTTAATCATGGTTTAATATTATCTCTTCTTTTTGTTGGATATATAGCTGTTTCCCTTATTTATTTTGTTGTCACTTACAAAATCAATTCTCTGTATCCCTCGATCAAATATCCAGAATTTCAGACCAACGATGCACTAGTTCAATCCTGTTGATTAGCTAAAAGGTAGCTGTGAATGCTGCTTCTTCTGAAAGCCCATTTTTTGAAAGCTTCCCTTTTGAACCAATTCCACTTAACAGCCCTTTACTTTAAAAGCCTTTTCTTTGATATTTTGATTTGGTATATGAGCAATTCAATCTTTCATAGGGGCCGGATGCACACTAAGACCAGATTCAGCACCAAAAAAGCTACATCAGCGATTTTTGTATCGGTCGTCTATATGTACAAAAGATGCAAGTCAATGTAAATATCTATAAGAATCTACGAAGGTGTGCACCCATAAGGTTATGAGTACCATTCAAAAGAACAAAATTATCAAAAATCAAATTGTACATTTGAATATTTTATTTCATTTGCACCATTTTGTATACATGAAGTATAATGGACTGTGATTATAAATAAATTTGGAATCAAGAAATTGACTTCCAATTTAATTGAAAATTTTGTTTTCCAATGGCTAATTACTTTTATTTGAAACAAAATACTGATATCATATACAGGAACATACCCGTCTTAAGTAAAATGAAATTTCAGAATGAAATGAAAGTTAGAATTTAGCATCAATTGCTTTAATTTTTATGAACAATTTGAATTGTCAGTTGATCAGAATTCGATTGTGAAAAATATTCATATTCATCCTGAATCTAACTATCATTCTATATTGATCAAACTCATTTCGAAAAATGAACATAATATCTTGACTACGATTATAACTTCACAGTGAGATAAATTTATTTTAGGAGAAATCATTTTATCAATGTGCTATTACCAAAGTTTGATTGTAATAAATAATTGCATTAACTTGACAATGTACATAAAAAATCACTCCATAATTAATTTTATCATACCTTTCGATTGGGCCTGACCCATTTAGAAGGCACTCACAAATTTTCAATTCATCTTTAGTTTCGTGTAATGAATACGTTTATCACCATATCATAATCCATTGATAATTTATCATATAAAAGTAATTTTTGCAGTCTTGGCAGAACAAACAAAATCGACAATAAGCCACTACTTAACAGTAACAGTCAACTTTATCTTATGTTATCAAAACTGTTCCTTCGCTCAAAACCCCTTAAAATGAGGCTAGAGAGCTGAACTCTTCGTATGTTGCACTTTACATCAGGTAAATTATATAATCTGTACATCGAATGTAAAGTAATATTCAATACCATTCGTTCATTTTATTGTTTATATATGTTCATTATCCGAAATTGACATTCTATACTTTTTTGTGAAACCGTATGTACAAGCTATTGCATATCAAGATCACAAGGCTGTTTTTCGAAGATTTTAGACTACAAAGAAGTAATAAGATGGATTCATATAGTGAAAGATAGCTATTTAGAGTCATCATCAGAAGTTCACCGCCTTGGCTGCGCGTTCCACTGAATCTCAAGTTTTAGAATGTTCGTCTTACGCATACATTCTACCTTTGTGAAGAAGGATGCCGATAGAGCAATACAATATAACAGTGAGCGTTTGAGTTGCAGCGTTTGGTTACATGGGTAGAACTCACCATCATGCTTGCTCAGCAGCCTTCTAGTACCTCACACCGACCTCATCCCTGATTACTGGTTCTAAAATGTTATAATCAAGCTCGGGAATGCTCATTGCTTTCACCACATAAATTAATGGTAACTGCTTTTTTCATTTTATGCCAAATGTTCCTAAGAAACACTCGTCTTTTGTCAGACAATGTCTAACTTGGTTGTCACTTGACACAGGCATGCTAGTATGTGTGCATGCGTTTATTTGTTTACCTGGTCGAACCCCAAAAATAGCCTAAAAGAGGATCTTATGATATCGCATACGCAAATATGGTAGTCAGCATGTGTTCAAGTATGTCTTATACATGTCCATACATTTATATAGATATATTGACACACATATACAAACACACACTCTCACACACAAACGCATACACACGTGTATATACATATATGCATGAGGAGATGAGAAAAAACTAAATTTCTAAACTTGACAAGATATCGATAGAACATCACCGTTTAAAAAATGACTGGAAACTAAAAAAAAATCTTTTTAAAAAGTTAAAATGATGAGCATTTTATCGCCAATGAGACATTAAAAACGTAGGTATAAGTGTTATCGACCCACACATCTTTAGATTCCAGCATAAAAATATTTTTTCTTCATATTTTGGGGGGTTAGAACTTAGAGTTGATAGCTGTAAATAGAAGATACGCGGCTTAAAAACTGCTTTTGCAAAAATGAAAAAATAAACACGTTCATGATTATATCTCAAAAGTTTTCTTTGCTTTGCCATTTGCTAATCGATATTGATGACAACACATTATTTACCAAACACTTGAATACTTCTTATTCGATCAGCAAGTTATTTCAGTTTTGGCCAAACAGCATTATAACAAGCTGCACAAGCATGTTCATGTTCAGAAGATTCAACTTGTTGCAACCAGTGCACTAAACAAATGTAAATGCGCACATTGAGCACCTGGGTTGGTTATCAACTAGCGCTTGAACTGAATAATACTTGAGTCCACTATTTCCATCAACTGAAAAATAACAATGAACTTTCAATAAACAATCATTATTGTTAATACTTTTCGACATTCTATCACCTAAACAAATGGCATAACTATTAATACTTTATTCAATGGAATAACAACCTGAACCGTTATATGTATAATAAAGTCTCAACTAAATACGTTGCTTTCTTTAATGCTGTCATACTATTTTTGTTTCCGAACGAGCAAATATTAATTGTATTGGCCGTGAGAGATAGACGGTGATTATCTTGATATATTTCAAGTTCACATTTGCACCAGTATTCAGTGTGTCAAGATCAGATTTGTATGCACACTGGGTACTGAAATGGAAATAATTTTGATATTATCTGCATCTTTCTATCTTAGGCTTCCATCTCTTCATAGGCAACCAGAGCAGAATGATGCGTTGGTGATAGAAAAATATGGGTCGTTTGAAAGAATAAAAATATATTCTCCTAGATTCATTAAATCTTTCTTTTTTGGCTTTTCCTTCAAGAATAAATATGCAAAACGCATTCAATTTATCAGAGCAAATAAGCCAATTTCTATTCGCTTTTGAATTCAACTCACACAAATGGAAATGCTGAACAAAACGTTCGTTGAATATATATTATCTCTCGGGAAAATCTAGGGAAAAAAGTTCAATGCAAGGTTGTGAAATTATCATTAATCAAACTGGAAAATCACGCATAAAGATTCTTTCAAATTCAAACCCTTCAGAGATTTTGTGAAGTTGGCTCTAAACTAGGAATCCACAAAATCTGTGCGTTAATATTCAACTAAATAATCTGCAGGAAAATTAAAATAGTATTTTAAAACACAAACAAAAGAAAATCAAATCATCAAAATAATTTGTTTTGCACAAGACTTTGTTTTAATTCGCTCTGTTCACAAATTTGCACGCCACTAATTACAGGAACTCTTCGATTGACGTCCTCCCGATACAACACCGTTGAGGAATCAAGAACCGTAAGTTCAACATGCATCCACCATACGTTAGCAATAATAGAAGCAGCATGGGGGAGGATGAGGAGGGGGTATTCACTCAGAAGTCCACAGAAAGTTTTGTATCAAACAAGCACGATTTGCCTTAGGAAATTGACATCACGAGTTACAGCAGTTGTATGAGGAGGGAGATAAGATTTGAAAAGATTATGATGATGATATCTTCGATGGAAAAAAACTTTACCGAGTCTCTTACCAATCAAACACAATACAACTGCAAAATTATCATTGAATATTATTAATTATGATCATAGTATAAGGAAGTGGAGTGAGAAAGAGGATAGGAAAGATGAATATGGTTCTTCCGGAGATTTTGATCAAGTTTTATATCAATTCAACACGATACAAATGTGAATTTTTGCTATTTAACGTGACTACTTGTGATATTAGAAGCAGAAGGAAGCAGAGTATTATGAGAATGGTTCGGTTGAAAGCCTACACCAAGATTCTCTCCTTGGCCTCTTCTGGTGAATATTATAATGGTATTCTTATCTCATCTAGATATATGGATATTTTTTTTTTTTTAAATCGAAATTTAAGTATTGTTAAAATCCTCAGGACAATTTGATAAAAACAAAAAAGCGTTTTTTGATTGTGACTGAAGGTATAATCATGTGAAATTCCAAGAGTGTTGCACCAAAAAATATAGCCAAGAGTTGCACAAGACACACACATGCACACACCTACACACACATGCACCCCCCACACGCACATACATACATATACATATAAAAAGCTGTCTGTGGATGACACAATAGTTAATGCTCCCTTATTCAGGGCTAAGCACTCTTTGAGTGAGGTGACTCGTTCATTCTAGGCTTCTGCAATGCTTTTCCAACGAATGCAAATGGAGCACTTCAGTGGGCATGGAATATATGCATGAGTAAATATATCACTTGCAATTCGACCTGACTGACAGTCCAGTTTCGTTGGGCAGATGGAAGCAATCCTACATCGTGGTACTGGATGGGATAATTGATAATCTATAGCTACACTGAAGGGTTGTTACACAACGGAACGATTGTCTGTCGATGGAACAATAATATATATATATATATATATATATATATATATATATATATATATATATATATATATATATATATATATATAAAGAGAGAGAGAAGGAAGGAGATGGACAGAGAGACTGAGAGAGATTGGTACCAAAAGGGAGAATAATCTATAGCTGATCCATCCGACAATGTCCTGGCCTGCAATGATTCGATAATAATCGACATTGTTTCTTTATTTACTTTTATAAGTAATAGGTGCATGTGATGCAAAAGGTCAGCAATCTATGAGGACGAACGTGATTCTCTAATATACACGTTGCATTTTGCTCAGGGTTATAGTCGGTGTTTCACCTCCACAGGTAACTATCTACCAAAAGCTAGCAATCAAAGGGTTAAAGCAGATAAAACACAATGACTGGAAAACAAAGGTATTAATACAAGGAATGTGTGGGTGGAAGGAAAATGACTTTGCCCCGCCTTAAAAAATCGAGGCAACACAATGTTGAAGATCAAGTTCCTTTAGAACACTTGCAGTTTCCCAAGTGTATGATAGCCAGATGTTGCAGCAGCGTGTTTTATATTCATGCATTGCTTTTTAATTGTCCATGTGTCCATTCTTGAGAACTTTAAGAGTGTTACTTGGTACTGCATAATTTTAACGATGATAGTTGCTTGCATACTCCTTCTCTGTGAGTCTTTGTTTTGATGTTGGTATATATGAGAAAAGATGTTTTGTATTTTGATTGCTATAAAACAGCATGATATGAAAAATATAAGCAATTCTACTAATTTTATAAAAGCCTAATATGCCTTATTTTTAGCTATAAAATGTTTGAAATTAAAAATCTAAGCCATCTTAGCCACTTTCGCAGAGCTTGATACATCTTTTTTTCAGTTATGTTATGAAAAATGTAGCTAATCTTGGCAATCATAAACCAGCCTTATACTTCAGAGTTTTTAATTTGTTCAGCTCTAAAATTACCATGTATTTTTAAAAAAATGATAGCGTATATCGGTCATTTTTCAAGCCATTATAAATCTTCCATAATCTTCCATAATCTCAACATCTATGTCTTTGCTCGAAATAAACATCAAGCCAATGTTAGTCTTTTTCAAAGCAACTCACATATTACTGTTTTTCTGACACGGCAAACCAATGATAAGTTCTTCCTTTGAAATCATGGAAAAGTAATGTTTTTGTACTATTTCTAGATGATTTTAACATGAAAAATTAATATAAAATATTTCACGAGTCTCTAAATTTTCATTTATCTATTTTTTCACTGCTCTGTATGAATTCA
The DNA here is from genome assembly GCA_963457665.1 of Thysanoteuthis rhombus. NCBI lineage: Eukaryota > Metazoa > Mollusca > Cephalopoda > Oegopsida > Thysanoteuthidae > Thysanoteuthis > Thysanoteuthis major. Next base: position 84,696,344 of record OY735199.1, on the reverse strand, counting down.
GGAAACTTGCTGATTTTGAAATGTCATCAAATTAAGGTTGCTTTATTTCTGCCATAGTTCAAATAACCAAGCATTTATTTTTCAAGGTCTGCTTTCAACAGAAGCCACTGGAATTTTTATCTCAAACCCTCAACTGTCCGCTTTTTTCAACTTATTTTCATCGTTTCCCGTATTTTTTCTTTAGAATCTCTTTATCTCTTATCTTTAATCACTTTTCATTCCGAATATTTTTAATGATATTCTAGGAAACTGTTGTTGAATATTTGTTTTCCTTTCCAATCGTATCTTCGGGTCATGAATAGGCATTACGTGCGCATCGAAGCAGTTAACGCATCCTCTCAAAGATTGAAACGCCTACTGATTGTTTTTTCTAAATTCAATTTTTGCTGCTTGACATGTTGCAAAAATGTCTCCATTCACCACAGTAATTCATTCGTACAACCTAAAGGGCTAAACAGACACCCATTGCAAAATTCGAAATTCTGGGTTACGTTTAATCATTCGCTTGTTGTTTATATTTGCATTACAATGTTGTCCAACACATGGAAGTTATCTGAGGGCTATTGGATGAAACGGCTGTGTAAAGAAAATATCACTGAAAAATAATCACAATAAGTTATTGAATGTGTTGCTTCAGATTGTTTGTATACATGTGCATTTTTCTAGAATTTCATCTGAATCCTGTTTTTTTTTTTAGAAATTTAAATGTTAGTGATCATTGCAATTACTCGATAACTGGCCAGAGTACAAAGATGAGATTTACGAAGAGTATTAGTCAGTACATATAACAGTGAAATGTTGCGTTTGTAGTCGTTTGGATCAGCAGTCTTCGAATAATCCAATAATAACAGATGTACATCTATGAAGATAGCCACAAGAACGCAGGAATACATTGTATTTCCTTAAATGTGACTGTTGGGGTGCATTTTCAAATAGAATTCTCCTCAGCTACGCCTTTGATTGAAGATCAAACAATAAATTGGGAATTTTTGAAGATGGATAGACGAATTCGAAACAGATCACCGCATATGGAGATGTGTTAGTCTGGTCATTCAAAATTGTATCTATGCTTGAGATTTTGGTCACCCCTTGGTAATATTCAAAATTTTTTTGTTCTATTTCGTCCCCTGTTGCTCAGAATACTGGATCCACCTTTGATGCATCATGTTTTTTTCTTCCACGGGAAAATGTTTAAACTGATAATAGCGGCTTTTCAGTCATCATTCTGAATAAGAATCTGATTTCTTCAGGGCTCAAGCAGATTTTTTTTCTGTCATAGTCTTATTTTCAGAACGTTGATAGCTTGACTGGTTCAAGACGCGTTCGTTGGCGTACTACGAAAAAATTGAAGAGATGATACAGGCAATTAGCCATTGAAAGCATTACTTCATCTCTTGTTATATCTGCTTAACTATCTATCTATCTCTCTGTCTGTTTTTTTCCTTCTCTCGCTTTCTCGTTGCATTACAATTGGAATGTCGGAAATTACATAGTCCCAATATGTTCATTACTAACCATCGTTGTCTGAACATCTCAACAACTGGTTACACTATTCATTTATTTTATTTACTTTTTTGTGTGTTATTTTATCTAATTATTTGAGCCTAAATGTGTAAATAAAGTATATATAACGTCAAATATTCCTTAGTGGGATATCATGCACCGAGTAGGTTATTTTATCGTTACTATTGAACAGCCGAAAAATTTTCTGAAAAACCTCATATCAATGAAGATTTCAGAATATTACATATTGAATTAGTTGCAAACAAAGATCGAATTGAACTGTCAATCCAATTAGATGCTAGTGCTGTTAAAACGTAAACATTTTTCAATCTGTTCTGATTACCACTATTTCTTAGTAGTCAATATGTGTAAACATCTCTTTAGTACATTAAGTTTTACTGTGATACAAATATGATATCATTCTAAGAAGTAGCGTATTCTGTTAAAATTGCATTCTACTCAGTGAACATTTGATCTAATGAATTGATATATTTTTCTTCAAGAAAAAACTATGTAAGTTATGTATAAAATTTGTGACTGATTTTCTAAACCAAAATGGAACGAACAATCTCCGTCAAATAAGATGGATGTCATGCTACACAAACTGGAATAAGAAATTACTGAGGTGAAATCTGAAGAAAAAAATAATAACGGACAAGATGTGTTAAAACTTTGGGCATAGCATTATATCAAACTGGAAAGTAAGTATAGTTGATTCATCTAGATGGATATATTGAATCGCGTTATTCCTATTTGATATCGTTCCCGATCTTGGTGACCGTACAACGGTACATAATACTACAATTGCTTGAGGTTTTTTTGAATTTTGTAACACCCCTGGGTGGAGTACCTTCTCAGAAAATCATTGACATAAATAGATTGAATAAAAATAAAAGACGGTGGAAAACTTAATCTGTTTTAAAATCTCTCGTATGGGGAGAGTGATAATGTGTGTATACAACAAATCTAAATCGTCATTTGGTAGAGAGAATAAAAGCTCCAACCGAAGTTTTGTAGGATTTCTTTTAATTTGAAAGCATCTATAGCATCGATTGCTGTTCTGGCTGATAAACTAGAATTTGAATTATGTCACTTGCACAGTGTTGCCAATTTAGATGTTTTTCATCGAAAACTAATTCGTTCTATGTTGCGTCTGGATGTCAGTGAGTATTATTTGTATGTCTTTCAACATAAAACTATTTTTCTTTCCGATTTAAAGTAGCATATCAAGTAATATTCAGAAAAAATCTAGTATATCTTTTCAGTTCAAAAAACAAACAGCACAGTATATTACAAAAAAAAAGGACCTGCTATATCATAGAATTCATTTGAAAAAATTAAATGGTAATGGGCTAGTCATCTTGCAAAAACGTAAGACAACTGCTGGATATCATGACGAACAACAAGGATCCTTGCCGAATATAAGATTGCAAGATGGAATACGTATTCAGAAAATACTAGTTCTGCGACGCCTATGATTGTGGGGTCTTGAGAAGGTCTATCCCTCACGACAGACTCTATAAGACGAATGATGATGAATGATTATTCTCATAGGACACTCGTCAAAGAAAGAACACACATTTCATTTAAATGTATAACATACGTATACGAAAATTATCTATTTATCTTCAGCGTTTATGTTCTGGGTATTACCTAATGCACATAGCGGGCTAGCCATACTTCATGCATTCATTTCAATTAGATAATATCGGATTAGGGGTGAGGGATACATTTATTACTGCTATAATCTTCCTATTGTAAAATAACACTGAAGATTATGTCATGTCACACATTAGAACAGCGTGAGAGAAGTTGTGATTAAAAAAAAACAACATTCAAATCTGATTACTTGTATTTTAAGAAAGAATATCCTATAAATAAGCCTTATGCTCCTTAGCACCGTTACTTTTAGGGGTACATACAATTTGATTGATGAGTTGTAGAAGATTTTCTGAATTTTAGATAGAGTTATTGAATCTTCATGTTTCAATCTACTATTTCTGTCGATTATAGATGCAAACTAAAGGACTCAATTGGCAAGGCTTCACTCGGTAGATCTTCACATACAAAAAAAACTAGCACATATTTGATTTGATTTTCCATTTTTGTTTTTTTTTCAACAACTCTCAAAATCAGGAAGTAATGATATGAATTAGCAACACATCTAATAATGTTATAAGCTGTTTGGAAGAATATGCTGTTGGCAGCTCAATGGCTATTAAACTGCCAGCTGAAACTTTAGTGGATGTTTTCCATATTCCGTAGCCTTTCTCAGGATGCAAGAATTCGCAGCTTAACAGTCCGGCTGGAACTTGGGAGAGTCTTTGAGATTATAGCTTTACATTTCCTGTTTCTTTTCATAACATCTGCCAACTATTCAATTCTTTAATAGGTTTTCATGTTATTCTCAGTAAAAGCAAAGCAATTATTGGTGTTTTTATTCGTCAACAGCTTCTTTCCGAATAGATTTTCATCAACATAAAATCCGCATTTACTGCGATTATTCCCTTTACTAGTTAAATACCGGCCCCACAGAAGGGATATTCTGCGAATATATCAAATGAATAGAATACTTTCCTGTTCATTCTTCTCTCTGTAACACATATTTTACCTCTAAAAGGTATCATTTGGCTGTTGAATATGTATTTAACCCACTATTTGGAACAATGGACTCATTTGCTTAGTGTCGGGTTCTGTATACTCACGTCAAGTCTATTAGAAAGCCAACAGAGAAATTGATATAAGTGAGCAAAAATAAATTATCAGCAGCAATTTTGATCACAAATTCTTATCTAGATCCATTAGTAATTGGATGTAAAAAAAGAACACGGCTTTGCAAATTTCTCAAACATTCTTTAACTTAATTATTCTAGGGTAACACTTGCCTGGAACCCGACAAGGATACACTTGTAAACGATAAATAAATCATTATGATTAACTTGAGCTGGAGAACTGACGAATAGAATAATGGTTAGCACGGCTGACTCAGACAAAAGACTTAGGATCAAATCCCAGAAGCATTAACAAATCGTTGGAAACTTTTCACTCGAACAATGTACTCAATATATTGTGAGGTATGTGATAAGATGGAGGTATCCCTCTGGCAGACTTGCATCCTACCCGGGGTGGGGATCAAGAAAGAGTTCAGTTATATAGTCCTGGTCTCGGCCAGGCTTGCCAAAACCGGTAAGCAGAGGCTTACAGTTGGAACTGACACTTTGTCAACGGCTGTTCCTATGCTTAAAAGACACTAAAATATCTAAAAATAAAAATAAAAATTACATCAAATGTTTTTCCACGTCAGAATATACTGAATAATAATAGTTCATGCGGATATATTTTTCCGTAGAATAAATCATGAGATATTCAATAGTATCAACGTCAAATGAAGCCAACGATCATATACTGTTATATACATACATATATATATATATATATATATATATATATATATATATATATATATATATATATATATATATATATACTTATATACATATATATATATATATATATATACACATATATATATATATACATATATATATATATATATATATATATATATATGTATATATATATATATATATATATATATATATATGTATATATATATATATGTATATATATATATATATATATATATATATATATATGTATATATATATATATATATATGTATATATATATATATATATATATGTATATAAGTATATATATATATATGTATATATATATATATATATATATACATATATATATATATATATATATACATATATATATATATATATATATATATATATATATATATATATATATATATATATATGATGCTGTAACGATGCAAAAACATAGATTTAAAACAACCAAGAATATAAACTTTGTCCATCAAATGAGTGCAATCTAGTATTGGAAAGATAAAGTCTAACACTTAATTTGAGTTATTTGCGATGTCCCAGTTTGACGTGCCTTTCTTCAGCAAATCTAGAAATTGATTTGAATCAAATTTGACCCACAAAAGATTAAACAAGCATTTGTAGAAAAAAAAAGATAAAAATGAGAATAAAAAAATGGAAGAATCAAATTTCATTTTATTTTTTCTCGTGAAACTTCTTCCAATACATAATGTGTGTATGCAAGACATCATTTGCTGTTTGGTCGAAAATTAAATCTCCAGTTGAAGTTTTAGGGGATCTTTTTAATTTGTAAGCATCTCTTGCATCGATTTAATTGTTGACTGCAAAACATGATTAAATGTTTCGGATGGTTGCAGACATGTGTCAGTACCAGGGAGTAATCATAATGAGAGAAAAAATCATCTCATAGTTAAAAGAGGACCCATGATAGATGATAAGAAATTGGGACATTCGAAAGATATTATTTTTGTGACAATTGGCATCAGAAAGGCGGAACAAGGAAATGTATGTCTTTGGTCTTTTGTCAGGTGAAATCCTTAAATGCTTTCAAATTGGTCTCTTTTGATCCAATACAATAAACAAAAACTAGTATTAATTTGATCATTGTGATTGAGCATCAGCTTATTAACTTATGATTAACTGGAATTATCAAGTTTCTAATACTCTTTGGTGCTCACCTTGGTTCTGCAATGAAATATTTGCATTGGTCAGAGTATTATTCTGATTGGGATCCACATTGTCCCAGTTAGATCCTATCTTTCTTCATTTGCCTGTAATATCAACAGATAGGATTCTATGTTTATCCATCTTGATGAGGGAGAGAGAGAGAGAGAGAGAGAAAGAGAGGGAGAGAGAGAGAGAAAGAACTGTAAAAAGCACCATTACCCTAGTTACAGCTTAACCCATCTGTGTTCTGAAAATTGAGGATCTAAAGCAGTCTTATCAGTGTCTAAGTACATTGATATAACTGGATGTATAGAGATAGTTAGAGAGTATTCCTTTTAAAATTTATCCTAATTGTTGAATATTGAATTTATGGAAATCAGTTGACATACATCTTTATGCATAAAACGTATCAATTTCTATTCTTTTAATTTTGCTCCCATAACGGCACTTGTCTTTCAACATCCCCTTTCACCCTTAGTTTTCCGATGTCCTTCAGGATTTTACAAAAGTAAGGGCAACGTATCTGTTATAACTGCACACGGTGCAATTAGCAAGCCAAATCTTTTGAAACATTTGAACAAATCAACGTTAGACTTTAAATACTTGCCAGATGTGACCGCATTCTGTGCTATTCTGAGCACACAAAATTTCAATAACGATCAGATCTGGCCTTGTACTGTATTGAGCTAAGCTCTATGAATATCAATCTCAAATAATGTTTCGGACGAAAAGAAACGGGTACGGCAAATAGTTAAACAAAAAAGGGATAGCTGCATTTAATTTCCGTTGCAAGTTCAAAAATAGATCTCTTTTCAGCTGAACCGGATAGTAATTCAAACTCAAGGAAATGTCATTTAAAGGAAAAAGTATTTATATGGCTATTTCAATTCAAATAAATTGCTTAGTCATCGGATGACAGCCTTATTCCAAATTATTTTTGATTAGATTGCATTTAATGAAAAGAGGCTTGCTCATCATTTAGTTATATACCTTTGCAGAGGGATGAACAAATTAATTTTTGTTCGTACACAACCATTTATAATTTCGTTTCATCAAGCTCCTACAAAATGCATCGTAATAAAACCATAATTATTGTCGAATATTTTCTCCTGTATCGCAGGAATTTGCACGGAAAAAATATTGAAAGTTTTGACGTATTATCTCCATTCGTCATACGGTATGACAAGTTTAATGATAAATAACCGACTTGAGTTAAAGGCCCATGGAACTGAAATGTGCAATCGAAAGCATATATACATATATACATATATATGTGTGTGTGTGTGTGTGCTGAGTGTGTGTGTGTGTGTGTGTGTGTGTGTGTCTGTACATAGAAATTGGAAGAAAGAGAGAGAGGGAGAGATACTTGGGCTCAGTCTACATAATCAATTATTTTTTAGAGGCGTTAATACCCCTATTCGTGTCACTTAATGTCTGGCAGATTGACATACAGGAATAGTAGTGATGCCCTATGCATATTGCTAACACTATAGATACATTTTCACGTAGATGTACGCGTTTTTTGCTCCTTCAAGATGTAAGGATGATTACCGATGTGATTTTTAATCAAATATCTACATATCTATCTATCTATCCATCTATCTATCTATCTATCTATCTATCTATCTATATATATATATATATATATATACATATATATATATATAATGAAAAGTAAACTGATGTTATTGAAAGAAATGGACGAAAAGCACTTCCCCTCAATAAGTACATAAACTGTTTTGTATTTTTTTCATCGTCCTTATCTTTTGGAGGAACTCAGATTAAAGATGTATTCATGGATGAGTCAAGAAACTTTCATCTTGTTGCTGGGGAACATGGTATTAGTAAAGCACAAATATTAGGAGATATATCTGTTTCTTTTTCAATTTCCCACTCATTGTATCTTTAGTCATCTCCCTCAGTGATATGCTAAAAATTGCTGCTCATTTATCAGTTCACTACACTCTTGAATTTCATTATAAAGAAGAAATGGCTACGTTGAATATATCTCAAAATTTGGAACGAATCCATGCGCATATGATTTTGTCATAATTCGATAGAAGGTACATTTGCTGTTGTCTATATTGAATTTTGTGATAGCCACCAATAAATTCCCCGGAAAAAGTGAAAATATTCCCCTTAATTCAGATGGTCTTATATCTGAAATAATCTGTTTGTCAAGATTCTACATTCCCGAGCTGATAACTTCCCGTTCCGATGGAGGACTCGATTAAAATTTTAGTGGGCAATGCTGTAAACAAAACATTGGTTTTAGAATATGATTCTACACATAATTATGATAAAAAAATCAACTTGTTGGAATTATCATCGAAATACTGTATTCTTCAAGTTCTTGGCCTTCTTTGGAAGTTCTGTTGGATTGTCATGAACTTCAAAGAATACGTAGCTTGTGGCGATTCATGATTTCTCTTGGATGATTAGTTTGTTCTGTTTCACGATTTCATTCATTAATTCACTCAGCAATTACAAGAGATCAAACTGAATAATCCCTTTTTTCATACATCAGGACATGACATTGTTTAAACTTGTTTTATTTATGCATGCCCGAATTATATTTCCAAACATAATCACGGACATCTGTCCTGTTCAGTCTTTACATAGCACTTCTTCACACTGCTCGGTTGTCACACTCGACTCTTCAACGTGAAGACGTCGACTGGCTAAAGAGAAATTAATTTTTTTTTTCAAATTTTTCCGGAAAAAATGCAACATGTTTCTTGAAATAGCATATGGCGAAAAAGCTAAATGACATTAACCCAAGTTGACAATTCTACTCCTAAGTTGCTAACGTTTGTGTTCTCTGATTTCCTTAACTATACCCTAATTGTACGTATTCTAGTCAGTATTTTTCAAAAATGATCAATCTGTCTTCCGTCAATTATTTTGATCGCGATTAAAACTAATGTAAACTCTCCTCTATCGTCAGTTATTTAGTTTTGTTTTCAGTTCTCAGATGTCTTGTCCCTGACGAACAATGGACCACAATACACAGAAAAAGTAACGTGTATTCTTGGTGTAATTGCAAAATAAAATGATACACATATGTTTCTATATTTTCATGAAACTGCTCCCAAAAATTAGTTTGCTGCCAAATTTGGAACTGAAAAACTATTAAATCAAGTAGATGCACAACTGAACTCTGGTGTATTGAAGAACAAATTAACAATATTTTTTTTTTCAAATAAAACCATAAAGGGATATTCAATGAATAAGCTGCTTTTTACCTATTTTTGGCGTTGTTCACTGGATGGATTCCAATGTTCGAAATCATCACCACTGCCAGACTCAAAATTAGGAGTCATTCTAGCATAGGGTTACATTGTTCATTGAACTGCCATAAGAAAAGCATCCTGTGTTGAATGGAACTTTCAAAAAACGACTGAGTGTTCAGAATACATTTTTACCCCAATCAGTCTAATTATTGACTAAAGTTACCAACCCTGAAGGTAGTATAATACTGCAGTAATATAGCTAGATCGACGATATGCCTGCATCCCTTGAAATTATAGTGAACGTAGCAAACGCTACTTTTGTTAGATAGTTAATACGGTACTACTCAAACTATTTTTCTGTCACTTGTTCATCAAGTCTGTGTTAAATGTACTTAGCAAATCATTTATAATGTTGTATCAGTATACAACATCTATCACCACGTCTTACCAAGTTTTCTGGGAACTACGTAGAGTTGTTGAAGCTCGTCAGTGTATTCGATCTATTTTAAGTATACTACATTTTCTATCTGACTCAATATTGTTATGTAAATAGTGAACACAGTCCAAACATGGTTCACAATCAGAACTGACAATTTTTTTCGATTTAGTGAATTTAAATCTGGTATCTGCATCCCATCATGCCCATCAGTCTTTTAGAATTCTGCCATTGAATATCAATCCCCTCTGATCATCTGATGGCGTCTCTGTTGTGGGTGCCACGGAACCAGAGCTTCATAAACTCATCTAGTTCGCCAAGTTATCCATTTGGTCTGGGGATCCATGTATGAATTGTAATGTCCTGCAGGTGGGTACCATTCCACCAACATGATCAGACCATTGCCCTTCGGGTTTTTTTTATGTATTCCCTTGTTTTTCATCTGATGTATCTCGCTGGTTTGTGATCCACCAATGTGATGTCAAGCATGATTCTCCATTGTGCACGTTGCTTGTTTTCCTGATTAGGTTCACTTTCTTGCTCAGGTTCAATGTTTCAGCTCCATGAGAAGCTTGCAGGATTTTCTTCTATCTTAAATTTGAGCTAACTGAGCCGAAACCTTGCAATCCTCCTGTAAGACTTGCTTGATTCCTTACCATTTTTTTCTCAATCATCGTAATTAGCAAATGCATAGTGAAGTATAACAGTGGAAGGAATGATGTTTCAATTATTTTTTCTATTTTAGCCAGTTCAGATGATGTCTTTTGAAATAGCAGAAAAACACGTTGAATACTCGTGTAAAAAAAAATAACAGCATAATCTTTCAAATCAAAATGCTGTTAAAATTCAATTAGGTTGAATTGTCTATTCCCCCTCTTCTATGGTCTATTATGCTAATTACTACAATTTCCAAAGACTCAAAAAGACTGAATCATCAAAGTTGTTTGAAGCATATTATGCAATTATGAAGATTCATGGATATTCGATGCAAACATCAAAATTTCAGTATAAAAATCATTTAATTACATTTCATAATATTTGAAAATGAATAGATTTTATATCCCAGCAATAAGAAATTAATTTTTTGATAGGAATCAAACTTTTCTGTTGATGCTTTTTTCGGTTTTCTGGGTGTGAGTAATAGTATAAGCAGAAGTTTTTGAGTCATTTACCAACTCTTATGAATCTTATCTTGCAAACTGTGTTATATCGAGGCACGTCTGTAATCATAATTTAATTCCTGATGTTGCTCCAAAATTCGAATTGGCAGCCCTGAAACACGGTTTCTAAGCACGGCGTATCTACGACTGGCGGGATTTCTAACTTAACGTTTATCCAAAGCGAAATGCTTGCAGTTTATAATGCAATACTTCGCGTATTATGAATAACGAGAAAAGAAAAAAATGGATAAACAGCTAATACCTTAGTAACCTTCGATTTGCTGACGGCATTTTCTTTCAAAATCTCAACATAATACTCAACGAAATGAATCGAGAAAGCAGAAAGTTGATCTTAAAACGAACCTTCGTGAAAGAAAATAGTCATGTACAACAAAAACGTTGAGGACAAAAATGCAAAAATAAAAACCGAAAATGCAGCGAAGGGAAAGTGTTACACTATATCCACGTAAGATAACAAATCTCCATGAAACTCTCAAAAGTACAAGAATTCAGGTGAACAATCACTCCATGTTGGCAAACTCTTGCAAAATTAATTTAAAATTTCTAGAACAGAGAGAACCCATTAGTCTTCGAGCAGAGGGTTTCCAGCCATGTATTTTTCTGATAATAACTTATGGAACCGAAAAAATTAACTTACCCAAAAAATTGATCCTCAAACTGGGGAGAATGTAATGTTTACGAAGGAAATTTAAGCAAAGCACCACATGGACGGATCACAAAACACAATATATATATATATATATATCTGAGATAACATTTTATCCATTTCAAAATCCAAATAGAAATGAGCTGGTAATGTTGCAGCAATGTCAGACAACCACTGGACATTGGGACTCACCACATGGATTCCTAGATGTGGCAAACAAGACAATCTCAGAGAGTACTTGATCGATGACGCCGATGATAAAGATATTCGGCAAATCTTGAGAAAAAAGACCGACCTTAATATCTGCTGCTGGTGTCGATGATAAATAACAACTAATGGAAAAAACAATTTCCAGTGGATGACACGATTTTCGATCATTCTATGTAATTTCTTCTGATTGATATTTTAAAATGTTCTTCCCTTTTTTCTCTTTCATAATTCTCATCGATTTCTCACTTCATTTATTTCTTGCCATTGGTAGTCATTGGACATGGTAGAGGGCTTTGTCTGATATTATTAAGCATAAAGTACAGATCGGCCGTGCTGTGGAAATATGAATAAGGTCCCAACAAGTTCTTCTCAACGAAATTCCAGGCTGACTACGGCACTTGGTATTCCCAGACAGTCACATATCGAAGTACTGATCAGATTCAACGATGCTTAACTTCTGTCTTCGTATGAGAACTGGTATGTCATACATTATTTCGATGTACCTGTACTAGGAAATTTGTGTGTGTGTGTGCGCGTGTGTGCGTGTGTATGGGGTGGCATGTGTGTGTATGTATGTGTGTATGTACACGTACGTGAGCGAAGGAGATAGACAGGCGGACATGCAGACGTATAGATTGACGGAAACAGAGTGACACTGACAGGGATTTGAGTTTAATTGGAAATCTAATATCATTCAATGCAAGTATTTGATATTGATATTAGTTTAGACAGTGTGAAGATAACTGCTAACACTTGAACATATGAAAGTAGAAAACTTGACTATTCAAAATTGTATTCTATCAAATATAGCTACAAACTATAGAATCCAAGGTCAGTGTTATGGTCAGAGTTCGAGGTTATTTTTGAGGTTTCAACTAATAAATGATGGTAAAATTTCATTTTATTATCCGTGACACTAAAACTGATAAACAGCCGATATCATAATCATGAAATATTGAATTAATTTTTTTTAACAAAGTTAGGTGAATGAGGAATAACCTCTCCTTTTTCTTCTACATTGTCTGCTTAATTTATACTTTATGCTTTTTCATCTACAGCATTTATTGTCGTTACTTCCCTTTCTCCTTCACTAACCCTGCCCTAGACAATTACCCAAATCTCCTCAAAATAATTACCAAAATATTTGTTTCGTATACGATAATGCTTTGCACGTGGCTTTCGCAAGGAAGGATATCTGAAGTGGGAAGCTAACTTTCAGTCTTCATTGACCGTTTCTCAAAAGTTGCTTTGTACTGGACTAACCTAATCTCAGGAAATATCTAAAAGTAGCATAGGAGAAAAGAGCACCTGCAATAGTAATAAAACTAATCTAACAGGCAATTTGTACCGATAATAATATCTATATGATGTCCAATTGAATTGGATTGATGCCAAAGATTGCAATAATTACTATGTAATTCTACCTATTGTAACTTAATGAGCACCTGCCATAGATTTATTAATAATGTGCTGCTGTTTCTAGTGGACCCAAGAAATATTTCCAATTTAACTTCTTTGGGGTTAGATCTAGCTTCTTTTCCCGTGGATTTAGTTGCTACGAGTGTGCGTTGATAAAAAATTAGAAATGTTAGTCATTTCTGAACTAGTTCGCTATGATATATATATATATATATATATATATATATATATATATATATATATAATTATATATATATAATTATATATATATATATATATATATATATATATATATATATATATATATATATATATATATATATATATAAAGATGGAATCCACGACTTTCCTGTTACCGGATCGTGTCTTATTAGCTCTTATAACTTATATTTTGACCTCAGAATATAGCAATAAATACAAATAAGCATTTGAAAATGTACATATTAGTCGAAAAAAAAAACACGAACTGTAACTTCAATCGTATGTCTAATTTCTGCAGTGGGAGTTCGATAGGGAAGAGGAAAAGAGTACTCTTTCTTTGTGTTAATTGATACTAAAGCTAATAAAATACATCAAAATACGTGGTCACATCTCGTTTTTTGTTTGAGTATATTCCTCTTTCTAGCAATTTTGAAAATAAAAGCCTCGAACTCTTACATTCTATCATGGCATCATAGCAGTTTGTTTCTCACTGATGTCACACCATTATTTATATCACACATTTCCTCCGTATTTCTGTTGTTCACAGTTACTGAGGTCGATCGACGGAGCAAACAACCGATTAAAAACGTTTCATTTGGATGTTATGACACATCTAAAAAAATGTTTATACAGCAAGTATTAACAAAATACAAAAATTTGCAACGAAAAACATTTGATTTTCTCCATACTCAATTCAGAAACTTTGGCAAAATTGGTTCCGTTCAACAAATATTGTTGTCAAAAGAGAAAAATGAATTGAGTTCACAAAATAGGTGCATTGCACAGTTTTAAAACATTATTTGTACGTTAAAATTCGAATTGATTTAAATTTAAGTCTTCATAAATATCAAAACCAGCTCCAATACATCTTCACCAACTTGAGAACTGTTGCATTTTATGGTAATCTCGAACTTCGAATATATATATATATATATATATATATATATATATATATATATATATATATATATCCGAAGATACCTGAAAATATTCGATAGAAATTTCTTCACTTGGACTTTAGTTGATCCTTTGGCAGAAACAGATCAAGATGCACGTCAGATAGCATTGATCAGCAAGTTAATCTTGCAGGCTATTGTTAGTGGGTTTGATCTTCCAAGTATCTCGAAGTCTATTAATAAACATCACTCGTATTCACCGATTTCCCAAATACAGAAAACAGATCGTGTCACATTATCTGTTTTAATACTTGAATCCGATGCAGATTGTAATATTCAAAGAGGGGATCAAGTATTAATTCATCTTCTGAAGAAAGTTTAAAATAGAGACGAAAAGCAAAGCAGGCATGTTCCTCCTTCAGTGATTCAGATAATTTCTTTCGAGACTTGAATTATCTGTTGAGATTGTTCCATGTTTAAAATGGAACTTTTACCGTTTCCTACTCATCCTTTGATGAGAACTGTTTCTTTCTGCTTGAAAAAGAAGCGGTTTTACGTCGATGGATCCAAAAGAATCCAATAAAACTTGAAAAGTATGTCCTGCCAAGAGTGAAATTCTTCAAAATGGTACCTGATGACATCATCATCACTTATCACAAGGCAAATGCTTTTATTTTATGCGTAAAATACCTGCAAGAATTAAAGATTTGAATTCAGTAAATTTCCAATAAAATTCAAGAATCCTAAGATGCAACACACATCCTGGTTCATTGTATACGCCTTTTTTCTCCCACAATCATTATGCCCCTTACTCTCTCTTACTTATCATCTATTCTTTTCTATCTCTCTCTCATCCATCATCTCTCTCAATCTTTCTCTTTGATGTTCAATCATAAAATCAATCTTTCTCATATCTATCCTCTCTCTCTCCCCACAAAAAAGACTTGAACGCATCTCAAGTCCGTTACTCGATCATTGCGACACACTCATTTATCTTCCCCCTTTCATTCATTTCCTTCTTCTCATCTTTATCCCTTCCTGTGTTTCTCTCTCAAAAAAACCTTTCAACATATCTCAAGTCTCTTACCCATCCATTGATTACTACATATGCCTCTCTCCTCAACTCACTACCCGTCTCTTTTTCCATCCATTTCATCTCCTTTCCTCTTTTCTCACTCTCTTTCTCAGTCTCTCTCTCCCCCTGTCTCTCTCTCTCTTTCTCTCTCTCTATCTTTCTATCTATCCATCTGTTCTTCTCTCAAACTTTTCCCCTGCAAAATCATCCTACACGATTCTAGCCCTCTATCCATTCTACAGTCAGTCACGCAAGCCTATATTGAGCCCAAGAGCATGCGCACATGCACATCTATGGACACGCATGCGTTGTGCAACGTTTTGAAAATTCGTTTAAATTCGTATTCTGCAGTCATCCGTTCAATTTCGACTTTTTTCCCCTCCAGTACAAATATAATTTGTTGAGAATCAAAATTCTAATCCACTTAACTGACTTGTTTGATTGTTCCTTACGGGAAGAAGCCAAGAACTGTTAGTGATTGTCACGCTCTAGTTCTTTAGAAATTCACAAAAAGGAGACCGAAACCTTTTACGCTGTTCTTTTTCTGCTTTTTTGTAAATTTTCGTTCCAACTACAGTTTATTTGAATGTAATGCTAAAAACTTAACTAAGGACGCAGTAACCATCAATAATCAGAGATCATTCCTTTCTAAGATTGCATTATTACTTAAATATTTTGAATTTCATTTCAATGTAATTATTAAGATTCATGACAGTGAATTTTCAAGATTTTTACATGAAAGTATCTGTTACTGTTGACCTCAAACTGTCAACATATTTCTTTAAGTGTTTGGCTGGATGGCTAGTTGGCTACGTATGCCTATATATAATGTCAACATATTCTACCATAAGATTCAAACGGACATCGTGAGCAAAAAAGGCGTTCAGGGGTTCATGTTGTTTCTTCCAGATAAGATAAAAGGAAAGGTGTACATTGCAGGAAAAACATATTTGGAAATCAAGAGTTTTGGTTAGAAATATCGAATCGTATAACCTCATCTTTAAATCTTTTCGATGAATTCTTGGGATATTTGCATGAACAAAAAGTTCATCAATTGTTTGATACTTCCAAACATTCAGAGATGTTTAGAAAAATACATTGAAACCATCCAGTCTCCCACTAATACCAACTGAAACATATGTCAGCTATATTTGTAAGTAAAATTGATCAGATTTGACGTTGTACATTTTAAAAACTTTCAGCATAAATTAGGCAGACGATTAGGAGAAGTGAAGAAAACTGTCTAGCCCAAATGTACATGACTTCATGTGATGAAATACTGTTAGAAATTAAAAAAAAGAAGATTCATTTATCATTTTATTATAATGATTTTATCCATGTATTCATTTTTGTAATACAGCAATGAAAACAAACAACCAGGTTTTTAATTTTGCAAAACGTTACTGTAAACAAGAAAACTAACCGAAAACACCGGCTCTAAACACCAAACCTTAATTATATCCTTTCTAAATGTATTTGATTCATCAACGGTCTTCTGGAGTCCGCCATTGAACATTGATCTTACCCAAGATCCGCTGCATTTCTCTATCATGGGTATCACAGAGCCAGTATTTCCTGAATTTGTCTAGTTCATTTCTCCATCCTGTATTTTGTTGGCCTCGGTTTTGCATGTGATCTGTAGGGATCCTTGTTGTGAGTGATGATGTCCATAGGTTGTCCGTCATTCTTAAACCATGATCAACCAATTGTCATTTGATTTTTCTAATAGATTCTTTGATATATTGTGCCGTCTTTTGATCGCTCCATGTGAGGTTGAACATGAATATCTAATGCGTACGCTGCATGCTTCTCAGTTTGCAAGTCTGTCCCTTAGGTTAGGTTCAATGTTTCAGCAGTTTCAAATGGCTTGGTTTTCTGCATTTATTTGCTTTGAAATAAGGTAGCCGCCACATCTTAATTAAGTATATTCATACTAGTTACTGTAACTTTTGTTGGGTACATAAACTAAACAATTACCCTTTTAAGGATATATTGTTTTCATTTATGACAAGATAAGTCATTGTGATATGCCCATAGTGCTGGACATATACCAGGGATGAGAGCATTTTCATGACCAAACCCTCAATGATGTCAGCTGGTTTACAAACTCCATTAAATGATGTTATGCATCCTACCTTATTTCGCTCCTACTCAGTTTATGGTCATACAGGTACTTCATGTTCATCACTCTAAATGTGACCGAACTATTTTTCTAGCTCTAACGTCTTTTGGACACTGCTTCACAGATCTTATTACCGCGTCAAATCTCTTGTTTCCTCGTTTCATACGAATAATCAGACAAGTGGTATCAGTTATGCAGCCAAGAGACTGACATAAAACTTTGTATCATACAACTAACTATGCAGTAAGGCTAGCTTTTAAATCTCTGATATGAGTAGGCTTAGTTGCATAAACAAGCAATGCACTTAGGTTAGGTTTTGGAAACTAAATATTTGCTCAATTTTGGTCTCATAACGAAGCATACTGTGGAACAAATTTCTAAAAAAGATCAGATAATCTGTGATGTTCCCAAATTGAGCATATTGAGAGATACATAGATACGTTGTACCGCTTATAATGCCATTCTTATTTCCATCTCTCAGCTTGCTAACTCCAAACTTTTACTTAAAGGATCAATTGTCAACATCTGCGTGTTTGAAACTATCTTAAAACAAATGTTTGCAAATTTTGTATCCCATCCTATTGAAGCTAGAACGAGGAACCTGACAAAATCATTGGTCCTCGAAACCAAGAACCATACAACGTGCACAAGATATATGCAAGATCAACATCACATGGAAAGATCACAAAACAGCACAGTATATAAAGGAAATAGACCAGAAGCTTTATAGAAACAATAAGAAAAATAAAATGGCAATAGGCTGATGATGTTACAAGACTGTAAGACAAACGCTTGAAGTCACTATTTAAAACACAGATCCCTTGGGATCCTACCCAATATTGTGTTCAAAAAAGAAAGATGTTGTAACGATCTACACAAATTGAGAAGTTATTTACCCTACACTGACCACCATCGAGATGACTGGCTTATCTTTGGGGTTGGATACGTCCAACAAAAACCGACGAATAGCAGATGTCGTGGAGGTGGTGCTGCATCAGCTGCTGCTGCTGATGATGACGATGATGGTGATAGTGACTGTGATGAAGAAATGAAAAGAGCACCTGCACCTTCATTTTCCTCATAACTTTTTAAATAGTATCGACAAATCTGATTGATCAAATAAAGAGACGCAATATACATTTAACAAGAGAAATAAATCCAAAAGTCAGTTATTGCAATATTGAAATGAGCTTTATTATAATGCGTTGAGGAAGCAATAGCTGTTCCTCTCAGTTGTTTAGTATTAACCGTAAATCTCAACAACGTAGTGTTTGGGAGATATATATATATATATATATATATATATATATATATATATATATATATATATATATATATATATATATATATATATATATATATATAGGAAGAGCTAATTTAATATGATTTGAGCGAGGTGGATATTCTTGAAAAGGTCAGTTAACTAATGCTGTATAAGAGTGAACAATTCGTTGTCCACAATTGATATTAACAGAAAGCCGTCACTTCAGTCTTTTGCATCTAGAATTTCAGATATATACCGAACAAAAGATGCAGTAACTATTTCGTTAGAATAGAATTATGAGTGGAGTTTGGTCCTGCAGTAGCCAAGCTGGTATTAGGGAGGTCATTATCTTATAGTTAGATTCAATTCGTTTTTTTTTTTTAACTGGACCAATCCTGTTGCAAAGTATTCCCATTCTGGGAGTTCTGATCATACATATCTTTATGTCACACTTTTAATTGAAAATTTAGCAGAAATGTTATGATTTTGCCGAACATTTTTCAACACAAAGCTTTTTGCATTGGCGCTGCTTATGATGCAGTGTGAATTTGGTTAGGTTGAAATGGTCTGATTACAAGGTTTCTCGTTCAGATTTCACACAACAGTCTCATGGTGAATGTCTACGCTACGATGCTCTCCTAAATGGGATCTGTTAGATTTTTCTGTAAAAAAAAACAAAAAAAGGAAACACCAGGGATTTATGATTGGGAACACTATGAAAAATCACCAGGGATTATATACATATATCCCTATATATGCACTTGGACCTGAGGGGAGAACAAGAGAAGATGTTTTGAAGGTCTTTAGGGTACACTCATTCTCTTTAATGAAAAAAAAACTCATAGACGGTGTGATACTTAAATGTCAAAGATAGGGCATTGAGTACATAGCATTGGGCGAAATAATGTTTTTTGATATCGTCAGTGAAGCAGTTCATGAATTTCTGGTGATTAATGGGTATATATGCCGGTTGGTTGCCGGTTGGTTTCCAGTTGTTCAAGTGGATTCGATGGCTGTTTATCACTGGACTCCCCTGGACTGGTTCACCAAGGATAATCTAATGAGATTAATCACAATGAAATATAGGAAGAAACGGCTAGTTATCTTAACTCTAGTAAATGAAAAAACAATACTAACCACAAACCCACTCTACGATTAGAATTCCAGCTAGATTATCATCTGAACAAAAAGATACGATTCAATTTAGGTTACTAGACCGATCCTAATGTAATGCACTGATTTGGCCTCGTAATTTCATTATGAGATGAATCAATCATATAAACTTTGTCAGTTTTGAAATTTTTAAAAGACTAAATGCTCTCGGCATTGAGCAAAGACTGGGCCGCTCTTTTGTTATGCAATGGCAGACAGTTTGACCTATATTGGGGAATGTTAATTAGATTTTATGTCAATTCTTCTATCCACATGAGGTCTATCACTTCTGCCAAAATATAAGAAAAAGCCTTGGCTCTATACTCAATTATGTTATTTTGGAGGTTTTATTAATTTTCCTAACAAATATAATAAGTCCTTGTAAGAATAATTGCTGTTCTCTGTCATCTACAGCAATATATTTCAGCGTAGGATTAAGAAGAAAAAAATGATAATTGAATTGAGAACTTTCAGAATCTGCACTTTTTGCAAGCTCCATGCCAGTCCATTCATTCTAAAAGCAAAAAATTCTGATATCTTAGAACAAATTTATAAAGCATTCCAAGCTGCAGCTTGGTCATCGGGGACTTCTGTTAGAGCAAATTGTCAACATACTTGTATAAGACTCAGTTGATCTGGTGAGTAAGTTGAATAGGAAAGATTTCGAAGCAAATATAATCCATTTTTTGCAGGCTCGTTAGTGTTAAACAAACAATTGTTGAATGGTTAACGTTTAGTTGCTCTGCATACTTTTTTTATCTTTTGTGCAGACTGGAATCATTAGATGTGGTCAATCACAGACAGTCGTCGATGTCAACAAGAGTCAACTTCAAAATTTAAGGAATTTATGTTAAGCTGTACGTCTTATTTTGAACATATACTATAAATCTGTTCAACTTTGCTTTTTTCTCTCAAACAACACCGAATAAATTGTGATATAGCGTTTTGCATCGATGAATAGAGCAAAATTCCTACTTCGAAACTGTATAATCAATAAATATAGCTAAATGATACTCCAGTTTATTTTTTTACTATCTTCACAGAATATTACATTTTGAATTGCGAGTATCGATCTATCTACTTGAGTTGTTTTTTTCTCATCACTTTTCAATTTTCAACATTGAATATAACTGATCTTTGCACCAATTTGATAGATTTTTATGTAATGAGGCAAACAGAAAACCCCAGAAACACCCCGCTGTATATCACATAAGCTCAGTTTCAAGCCCTTACCCACTTGATACAATCAAACAACTTATCAACCGCTGCAATCTTCAATTGAATTGTTAAGGAAGTATATATCCACGTGCCTTAACCCAGATCGAGTACAACATATTCAACACTAGGATGAAATATACGCGGACATTACAATAATCAACTATTGACGTATGTACGAAAACTATTTATCTAAAATAACATTTGAAGAATGAGACTTTATCTAAACAAAAAAAAAATACCTAGGCAGTTTGTTGACACTTACAGATTCGAAAAAGTTCTTTTCACGGAATAATCAGAATTTTTTTCCAGATAGTGCTTGGTTGCGCACTGTGAAACTTTTCAGTGGGAAGTTTTGGTTAATGTTTTGGATATTAAGTTCCGGCAGTTGTTTAACTTGTGCAACTCATAGATTCATAACATTTCTTCAGTTTAGACACTCTCCATCATCATCACTATCATCATCATCCTTTTCATCATCAATATCCCATTGTCCGTCGTTGGACATAACTTTCCCAAGAATTCACTACACCTCTTCATTGTGGGTGTCACAGAGCAAGTACTTTCGGATGTGTCTCCATCTAGTATTCTACCGCCCTCGATGATGCATGTTATATCTTGGGTTCCATTTGCGAGTTATGAAGTCCCTTGGTCGTCTACCATTCTAGAAATATGACCAACCAATTGCCATATCAGTTTTATAGTAGGTCTTATGATATTTCGGACGTGTTTTTTTCCTTGATATACTGTTCCTCGATCTTTTCATGTGAGGTAGAGCATGATTCTCTCATGCATACATTGCATGCTTTTCTGTTTGTATGTCTGTGTCTCGGTTAGGTTTCATATTTCAGCTCCGTAGATGACTATCTGGGGGGTTCATTGGTTTTCCTTCTCAAAACTAATGGGATCTTCTCGTTTCCGGAGTGTGAGCTGGCCATGCTGAAAGCTTGCCATCGTACAGTGATTATTCGCTCGATTTTTTCTTTTTTTGTACGTTTTTTTTTTAATGATTTGTTGTCCAATGACAGATGTCGTAGCTAACCCTCACTGGTGTTGCGCCTGCAACTTTGATTGTTGTGTTCTTTTTTCCGCCGAGGTCATTGCAAATGATCTTTGTTTTGCATACATTTTTTTCCTGGTTTCGTCTGAGATTTTATGCATGTTTTGTGTGTTCTTTAGTTCAAACATAGTGGAATTTTTTATTTGAGAGGATTTTATTTTTGCTTTGTAGTTCGTTGATGTTGTTTTTCAATTCTAGCTTGAAGCATTTTGTGAATTTTTTTGGTATGTTTAACAGTTTGGGTTCGGTGTGGTACAATCTTCTGCATTCTTCATTGGTTTTCATTTGCATTTTATATCTCGCCATGTGTTGTCGCTTCTGATGTTCACTTGGTTTAGAATTTGAATGTATTGGATGGTGTGGCTTGTGGACAATAGGATGTAACCTATTTCGTCCTCTGTGTTGTGATTTGGACTTTTTGTTGTCCATTTTCTGTAAGTTTTTTTTTTTAAACAAACTCGGGATTTCGGAATCTCTTGCAGTTGCAAAGTTTGTAAGACCTTTGCCTTCCTTTTCCCGTATTCTGTATCCAAACTCACTAACGGAATGTTCTTTTATTTGTCCTACCTCTGCGTTGAAGTCTCCCACGATGAATCGAAATTATTTCTTGGTATCTTGCAGATATCGTTGAGGTTGTGTAATTCTTCTTTGTTTGATAGGGGAGTGGGAGCGTGGACTTGAATGGTATTTAGTTAGCACCTCTTCGAGAGTTGTATGGTGATGCTGGCAATGCGGTCTGAGACTGTTTTGAAGCTAACCACGTTGTGTTTAGGGTCTTTATTAACGGATAAACCTACTTGACTTTGTTTTACTCTCCTTCTCCAGCAATTATAAAGAAGATGTTTGATTATCAATTCTATTAATTCTCTCCCCGATCTTTTCATTTTGCTAATGCCAATATTGTCCAATTTGAGGCTTTTGTTTTTTATTTCTTTATCGCTTACGTCAGAGTCTGTTGGGAGTGTTCTGAGGCTGTAATGCTAATGTAAAATGGTTTGGGGTTTTGTTTTGATGGTCACTATTAGGGCACATCACTCCTAACCAAGGCGAATGACGTAGCTCGGCTTTTTTGGACTGATAAGTAAGAATATGCACTCTCCTGGTGAAGTATTTGGGTAGTTGCTGTTAGAACACATCACCCCCACCAACACAAAACAGGAACATTATAAAAGTTGTATGTGTTTACGTGGAAGCAGACTAATCTGGTGTATGAAGAATAATTAAAACGTTAATAATTGATCAACTGTGGCATTGATATTTAAAGTGATTTGGAAGAATAGCATAGAAGAGATATGGTCAGAATAAACTCTATTCACGACATCACTAACGTTTTCCACTGTGAAACATTTAAAAGGGGGAAAATTGTACAAATTCTGGAGAATATATGTTATGAATAAATGTGTCAAAATAAGTCTCGAAAAAGTTGTAAATTGGAATTAGGGGGAGTACTTATGACGATATAGTTGACAAAACTGTGTTGCCAGGAGAGCTGTAACACTCAAACCTATAAACAAACATATATACTCACACAAAAAACAAAAGTTGAAGTAGTCACTGCAACCCTGTTATTTTGAGGAAACATAGATGTTTATGATATTGCAATAACCCTATCATTTCTAGCATCAACAAAATAATCTCATTATTCAAATTATCAAATACTACAAAGTTGTCATCATCTGTTTTCAGATGATTCACTGCTGCACTGTTTTTTTGTTCTGTTCTGTTTTTGAGGAATGATATTCAATTTTATACGTCGAACATATGACAGGAAGCTTTAAAAAAGGCCATGTTAATCAATTAATTAATTGACCAGTCCAAACTTAAACAGATTGGGGAACAATAAATAAAAAATGGGGAAAAGGTGACCGATGAATAAACTGATTATTTATTGTGCTCTGAGCAATAATTTGATTTTTTTTCAAATTGAACTCTCATAGGTAGTAAGGGGTCAGTATAGCCTAAGGTTATATTGATGTTTGAACTATTTTAGGGGTGGCTGGGGTGGTAACAAAGCATAAATCTGTTTTTTTCTAAACATGGAAAGGAGATAATTTTCAGCCTTCGAGATCATTTATAAGCCAGCAAGATGGACAGACGGACGAACAATTTTGAGAAGAGATTAAAATTTAAAAAAAACTTTGAAAAAATCCCCTGCTGATAGTTTTGGTTTCAAGAAAAATTCTTGCAACTGAAGACATTTTTGTATTTTTTTAAAGAGATGAAATCGAAGGAAATGGCCAGTTATAGCGATTTGGTACGATTATGATAAGGCTTCATTGAAACTTGAAGAATAATGCAATGACTAATTGCATTGCCTCTTCGAAGTAAATATGATATTCACATACGTGTGTGTTACTTTGAATTTAAATTTTATTGGGATCAATAGTAGAGATGTAACATCAAAGTGGATGATGTTTGAAAAAATTCATTCCTTTCTTCGAATATTCCCTATTTGCTCCCCATAACTGAAAATGAATCATGTAGCATAAAAATTGATTTAGCCAAACAAAACAGTTTATAACCAAACGATGTTCAAAAAAGCCAGATTTAACCATAAAAGGATCAAAATGCTACCTCCAGTTGGTACTTTTTGGATTCAATGCTCTATGTGTTGTAAATCTTCAGTTTTTAATTTAAGCTTTAATTCAAATTGCAGTTGGTTGCGTCTGGGTAAAAATATCGGGTTTCTTTGAATTTTCACTGATCTGTAAAATGAATGAGACGTTGAGTTACCAGCTTTATTATATACCGACAGTAAAGTTTGTTTTTTCGTTCTATTACGAGATATTGATTTTGTGCAATTAGGTGTATCCGAGCAGCTGTCCGCAGAATTGAGCATTTCAAAGAATGAATCCGTGGCAATGTAATTCTATCCGAATAATTGAATAATATCAGTAATTCTGTCCATATCACTGAGTAATAGATTAATATTTGATATGGATATAACCCCATCGGGAACCACTCATAGATAATTGTGCATAAACGTTGTAGGACTATCAAAAACCGACTTTATCAGGTCTCTCTAAAAATGAATGGGACAGAGTAGTGGGAATTGTTGCCCCTAAATCACATACACTCCCAGTCATTGTTCACTTTAGCCCATGAGCGTGAAGACACATTCTTCATGCAAAGCACAAAAGATGAAAATGTTCATAAATTGTCTCGAAACATTTGCACAAATACTCACTGTGCACATTATTTGGTCATAGGGAAAAATAAGAATTTTAAGCACATTGACAACTGAAAGTTAGAGGGAAAATTGCCCATCCAATATCCCTGCACTACGACGAATAAAAATTAGAAGGAACATGCCAACTGCACACCCTAACATAACTGTAGAATTATAGAGAGAACGTTGTTCCCCACTATCCAGCACGCAAAATCATGAAAGTTCCGTTCGGACATTGTCCTCTCCCCGAACACTGGCTTCTAAAATTTAGACGTACCTTTGACTATTCAACACACACCTACTGCTAAAAAATAGAGGTAACATTTCCTTCTCACGAAACATAAATTCCAGAGGATCATTTACGACATTAGCCTTTCCCTGCACATTGACTGCAAAAAATAGGGGTAACATTTCCTACTCACAATACTTTAACTTTAAGAAGTAACATTGATCCCCTTCTAAACACTTGAAGCTAAAATTCAAAGATGATTTATAACTCTCCCTGCACTAACTCTTGCAGATTAGAAGGGATATTGACCTCTACCAATATAGTGTGTCCTATGATTGAGGAGAACATCAACACTGACCTCTTCCCGCACACTAACCCCACATAATTAGGGGAACGTTGACCCTGCTATAGAATATAGGTCCTTTTCACAGAGACTGCTGATCATTGAAGGAATCATTGGAATAGAAATTAGTGCCGAAATAGTGGAAAGACCGAATTTCACGAAGTTGCATTATCGAAGGTTTACGATACGAGAACTACGGGACCCTGCAACTAATTTAAAAAAAATGAACTAATTTTATTGAATATGGATGCCAAACTATTTTTACCGGATCAGACATTCAGTGATATATAAAAGACGATTAAGATCTGACCATTACTATAGGCGTGAGAGAGAAAGCAGATCACCCTATTTACTTTATTTTTTAGTAAAAAAAGGAAATATGTGAATTTTGAACATTTATACAGCATATTTGGGGCCTACTGGGACTCTATTAGGGAATGGGTGAAAACAAAAGTAGTAAAAAGAAGCGGTTACCTTGAAATGCATTATTGTTAAATAATACGATAGTTATCTTGCAGAAACTATAGAAATATGTCTTCATTTAGTCAAGGACTTTTTCGGGGAAAAAAAGGAAAATTTACTCCGACTTGCAAATGATATGATCACAACAAAGCAATATTGTCGTCTGGAGAAATAGATTTGTCCTCCACATAATGTGTTATCAGTAATGAAGAAATAGACTGAGATTTATACATAATATGACGAGGTTTCTGAGGTCACTTATTAGTCGAACAAGTTATTATTTATGAATCAATATCAAATTTTGTCTCGTGCTTTTTACAATGGAATTACACAGTTTACTCAATAAAAAATTCGTACCTTTTGTATTTATCTTGAACAACACAAATATATTAAGAAAAATACTTCTAATTTCAGGGTTAAATTCAAATTTGAACACAACTATTTCAGTCAAAAGTTGAAGTTAAAAAAGGAAATCCCTTACCCAATAAGTTGAGTGCATTTGCAAAATTTCAAGCTTCTATATTATGGATGGTCAAGACCAAGGGATTTACAAAGAGAACTAATAAACAACAACAACAACAGAATCTAATTATCGTAGTTAAAAAATGAGTGTAACTCAGAAAGTCGGGGCTTGATAAAATGAAATATATGCTCTTGATGTTTTTCATGTCTGAAGCCCATTTTTCATAAGGTTATTTTTATTGCATAGTCTGGTTGACAATAGCTCGAATAATTTACGTACCGAGTCGAATTCCAACTCTGACAGGAATATTTTCTGTCTACTCTTGACAAATGACCTTGGGAAGGCATGAATCGATCCATCCTCCAAACTATGGCTGAAATTGATAAGAGATCGTTATTTTTTCATCGTTGTGACTACCCACATTTTATCAATAATCATTAACGAACTGTTTTTCCACCTTATCAAACAATACAGAACGCTTGACTCATCTTTCTCGACGGAAAGCAAACCTATCATAAATTGAATTAAAACATGATAACAGTTTCTTTTTTCATTCTTTATTTGGTTAGTTTGGATTTTCCAACAATTATTGAGAGCATGACACTGCTGTCATTTTTGATTGATGGGTTAATTAGCTATAATGATAACTAGTGTTATGTATATCATTTTTTAATGAAGTCAATATGCCCCCAGTTTTGTTTAGTTTAAGCAAACTTTCCAGCAAAACTGCCGTTTGAAAATGAAATACAGGTATTTGTCTTTGAAACCCTGCTTAGTTTCTATTACTAAGCTTGCCCATCTCACCAGAAATCTAACAGTAATTTGTATTGAATTACCAACTGATACTAAATTTTTATTTTATTTTTGGTTCTACTACTTGACCGGATCAGGGATTCCAGCTGGGTTTGATCTTTTTTTCAGGAATGGAGGTAGATTGTTTTGCTAATCTGAATTGCCCAGAAAATATTCTGAAATACAATCTAAAAATATACTTCAAGTATTCAAAATAAAACTTTGCAATTTATGGAAATTTTTGAAGCAGGTGGAATCACATGCAAATCTAACAGACTTATACAGCCTCATTGAGGTCTATGCCGATCTCATTTAATCAAAAGTTGAAAAAAGAAGTTCAACTGAGAATCTACCATTGGTAGAGAAAATACGAGAGGCCGGGGAATTATTTTCCATCATTTACGAAAATACGGATAGAATGATGGTTTGTATGTATTATCTTCCTTTGATCAGATTTCACTTTGGTTCAGTTTCTTCATTCATTCATTCTTCAATGCGATTGGGTACTTACTTTAGCAATGTAGTCACATAGTAAAAAAAACCTCGTATAAGATTTTCTTTGGGGATAAAAGCGGATTTGGATACTTTTGAAGTACAACTATTTGAATGTTCCGGAAATAGTAGGAAAATAATCTAAAAGAACTATTTTATGTACATAATGAAGGAAATAATAACATGTTATACTGTACCTCGATTAGCAAATGGAAATTACTTTGATATTCGTTATTAAATGCAAGATATCTTTTTTCAAATGCATTAACGATTTTAGTTTTTCCAGTGGCATGAAATACAACTTTAAAAGTCATTAGTTGACCTTAAAGATTGTTTCAATAACATTTCTCTTCTTTCTTAAGATTGATATATATATATATGAATAATATCATAAAAATATGAATACAACGAATCTCCTCACTGAAAGGTCATGCTGTCTTATCGTATGTAATAAATAAACTATTGTACATGTGAGTTTGGTCCAGTGTGTAGGAAGCAGCCTAGGTCAATATTTCAAATGGTGGCAGAAAAATGATATATTCTTTATGTATCAGTTTGGTTTAATTTGACAGTATGAAATCCACAAAAGATGAAGAGATCAATCAAGGAATCACACTAGAATGGCAAGCCTTCAGTGGAGCGAGCTCAACAATAGTTCATGCATCATGGTATGGATTCAAAACTGTTTTATTTTGCCATGTCTCCCCTTTGATGGTGCTGACAAATGAAACGCTGAAAGATTCCCGCTTTTAAAATGCTACATTTTCTATATTGGATTCTTTACAGATGATTTGAAAAATTCAATTAAAGTTATTCTATTTCTTAGGGACGCAAACACTCCTGCTTAATCGTAAGGGACCAGAGGTTTATTGCTATCAACCCGATACTGCAACAGTAAAACCTGTCCCTATTTGCCTCGTGTACAATTCCAATCTCCAACACTATCCTTAAATCCCTTAATATAGGCGCACACACTTTCAACAACATAAATGTATGTGCATGTGTGTGTGTGTGTGTGTGTGCGTACCACTTATAACATACACACGTACACATAAATTCAAACATTTCCTCTACTTTCTTATTATTCTTGTTATACCTAAACTGTAGATCGTCCTTCAGCCAAATATCTTAAATGAAGGGGTCAGCTTCTTTAACCCTCTGTTTCTCATCACTTTCTCATAGGAAAGGGATTGGAACAAAACATCACGCGAATACACACACAAACACATATACAGCCATTCTATCATAGGTGCACACTGACACGTATCTTAGTCATAAGTCATCACTTTTGAATCGCTGATCTTTTGCCAAACATTCATCAATCATGTAATTTGAACATGAAATGAAATTCACGCTTGAATTTGAATTGCTTTTTTTTTTTAAACTGTAAGAAAAGAAAGTCAAAATACTGAATGGGATATTTACCTCAAACATCCCTGCATTGCCTTCTTTAAGTTTACTCTTATACGTTTTCATGGCAGAAAAATGCCAGGAAGTGTTCAAATGATTGAAAAAAGTAGCCAACACCTCTCAAAATTTGCCGATTAGTTACCTGTTTCGCTTAAACTATGAATGTAGCGAGAACATGATCAACTAAACTTTATACAAAAGATAAATCGCTCTGTATAATGTGTTTTGCTTTTGTATTTTCATACAAATCAGAGTAAGGAAAATCAGAAATTACTTGCTTCAGAAAAGAAGATTTTACTTCCTGAACTATAGAAAACTGCACTCGAAATAGATTTCGTAATTTCTAAAAGGAAGAATAAACGATCAGTCAAATTCCAGTCATTCCATTTTCAAGAGCATCCGAGTTAATGAGCTTAAAAAAGAGTTACTGGTGGACCAGGTCAGGTCGTGCAGTTTTTGAATCCGTAAAGTACGTCTTATCCAATGGTAAAAAGAATAACTTCGGATTTCCAGGATGAGGGTCAGTCCTGTGAACACTTCATGCAATAAACATGATCCCGCTCTCTACTTAGTCACAGTGATAAATTGGTCTCAACAATATCCAATCTAACCTGCATCGTCTTCAAACTCAGGATAGATGGACAAGTAGTAATGAAAACTGCTTATCACACGGATACAGCAAGGATAGACTTATGCCATTGAATGCTGATCTATTTTACTTGATTTAGAATACAATCAAAGATATGAAATGCACAAGCAAAATGGCTAGCAAGGTTAGCAAAATGCTTCATATGTTTTGGTTTTATCATGATTTTTTCCAAGTGATGAATATCATCCTTCCTTTAGGATAGACATGACTAAATGAAATCAAATCATGACAATTTATTTTGATTTCATCAAAACAGGGGTAACGTGAATTGAATAAGTTGTGAAATGTAATCTGAAATGATTTGACTAGAATCTATCTTTGGGGTTCAGATTTTACAATCGATCTCTTTTTCAACTACTTAGTTAGAATCACTGTTCAATCTTTGAAAAGATCAACCATCCTAAACAAATGCCATCTTCCTTTTCAGTCTACTCTATTTAAAACAAAGTTGCTATTTGAATCACTGTTATCTGATATGATCACAAGACAAAACCAATTTAAAAAAAAAAATCATTAATCGCTGAGCGGTCGTTAAAAATAAATTGTTGTTTTAACTGACTCACTCTGCTGACTCAGGCCATGCGTCACTGTCATCCAAATTCCGAAATAATCAAACACAGCTGTCATCTCGAAGTGTTTTCAGTTTTTTTTTTTCATCGTGGATTATCAATCAGGTTTGCCTCATTTGGCAAATCAGACTTGTTTGCTTGTGATCAAATGAAGCTTGACCAAGATTGTCTCGCTGAATAAAATCGTTACATTCCAACATTATCCACAATTTGGCCATGAACCATTTTGTTTGGTCATGAATTCCTTGGTTTCATTCAATCACAAAACCAAAATTGTACTTGTTCAGTACACTGTATGTCTAAGGTATTAAACAGTATATTTCACAAAGAAAGATGAAGTAACATTAAACTACATCTCATGTAAATCAATGAACTTGAGTGTAAGGTGTCACTTTTTTTTTGGAAAAGTGTCTTCTAGAAAATTCAAGTGGATCTACACCTTTCTAGACCAAAAGATGTGCTCGATAAAGCTGACATCAGAGTAGGAGAGCAAACCCTCCCCATAACGTAAATTTTGTAAAAGAAAAATTGAAAACATGCCTCAACATGAGTAAAGTTTGTCCTCATCTCTTTTGCAAAGTATTCCAGTCTCTCGCACTTTGTCTAGATTCGTATATTGATCCATAAACACATCCTTCCAACTATCATCAATCTAATTAACTTTTTATCTACCTTTCTCTCTCTCTGTCAGTATATCTCTCTGTCTCTCTCTCTCTCTCTATCTATCTATCTATCTATCTATCAATCTATCTATCTATCTATCTATCTATCTCCCTGTCTCTCTCCCCCATTCTATCAATATATACGTGTGTATGTGTGTGTGCATGAGTGTGTTGTTCAAATGATGCATCCACTTATTTTGACTCAACGGAAGAAACGAAACAAAAATAGAAAAAGACCCAAGCACTACGCTTGTTGAGTCTAGGATCGTAGTTAAGGTGAGTTGATAATAATTTTTACACGACTATGTTGGGAAGATGTTCAATTGGTAACTTGGTGATTAAATTTGACATTATATGCACAATACGGGATCGTTGAGAATAAAACACCAGTGGTGTTGAAGTGGACGGAGGGGAATCGAAATGGTTGATTTTCCCTTTTCCAACGGAACAAATGATGAAACTGGAAGGGAACAAAAAAATCTTTTACGTACTTTTGTCAAACAGCTAAAGAATATGTAGAACGTGAAGATGATAGTAGTGCAAGTAATGGTCAAAGTACTAGGAGTAATCCTAGAGGACGTTGGGGAATGACTTAGAGTATCCAGGCTTTTCTTAAGTTGGCTAAAATACTGCTGAGGATCTAAGAGCATTCAGGCGATTCGATGTTTATCAACCTCTGATGGAAACAACCAGCTATTGCTGATGTGATAATTCTGTAAACTACTACTACTACTACTACTACTACTACTACTACTACTACTACTAATAATAATAATAATAATAATAATAATAATAATAATAATAATAATAATACGTTAAGAGAAAAGAAGGTAGTAGGGGGCTCATCAGCATAGAAGATTGTGTCCAGAGAGCTAAAGTAGTCCTAGATAGATATGTGCAAACAAATAGTGAAGAAATCATAAAGAGCGCGAGGGATAGTGCAACAAACAATAAAGTAGAAAACAATGGAACAGTACAGCAAACTAAAAAAGAAAAGTGGGAAGGGAAAAAATTGTACGGCGAGTTTAAAAGACAGATAAAAGATATAGCAGACGAGAAATCATGGACGTGGTTACGAAAGGGAAACGATGATGATGAAGGGGAACCTTAAGAGAGAAACAGAATCGCTCATCATGGCAGCCCAAAACAAAAGCATAAGGACAAACTACATAAAAGCAAAAATCGACAGAACACAGACAAACAGCAAATGCCGCATGTGCGGTGAAAGAGATGAGACAGTAAACCACATAACTAGTGAATGTAGTCAGCTCGCCCAGAAGGAGTATAAGCACAGACACGATAGAGTAGCAACGATGATACACTGGGAACTAAGTAAACAAATGGGATTCAACCATGGGGAAAAGTGGTATCAGCACAAGCCAGGGGCAGTTTTGGAGAATGACAACCACAAACTACTGTGGGACTTTGACATCCAAACTAACCACCTCATCCAGGCAAGAAGGCCGGACTTAGTAATAGTAGACAAAAAAAGGAAGGCCTGCCAAATAGTAGACGTTGCTGTGCCTGCAGGCCATAGAGTAAAAAAGAAGGAGGGTGAAAAAAGGGAAAAATACCAGGACCTAGCAAGGGAGTTAAGGAAAATGTGGAACATGAAAACCAGGGTAGTACCGGTCATAGTGGGAGCACTAGGAACTGTCCCCAAAACGCTGAGGGAGAGACTGGAGGAGATCGGGATTAGAAACCGTACAGACCACAGCGCTACTGGGAACTGCACGGATACTGAGGAAGGTGCTAGAGATATAAGTACTGCAACGAATAGTAGCTCTGTCATGATATGCGAAAGAGGGAGGAGACGTTAGCTGAGGACCTGAGGAGACTTATTGTCACTCAGCCTTCAGCGATAACCACTGGGCAACCGGTGTGAAACTGTAAATCGTAGAATTACTGCGACCTATGAGTACTAGGAGAGGAGGGCTGGAGACTTGAGGAGACTTGCTGTCACTCAAACTCCAGCGGTTACCACCAGGCAACTGGTGTGAGATTCCGAAATAATAATAATAATAATGATAATAATGATAATAATAATAATAATAATAATAATAATAATAATAATAATAATAATAATAATAATAATAATAATAATAATAATAATAATAATAATAATAACTTCACCACGTGTTTCAAGTTATTTTTCTCTCATTCCTAAGGGAAGAGAATTATTCATATTATCGTTAAGTACGTTGCTGCGAGATAGTGATAGATATGACGCAGTGTAAATACTTTGTACGTTCTGATGACGTATTTTCACCACGTAGAAGAGTGGTACAAGGAGAGACGGGAGACAGTCCAAAGAATGAAAACCAAAAAATATTTTGGGATATCGGTAACAAAATGGATCACGTCATCCAATCGTAGAAACGAAGAGAACTTTCCTATCAGAAAAAAAAGTGAAAAACTGGAAAAATATCAGGACCTGGCAAAAGAACTGAAGTAGACTTGGAACATGAATTAAAAGATAATACCACCAATGATGAGTGCGTTTGGAACAACACTGAAGATTCTGAAGAGGAGATTGACGGAACCTAAGGCCAGAAAGAGGAATGAAAACCTGCAGACCACAGGGATTGCACAAGTACTGTTGAAAGTGCTACAAATATGAGATCCGAGGTGTCAGCTGTTAATGTGGCCCGAAAAATACCAAATGGTAGCGAACGTACGAACCAAAGCATCGCTGTGATAGGTGAGGAAGAAATGAGATGAGTGGAGAGTTATTATCACTTAAGCTTCATGTTAACCACTGGGCAACGGGTATGAAACAGTAAAAGCATTGACTATGACGGTAAGAGATGTAAGGCTGGAGCCTTGCTGTCACTCAGACTACTGCAGTAACCACCTGGCAAATTGTGTAATAATAATAATAATAATAATAATAATAATAATAATAATAATAATGATGATGATGATGATGATGATGATGATGATGATGATGATGATGATGATGATGACAGTGATGATGCTAATTTTGATGATGATGAGTTAAGCCAGGTCAAATCGATGAGATATAAAGGATACTGAGAGATTGTAAACATCGTGAAAAATCATGAGGGCAAAATACTGTTTATTTCCCATATGATTTTGAAGATTAAATTTTAGAAAATTATTATTGTGCCTTTTCCCCTTTCATAAATTGTCCAAATCAAGATAAATAGTAAAATAAATAGGAATGATATATAGCATCCACTATTATTGAACACGAAAAGCTTACAGCCATTTTTGATGAAACAAATTTTAAAGAATTCTTGTCTTCTTTACGTTAGGAGAAGGGTGATA
The DNA here is from genome assembly GCA_963457665.1 of Thysanoteuthis rhombus. Classification (NCBI taxonomy): domain Eukaryota; kingdom Metazoa; phylum Mollusca; class Cephalopoda; order Oegopsida; family Thysanoteuthidae; genus Thysanoteuthis; species Thysanoteuthis major. Next base: position 84,661,614 of record OY735199.1, on the reverse strand, counting down.
TTTATTCATTTTGAAACGGAAAGATATATAAAACTAAAGCAGATATGTTAGAAATAACAATCCCAGGAAGATATGAAGGTGGGGTTACCCATTTACTGAAATCATGTCTGGACAAAACAGACGGAAAATGGACGGAAATCGACCGAGGCGAAAATCTACTCTTTTCATCATATCATTAAGTTGGTGTAAACCAATTGCATTTTCTGTTATTCAAAAAAGTAATATTTAATGTTTGCATTTACATTTGGTCATTGACCAAGCTGCACTATTAGTCACTGATTCAATTCCTACAGCAATCTCATTTTCCTAAATTGTTCATTCTATTTACATTTACGATGTAAACTCCGACTAGGCTAGGTATCACAAGTCTAGTTTGTTTAGTTTTTTACGTGGGACGGGGAGCTGGTGGATAGGTATTTGGTGGGTCAGAATTGATGGCAAGGTCACTGCCTCCTTTCTTTTCAGTTCAAACCTCTTTTATAATGCCTCAACCAACAAGAAGCTTTCCCAGCTGCCTCTTTCAACCTCTGAGCCGCTTCTTTTTCATCTTGCACCCATTTCGGTTTGCAAATGCCATGCTGCATGTATAGGTAATCCCTACTTCCCCATCACCATTTGGAAACCAAGATTGTCATCCTCTGTCTCGGCAAGCATGAACATGCTACTGGTGTTCGCCCGTTTTCTCCTTTACAGCTTCCTTGTGATACTGTCAACTCTACTCTTACGGGGTTTTTTTCCGTATTTTGTCCCTTTTATCACATCTATAGAGCATATCTAAGGTTTGGGGGTTAATTCCAAAGTCAACCCTCATCTTCCATCCAATTGCAAGGGCTTACCTTTGTTATCGTTCGAAGGTATCCTTTCCTAAACAAGGGTCACCTCATGGAATGTATTGGCTTTAGCATGATGTTTCTCCTAGCATCCTCATGTCCAGATGTCTGCCAGCCTCAACTATATATTGTTACAGTGCCATCTTTTCCGGGCTTCTTGTGTTCCATACTCCTTTTCTTCCGTCTCTTATGTTCCCAACCTCAGCCAGAATCACAGCCTTTCTCTCTGCGGCGTTTGTTTTTACCTACCACTCAGAGGGTGAATGTCCTGAGGCCTTGTTTTCCAACGGGTATCTCATGTGCCTTTGCTCTGACAGAGCACTCTTCCTATTGTTGGTTTGGTACTAGCTGCCCATTCCACCCAGAACTAGTTGTAATGCCACCTTCCTTAACATTGACAGTCCCCTGAATCCTGGTAAGTAATATATATATATATATATATATATATATATATATATATATATATATATATATATATATATATATTTGAAAACAAGTGTTAAAACTTACTCCAGCGATGAGGATAGCTGTTACACTGATAGGTACAAACATGATTATCGTAGCAATTAATATATATATATATATATATATATATATATATATATATATATTCAAATAAAAGAAATGATTTTACGAAGATAATTATCATCAAGTAAGTGGAACCATATGTTGGTTGACTAAATTAAAGCATTGTAGTGGGATAATGATTTAGAAGGTTGAAAAAGAATGATGATCCAGATGACTTATTTGATGTTTGTTTTATTGCAGTTCTCTTTCAATCCCCGCTTTGATTGCATACAATTACTGCATACCAAGTAAGCTAAGTCACAATTCATTAACAGTTCGTAACGCACTGCTTCCTTCACATTCTACTTCAAGCTGTTTGAAGTGTAGCATAAACGATGTTTATAGCCTCCTTTTAAAAACGTCTTTTGTTTAATTAATACAAATGATAATGCTTCTCAGGCAAACAATATTTTGTGACAACTTATCTTTTAGTCCATCAGAAATGCTTGTCTTTATCCTACTCTAGAAGCATGTCTTTTACAATTCTAACATACCCTAACTTATGTGTCTATCTGTCACCTCTAAAACATGCACATATACTTACACAAGAGTTTGCACACGGTGGATATAATCATACACAGTCTTATGTAGGCACATCAAATTTAGTTATCTGCCACGGACAAAGACAGGGACACTGGAAATAAACTGGTAAAAATGTCATTATTTCTAACATAATTTCAGTAAAACCCATTAGAAAATATCAATCAAGCCTAAACAGCTTGATATCCTTCAAGCTCTGTGCTAATGACCCTACTGCAGCTGGTAAATTTGAAAATACTGGTTGTTCTCACCAGAGGAAAGGCAACCAATATGATCTGTTCAGGACAAATTTTCTGACCTGTTTTCTTAGCCATAGTGAACTGGAACAAAAGCAAACACATGCATGACCGTATGGAGCCTCGTGCTTTCCATGTACATTTTGCAGGATATTGTCAACGGTTCAAAATATTATATAAAATCCAAAAAACTCTTAACTAAACGATAAGAAGATTTCTTGACCTGTTATTTGGGTTTTGGAGGAGGGCAGGGTGAGTGCATATCACAAATACGAATATATATCTCCGACGGTCTCCAACAAGATCCTTATATTCTTACACCTACCCTCGAGATTTTTGTATATTCACCTCCGACCCTAACAGTGACGATTGGGATTGTTATTCAATTACTTCAACCCACCAATTCCGAGGTTATTTTCTCGTCAATGATGGTAGGAATTTACTTTTGTAAATACTTTCCCACAAAATTTCAAAATTTTTTCTGAACATTGTCTTTAAAAAAAGAGAGATAAATAAAAACAAAAAAAAACATTGCTATTGAGATGAAAATCCATCAACAAATACAACGAAATGTTCCTCATTCTCAGTCCGTAAGAGATGACTTTTCTTCTTGGAGGAGGAAACCAAATTTCTTTCTCAAATGACCTAACAACTGTGAGTCTGTTTTCACAGTAAAAAAAATCATTCTAGAGCAGTATAATGAAAGAAAGGCACGACAATGTTTCTAAAACAGCAATAAAATAAGTACATATTCAACTTTCTAAAACCCAACGTATTTAGCAAATTGAAAGTATTTTGAACCCACGTAAGCCTGGAGCCATCATCTGAGGATATAACAGGGAGTGAAGACGCTGCAGCCTCTGCATCATATGGAAACATCTGTATAATCGAAAGATCTAGTCACATAAACGAAGTTACTATTCGCATATACAATCGTGACGTGTTGGTTGCAGAATTAAACTTCAAAGACTTGCGAGAGGTATTTGTCATATCTGATTTCAACAAGTTATTTACAACCATTGAAGTACAGTCAATATTTATCTACTATAATTTATCTACACATTATTTTTTATACAATTTATCTCTATATATGATTTATCTACAATGATATATCTGCAAGTACGAATCGTCTATAATTACTTTCCAACAATTACAATTCATCAACAACAATTATCTACATTTTTTCTCCGGATATAATTCAACTGCACAAATCTCTCAACAAATATATTACATTAACAGCAATTCTTCTACAGATGCAGTTTATCAACACTGATGTTTTCACTGATATAAACTATTCTCCCCCCTTTTTTTTTGGCACAATTTATCAAAAGATACGATTCATCCAAAACTTCTTAGAATCAGATACAATTTATGTTCGTGTACAATTCATCCACATCAATCAACAAAAGATACAAATCGTGAACAATAATCCCTCTAAAGGTAAAAGAGAGAGAGAGTATGAGATACAGAGATAAAAGATATATATATATATATATATATATATATATATATATATATATATATATATATATATATATATATATATATATATATATATATATACGGTAATTCACATACACACATATTCATAGGACCAAAAGTTACCATTGCTTCCAATTTACGACTTCAAAAGTAATATGAGAGTAATCCCTTTCATGCATTCTGGTTGAATAATACGCTCTCTCTGACATGAAAATGCACATATAAAAATACATTTCATTACTGCTGTGCTGGTGATTCCAAAAGTATTGGACATTTGAAGCATGTATTTAATGAGCACGTCAAGTAAAGTCAGTCAAGAATGGTACGTTTAGAGTAGGATGGTCTTTCTCAATCTCAATTCCCGTCACCTCCCCTCACTTTTACCCTGCCCACTCCACATTCACCTCCCCATGTCAGCGCCCATATAAGCACAACTTTTAATGACCACTGGAGCCCTGATGCCTTTTTGCATCTCTTTCGAGTCTTTCTATTCACTCACTGTTGGAGGCAGCATCCTTTTTGTGTGTCACATCATTTTCCCACATGATAGTTGTATTTATTACGTCTCTGATGAGTTTTTCAGCCGTTGAAAGCAGTTTATTCTATCTAAGTACAAATTACAAAGACTTACAGATCAGTAATTATATCTGAAAATAATTGAAACGTCGGATATTGATGCTATAATCATAAAATCGCTTAATGATATTCAATAACAAGATGAAAGTTATCCTTTCAACGTTTATATTCCAGCTAAATGTTACAGATTAGCAGTTTGAGCGTATATAACAATATTTGAAATTAATCCCTTTGGGGAGAGCAGAAAATGGCAGACAGATCGTCAGTCGAAAGGAACCGTTACGGAACCAACATTTTATGATACTATACTTTGTAGGGGTGATCTTCGTAAAAAAATTGGGAAAAAAGTTAGCAATGAATTACATACATCTCTGGTCAATCCGTGGATTAAACGGCAAAGACCCTGCTACTCTGAATGAGTGTCTAAAATAGCGTAAACTCATATTTAAATCATCATGATCATCATAATCACCAGTCTTTTAACGTCCGCCGTTCAACATAGACCTTCCCTACGATTCGCCACAATTCCCTATCATGAGTGTTGCGGGGCAAATATTTTCTGAATTATTAGAGTTCAATCTTCCATCAAGCAGTTTAGGATTGGTCGATCTTTTCTGATGGGAATGACTGAATTCATGTTGAAAAAACAATGATATTTTTATGTTTAATTCCCGTGTCTCTGTCTTTGTTAGTGGCGTATGAATAAATTCGATGTGCCTACGTACAAATGTGCATGATCATACACACCATGTGTGTGTGTGTGTGTGTGTGTGTGTGTGTGTATGTGTGTTAGGAGTGACAAACTGATATATATATATTTGGGTATGTTGCTTTTGTTAGGGACATGACCTTAGAGTAGTTTAGAGACATGCATTTGTGAGAGACTGAGAGATGAGAAAAAAAAATTTGTTGCTGAAATCATCATCATCATCATCATCATCATCATCATCATCATCATCATCATTCTTTTAATGTCTGTTTTAGGACATAGACCTTACCCAGGATTCACCACAATTCTCTATCATAGACATCACAGAGCCAGTATTTCTTACATCTGTCTAGTTCACCTACTATCTTATGTTCTGTTAGCCTCAGTTTCTTATGTGATCTCTGGGGATCCATGTTAGGAGTTGTGATATATTGTGCTGTGTTGTGATCTCTCCTTATAAGGTTGAGCATGATTTTCTCATGCACAAGTTGCCTGTTTCTCAGTTTACAGGTATGTCTCTTGGTTAGGTTCCATTTTCTAGCTCGAAAAAGTGATCATCGGGAAAATGCATTGGTTGTATACTGTTCTCTCTAGCATTATTGGGATCATCTGTTCCTTGAAAGTTGAGGATGCTTTGCCGAAGGCTTGCCATTCCAAAGTGGTTCTCAGCTTGATTTTGTCCTCCCTTGATTATCTCATTGAGATCCGTTTTCCGAGGTAGATGTGATGCTTTACGTTACCAAGTTTTGCATCTATCTTGCCAGCTTTATTTTTATTCTCAATATGATAGTTGCACGAGATTTTTGTTTTACTGAAGTTCATATGTAGGGAGACATTTTGCTTTCTTCGTTTAATCCATCTACCATTAGTTGGAGGTCTTGTAGGTTCTTTGTGAAAACCATGATGTCGTCTGCAAATCTTAGGTTGCTCAGATATTTGCCATCTAATTTGATTGCGTTTCTTTTCTTAGTCCAGGTTTCAGACGATTATGGCTGTGAAGAGTTTGGGTCAGTTGGTATCACTTTGCCTTCCTCCTTTTTGGAGCTGGAATGGTTCAAAGTCCTCAGGTAGCCTGATGAAAGAGATGCTGTGATTGTATATATATTGCAGTACTTTGACGTATACAAGGTCTACACCTTGTAAGGTGATGGCCTCCATGACCATGGGAATATCTACGGAGTGGAATGTCCTCTTGAAATCTATAAATGCTACAGCGAGGGGCATTTCGTATTCTGCCGCTTTCTATTTTAGCTGATTTATTGAATGAAGATGGTCCATAGTCAAGTAATTTTTTTCAAATCCTGCCTGATCTCTTGGTTTGTCTTCATGTAGTGTTTTAGTAATCCGGTTGATGATGGTTTTGGTGAAAAACTTAAATATGAAGTTGAGTAGGCTTATAGGTATGTAGTCGTTGGGGTCTTTGAGCTTCCTTTTTTTAAGTAGAAGCATTATGATAGCAGTATTCAAGTCTTTCGGAACTTTACTCCGTTTTAAACACAAGTTGAATAAGATAGCTAGCTTTCTGCTGACACTGTTACTGGTAGATCGATCGTGATGTTTTTTAGTCCTGGGGTTTTTCCTTTTTTTTTTTTTTTCTTCTTTAATGTTTGTTTGTTTGATGGTTTGCTTTACTTCCAGCGGTGTAAATTCGGGGGAGTCCTCAAACTGATCGTCGGCATCTTGTGAATTCTGGTCATTGTTATATTGCCTGCATTTTGAAGGGTAGAATACCTGGTTAGACTCTTTGGTGCGTTCAACGATTCTGTCTCTGCCTGTTGTTACGTCTCTGTTTGCTTTGAGAATGCTAATTATCTGTTTCTGTCCTATACTGAGAGTTTTTTTTTTCATTGCATCGTATCCTCGACGTGTTGGAGAGTGGTTTCGATGATGGCTGTCGTATTCCTTCTTTTGCTTTTTCTTAGATTCTCCTTTATTGTTTTGTTTTGTTCAGTTTCATCTATTTTCCCATGTGGTCATTGGTGGTTTGAGGCTTGTGTGCTTTTCAGTATGTGTCCTGGTTTCATCTGATTTTGCTAGTGGTCGCAGTGTTTCTTGGTTCAAACATATTGGCAGCTTCTAAGAGAGAGGTTGTTATTTTGCCGTGAAGTTCGTTGACATTGGTGTTGTTTTTGACGGTAAGGATACCTAATCTGTTTCTTATTTTTAGCTTGAGGATTCGGGTGAGTTCATTTGGTGCGTTTAGTGGCTCCATTGTGGGGTGGAAAATATCTTTGCCTTTTTTATTGGTGTTTATTTGCATCGCAAATCTTTCCATTCTATGGTCGGTTCCTACATTTACGTGGCTAAGGATTTGAATGCATTTGATGGTATGGCTTTTTTCCGTTCAAATGTTGACTATTTCATTCTCGGTTTCATTGCTTGGGCTCTTCCAAGTTCATTTCTTTTTGAAGAATGTATTCATGATTTTGAAGTCGTTTGCAGTTGCAAAATTACCGTGGTCTTCACCTCTTTTGTTCTCTGTTTTGTATCCGATTTCTCCAAAGCAGCGATTGTTTCCTTGTCCTACTTGTGCTCTGAAAATTCCTATGATGACAACGAAGTATCTTTTGGTATCTTGTTATAGGGATTCCAAAACATCACAGAGATTGCTTATTTCTTCTCTGGATGATTGCAAAGTGGGAGCGTAGATTGGATGATATCTAACTTGTAGCTCTTTGAGGGTTGTATGATGACTAGGTATCTGGTCTGAGATAGCTTTAATGTCTCCCGAGTTGTATTTGAATTTTTTATCGATGAGAGAGCCAACTCCAATGATGTTAATTTTTTTTTTGGGGGGGGGGGTTCTTAACTCGGTCAATGCTGCTCGGGCGCGTGACACGGACATACATAGCAAAGTAGCTTGTCTGTCAGTCAATCTGCCAGACTCAATCTCTTTGAATTGAAGAAACCTATGATGACAGTTGCCGTTGTCAGTTTCTTATACTTTACATCAAAGATATATCATAACAAAGAGTGTCTTACCATAAATTTTGCCCTGTCAAAGAGATGAAAATTTGACAGAGTAGTATTAATCTACACTATCTCATACCCACCTTATTCGATGGTTTAAAGCTAGTAAATGTTCAAAGAAGGATGCATATATTGGCGAGACAATAGACTGAAAAAGTATTATATCTTCTCTTTTTCTGCCTTGCATACGAGCAGTTTACGTATTTGTCTTTTTTCCGACCCTGTATCTAAACTACCAAAACTCTGTAAATCATTTTGTCTCACACGGGCAGCAACTATTCTCTTTCTCATGTTTCAGTCTACGTAACCTCGATACATGAGACATTTTAATTGACCTGACAGAATCTCATACGCTGTGCATGTCTCTTCCTTCTATCAACTCATTTTCCTTTTTTAGTCAAGATGATAGCTCATTCCATTGATAACTCAAAGTGGTTTGTGACGGTTACTATGCTACACATCATTCGTAGTCGGAGATAAGACAAACATGCTTCAGAATTGAAGCAAGTTTTCCATTTTTTTTTATCAAGTTAAATTCTTAGATAAGCTCCAACTTGGAATTCTATCTACATCCAATCGGATAAAAATCGATTCCAAAAACACCTGTCGTTTACAGAGACAATAAATACAATAGAGACAATATATATATATATATATATATATATATATATATATATATATATATATATATATATATATATATATATATATATATATATGTATATATATATATATGTATATATACATATATACATCCCTGTTTATTACTCCTGTCCTCACTACTCTTATATATTTTGGCATCATTTTGTTTCTATTTCGATTATTTCCCACGATCTTAAAAATTAACCCTGGATGCACAAAAGTAAGGAAATCTTTCGGTATTCGTAAAAAGCAGTAGACAGAAGAGGCGTTTTCAATGGCATGCTAGAAAGGTGACCTCTATTCTAAATTTCATATGTTAGCCTATCTCAGGTAATACATGGTGCAAATAGGGGAATAAAAGAATAAACAAAAGAAAACAGACTTGAATTATATATAATCACCATGATCAAGTGAGAAGTGCGCTGCAAAACTTGATATTGAACGCAGGGCCAAATCTCAGTCAGTGTGCGTGTACACAGTCTTACTTCTAGCAAATCTTCTCTAAATTCAGAATACACAAGTATTTTGATACATATTGAAGTACTTCCTCAGGAAGAAAAGAATCTTTGGGTATCAATCTATGACATAATTCTATGTTTGACTGGTTCTTAACCCTGCAGTGTTAACGTTGTTTCTCGAAAATCGAGACTTTTTTCAGTAGCCAGCGCCTAGCAAAAAGGCGACAAACTTAACTTATCGAGTGATAACTATTCTTTAGTTATTTTCCTTGGGCTGACATAACACCTCTCAAACAAAAGTTTTTAAAAATCATATAAAATTCAATGTTATCGTCGTAATCATTGAATCATTAGAGGAATAAAGGTGAAAAAAAATGATACAAAATTCTTCATGAACACCGTACAAACTAAATATATATTTTTGAACACATTTTCAAAAGCTGTATTTACGTGAATAGAAATTTTGGATGATAATTTGTGTCAGCAACTCTACGGATTATCCTGTGAAAATATCTTGATTATTTATTTTGTTTTGTTTTTTTAATCACCAACATTTTTATTTTTTGATTTTAATGAAATCATCAGTATCCGTCTAATGATTATCAAACAAATATTTTTTTTAAGTTGTTCTTTGAAATTTTAGGAAATATATTCCTTAAATGATAAGTTCATAACGCAAACATGGACCTTTAACACATTAGATGATCTTCTCTTCGTAGAGCATGTGTTTAATAATAGAATCCATACATAATGAAAAAAGGCCTTTGGCAGAACTAATTCCATTTGAACCTCTGCAGAGACAAAATCAATGGGAATTCGGCAGAAAAAGTGCTGCTTTAATTCCCTTGTAAAAGAGTCCCGATTGGCCAACCAATATAAATCATCACGTGACGTACATCTTTTGGCAGTATTCTGTGGGTGGTTACTGTTTTTGAGTTTTGTTGGGCACTGAGATATTCGAATTTTAAAAAAAAGAGAAGTGGCTACAAAGTTATGAGAATAGTTACAGATCGCTTTAATGTTACCTAATCGGACATAGATTTTACTGCTAGATCTGCAAAGAGAACTAAAAAATTCAACTAAATCCTGGTGTCTATCCACATAGCTTAATCAGTCATCATGCAGGATACAGTGTTAGCCATGTGTATCAGGAACTCCAGAATATGCTTACTTATGTTCTCACACATTTGTCAAAAAATAGATAAATAAATAAAACATGATTGATAAAAAAAAATCTCTCCAAAAGACTGAATACAACTTAATTCAAAAATAGAACATCTTGAATATTGAGAAAAATCATATTTCGTTGGTAATACAAACTGAATTAAGATTTACAAGGTAGATTCAGAATTAAAAATGTTAAAGGAGAGCTAATCTAAAACAAAAACTTTACTATTGCCACTACTAGTGCTGCTACCAATGCTGATTGGTTAGTTGGTCATTGATGATACTTCCGTCACTTTGATGATTCTTGATAATTTCACCCATGGAGTTAATTCATCTCAGGTGTCAATGCAGAACATTTGGCTGATTACAAACTGGGACGGTCATATCTTCTTTTTTAATCAGATCAAATTGACAGTTTGATAGAGAGACGGACATCAAACCAGTAAAACACACGGAACGATCTAAGAAGAGGCAAAGTATCAAAAACAAGCTAAAAGGTGTTGGTCACATGACAGTTCCTATTGAGTGATTAATCTTTTATCTAACCAGCGCAGTTGGAGCTGTAATTCTTTTTTGTACAATCCAGTTCTTCCAGTTGCTCTCACTTCCTTATTACCATCATTTGACCAAAAAGTTTATGTAATGGCAATTTGGCCCTCAATATATTTGTAAGTTGGTTCATAGATTGTTTTTGATGCGTAAGACATGTTGCAATGTTTTATATCAACAATCAAAATATCTTTTCTCGAATGCTCAAATAGAACAAAATAATTTCCACAAAATAGGTAAATACAATACAGAACATTTAAAATACATAAACTATTCGGGAATTCTAAAAAAATGACGTACACAGAATCAACATTCAGGACATCAAGCAATACAATTGTATTAAAGGGTCAACAAATCTACCACTGAAAAAAAACCCGTATATTTCAAATTCCACGATATGTTGATGATACGAGCTAATTTAGGAGCTGAAATTTTTTTCAGAAATCTAGCATCTAAATGCACAAAAAGAGGAGTTAGATATAGTTCAAAGAGCAGCTAAATTGATACCCCTCGTGTAAGTGCTCCCAACGCAATTGGTGCTGTTGCCACCGCTAATTACATTGACTTAATTGGTCCGTAAGTCATTAATGATGCTTGTGTCACCTTAATGATTCCTGGGAATTTCATGCATGCAGTCAATTCATATCAGGTGTAAATGCTGTAGAATTATTGCTGATTAAAAACGGGAAAAGTTACATCTTCCTTTTTGATCTCATAAAATTGAAATTTTAATGCAAAAGGCTGGCAGCATACAAGTAAAAACATAATTGAAGAAAAGACAAAGGGTTGATTGAGCGAGCTGCCTCAAGGCATTGTTCATGTGGCAGTTTTTATTAGGTGACTAATTGTTTTAACTACAGTTGTCGGAGCAGCTAATCATCGTCTTATATCAGCTATCTCTCTCGAATGTACTCCTTTTTTCAGGATCATAAGCAACAGCAGCAGCCCTTTTGCACTGATGGTTGGAATTACACCTTACGTAAAATCCACCAGACCTCTCTGCCATGGATGTCACAGAGCCAGTGCTGAACTTGCTCAGTTTGTCACGCAATCTAATATGATTTGTCGGTCTGTGTGATCTCTAGGGAACCACGTCACGAATCATGATGTACATTGTTTGTCGATCTCACTGAGAGAAGAAAGAAGCACGTTCATGACCGAATAATATTCGATACACCGATTTTTGCATGATCATCTGTGTTAAGCAATTTTCAGTCTCGTCAGTTCCTAGATGAGTGACGAACTGAGTATAAAAGTGCTGTCATCAGCTTCTGAACCCTATATTTTGCAATTGTGGTAAGGAAGGGATCAATCTGTATACAACGTGTAATGACGTAAGTGGTAATCTACTCCCATCTTACGGTCTGTAAATGAATAACTTAGTTGCTTAGTATCAAAACACGATCTTTACTTTTGCAGGTTCGGACTCCACAAATATCTTAACATTTAGAATGCAATCAGTGAAGAGTTGTGTCCCATGAATTGGGTGGCATTCTTTTTTTCTTCCGTTTTTTTTTTTTATTGTTTTTTTTTTAATCTCACGGTGGGGGCAATAATCAACCCAGACATACGCTGGAGCTCAATTATCACATCTTCGACATGAGTCCATTCTCCTCGATGCACACAAATATTTTTTGGTTCTCCTGTGTCGATTCAAACCTGTAGAAGTTCAACATGGCCAAAGATGACACACAGGATATGTTTGGAAAAAAATTGGCAATGAGATCTTTGGTTTGGTTGTATATTTATTTATTCTTTTGTTTTTATTTTTTTAAATAGAATTTCAGGGAATATATCATTTTGCACGTGCAGCATTGCGATGTTACATCAATCAACCGATCAAAATATCAAATTATATACTACAATAGATATCCAATAATTTATACTGAGGAAATAAATACAATACAATAAAGACAATATGAATTATCATAAACTAGATCAAACATTGAAAATAAATGATATGCACCACATCAAACACAACGATTCTATTGAAGGATTAAGGTCGAGTAATCAAATTAGAGACACCTACACACACATACCATTTGGAACAGAAAATGTAAACCAAAATCAGGATAGTAACATGAGATCAAGTGAATGAATTGAAGAAAGTGCCTGAAAACCTCATAATGAACAATAGAACATGCTTTCAGTTTCGATCTGAATAAAGAAAATATATCAGAAAACCATGCATCAGTTGATGTAAAATTCCAAATCTACGAACCATAGAGTCTATTCAAGAGGAAAAATATCATTTCTCGAACCTTGCAAGTTATGTGATTAAAAATCGAGAAGTAACGGACAAATGAAGTATGAAAATATGAAGCAGTGAACTTGTTTTTGACTTCAAAAACAATTGATAGAGTATCAAGATTGAATGTTCCTATATTTTGTCAGGAGGGGTGGAAATAATTATTGTTTCTTTTTATCGAAAATGCATGTTGTAACTTGGGATTCCGGAAACCATGGAATCACTATTGAGATGGGTTTGTCAGTGGTATATATTCCAGCTAATTTGCAAGCTATGAGCTACATCTGAATTTTAGATGACAGGGGGTATGTTTTGGGCATACTCAGATGCTAGACAACACACGACAGAAAGTCTGATTAGGTCATGGGGATCGAACCTCAGCATCGACCCTAAAGTAAGGGGAATTACAGGATATAATATGATTGTGACTGTTATATAGTAAAAACATTGTCATTCCATTTCCAAAAGCCAGATATTTTGCTTGGGTTGGAGGACGGGACGTACGATTTAGTAGCTGACTGTATGAGGGGGATCTGAGCATCTGTGAAATGGAAGTAGCAAGTTTGAAAAGAAAGGTGAAATTCCAATCATCCTAGAAGCTTGCAGAATTATACTGGTGAGATAAAAAGAGAGAGGGAGAGGGAGAGGGAGAGAGAGAAAGCGAGAAGTTTGGGCGAATGAGCAAGTATTCTTGTGGGTCAAGTCTTTTTTTCTATGGACTGTGAATAAAGGAACTGCCATATTGCACATTTCGCAAGATTTTCTGTAGCTACAAAATTAAGCCATCAATAATTCATTGTCATTTTTAGATATGACTATTCAGTTTTATCTTTAAGTTGCTTTGTTATAATTGCAAAAAATAAGCACCTGTAAAATCAAGTCGTTGGTAAATATAAACAACAACATGTGTTAAAAAAAAAAAACTATAGCTTTTGTAAACAGCCGTTCGACGTGTTCTTTGCCAACAATGTTGAACTATCAATCAACACTGTTTGGAAAATTATGAAAAAAGTATTTTTGAAAAGGTCGTCAATGTGACAATTTGTAGACAGTCTGGCGCCTCTGTTCTATGTGTTCCTTCCGATCGATTTATGGAATCTGCAATTTTTTTTGTCAGAGTTTGTCTCCACTTGGACCAATCTACTGTGAAGATAAGTGTCTTGAAATCGATGTTATTGAATTTTTCTTCAATGAAACAAAATTATGATCAATGGGGAAAATAAAAATGAATTATGCCTGCGGGTTCTTTTTGGTATTGAAATTTTATAAAGGATACGAGACACTGACATTAGACTAGAATATGGAACCACATGAAAGACTTGTAGAATCATCTTTGTTATTGCCAGATATAAAATATACATTCACATGTAATCGCTGTAATAATTTGCTGGAAAGATCCATTATATTATTATATACAATATATACACACAGCCTCAGAGTAATTGAATATCATGTTTGGTGAGTCACTTAACAGGTACAATTGAGTAATCAACATGCAAAGATCGATCAAAACGTCGAAGAGCCATCTTATTTGGTACAAATCCATGAAATTGAACTTGACAATGCCTCAGTAAATCTGATCCTTTGGACTGGGTTGATTTTTTAAATTGGTTGTCTTTTGAACATAATGAGAGGTGAACAATAGTTTTTCGACCCCTAACTCCATCTATGCCACCTGTACACGTGACATATAGATTTCTAATGAGCAGGCTAGATAGCCAGATCCCTTGAAAATGAGGAAACATATTTTGACTGTGATGATTTTGGTTGATACGGACTATTCTAATTGACGTTCAATTACATAGGATCACTTGGAAGACTCGTAGAATTTTCTTTGGCTTTGCCAAAAAAAAGACATCCTTTCGTATATGATTTTGTAGTTTGCTTTTCATACAATTTAGGGGGGGGGTAAAACATGGATGGGGGCTTGTTTTTCTTTTGAGGGTCAGAATGAATGGGGGACTTTTCTCACTTATGTTGACCTTTTTTCTCTTGGATTTCAAAATCGTGAAGGGACATGGTTTCATTTCTACAGTGGGAATCGCAACAGAACACTATTTTTTTTACTTATATGAGGCATTTTTATACCTTTTAGAGATCAAAATGAGGGTGTTTTTCTCTCAGTTTCAGGAAACCAAATAGGGTTGATAAAGATTTCTTCCTCTTATAGGGATCAAATTTGGATTGAAGGATTTTTTGGTCTTACGAGGGTCAAAATCGAAGAGGGTTTTCTTTCCCCTCTCATATGTCAAATCGTAGTGGCCACATTTTCGCACTTGTATGTGTATTGTTAGTTAATGACGTGAATAAGACCCGAATATTGATTATATGATGACACTTTTAGCTCAGAAGTAAGTTTTATTCGGAGATATATAGAAGGTAATGATAAATTTAGAGTTAAATGTAGATATATCTTCAAATTATTTGAGGTTTAATAAATACAAGATATGTCCAGAAAATATTCAGTGCTGAATAGATAGACTGCTAATGGTAAAGTTCATCTCCGTAGAATGAGTCCACTGACATTGGTTTTTTTTGTTTTTTTTTTTATAGAAGTCTTTACCGTAGTTATCTGCTGAACTTTTATGGCCAAAAACAATATACCAATGCTGATAAATTCGGAACAAAGTTTTGATAATGTTGCAATATGGTATCTAGAGTTTCTTCTATCATACAGGTACCAATGCCAACCTAAGAAATTTCACAACTGAAAAACCATGGGAAAAATTAAACCTGTTTCTTCTTCCATTGTTCTTTTAATTACTCTGACTGCAATTTTGCACAATTTGTAGTTATTTTATAGGTAGTTTAGACTGCATAAAAAGTTTTAACATTCTCTATCGATATTTTGTTCGTTTTACTCTCCCAGAAGCTCGACCTAACGAAACAGTAACACCAATGGACTGTTGACAACCGAGCTGGATGTTGATAAAAAAGTTTGGAGACAATAATAAAGTTGGTTTCATTGTAATAAACTTAACTATCAATGAGAAAAAAATTAATGAAATTTTTCATTTTATCTTTCACGTAGAAATTAGTTCGTAAAACAATAATTTTAAAGTCATTTTGTTTTGAAATGGGTATCTAGACTTGAAAAAAAAGGCTTTAAATGTGATACATGGACATGTAAGTCTGTTCCCATACGTTGGTTGATAAATTCAACATTTTCCCACCAAAACATATTTTTCCAGAATATTACGCTGCTCTGCATTTCTCTGATCATAATCGACAAGAATGCACCCAAATTTTCACGCATTGACGAAAAGTGAAAGGAGATTATTCTAGAATCAGTATCTGATTCATATCCCTCTTAACACAATATAGGAACAAAAACTAAAAACATACATGTGACACACACATACACACACACACAGATCTCTCTCTCTCTCTCACTCACTCTCTCTCTCTCTCTCTCTCTATCTATCTATCTATCTATCTATCTATCTATATATATATATATATATATATATATATATATTTGTTCACAAAGCGTTCTGGTCAAGTCAAAAGCATCAGAGAATTAGCAGACAAGATGTCGATTGGTTTTATTATTTTGTGAGTGATTCAGCTTTGTGAGCCCTACCTTTTTTGGTCTACAGACTTGGTATCGGTACTCCACTGGCACCTGTACTATTTGGTGTTTTGTCCCCAACTTATTTATAAACCCTCCCTGTAAACATCAACGGGGTTTACATCTTGACAAACAACTTTATTCGTCAACTGAACACGAAGTAGATTGCCAAAAATGTAAAAAAATCCGCTGATCGGATTTAAATCAGTCTTCTTTTTTTCCTGTTCTTTTTTTCTTCCCTTTTTCAATTCAAAATAAGAAAATCTATTTGATGTCTGCCAGAGACGAAGTTTGTATGATGGAGAAAGTAAGCTTAAATTAGGCTTGCAAGATAGTTGGAGATGTTGCCATATAGACAAATGCTACCAACACTAACCGGTGACTGTCCAAGGAAGGACAAACCCTAAATAACTCTGAGATTTCGACGATCAAACTAACCATGACATGCAAATGCAAAAGCAAAAGAGATATTGAAGTTGTGCACAAAGATGAAAAACCTGCAAAACCATATCCCTACCTGCAGCCAACCAGGTGAATAGGAAAGGTTGAAAATCTTGAAAAGTACCAAGGCTTGACCTGGAAGCTGAGAGATATCAGGGTTGTGCCAATTATTGTGAGCGCCCGTGGAGCTATGCCAAAGACAATGAAATCAATATCGTAGAGCTGGGGATAAAAAGATACCTTGTTACCACTACACAATTTAGGTCTGCAATAATACAGCCGAGTGGACTTTGAAATATGATACCGAAGATCGCAAGCCATTAGCAACACCATAACAGCTCAAATGAACATGGCATACATGCTGGGAAATCTGGAAAGTTTCTTGACGATACGAACCACATCACTTCTGAGATACGCAAGGACGCTGGAATGGAACTTGAGGAATGGGGAGACCTACCGTCACCCAGCTTTCAACGATGACCAACATACTTCTGGTGAGAAAGTTGAAATCACAGTATTGCGGTAGGCTGCTGAGAAAAGGGCTTTGGACCTAGGCGGTCTCCATGACACTCAATCTCCAAAACATCTGGTGTTAACATGCACAAACAAGGAAGATAACAACAACAACAACAACAACAACAACAACAACAACAACAGTAACTATTTTACTGACAACATCGACATTTAAATTATTATGTAGTTTTATAAATGGTATGTTCGATTCCAGCGTATTTTTTTAAATTTTCAATGAAAAAAAAAAAGATGCCCCCATGGCCAAATGCGTCCCAAACCAGCTACATTTCTCAGCATCAGCTATATGGCCAAAATAGAGAAAAAATTATCTTTCTCTCCCACGAGCAGATCGCTCAGTGATCACAGTCGGATTTTCATTCCTTTTCCGAAAACTGGTTTAATTTTTTTTTGTCTTCCATGGTTCTACAAGTTCGAACAGGGAAAACCTAATGCCTTTTTTTTTCAATCTTTCCATCTCAAATTTTATCATTGACAAGTGTTAAACGATCTTCGATTACACATTACTTTGTAATTTATGAATCAATTAATATCAAGGCTAACTAACAAACGACTATTTACACTTATGGCTTCTTCCTACTTTTCGGATGATCTATGCGAGCACCTTGAGAGTGACTATACAATTCATGGTATTCGTTGCTTATAATAATAATTGACATCCAAACTGACCACCTCATCCAGGCAAGAAGGCCGGACTTAGTAATAGTAGACAAAAAAAGGAAGGCCTGCCAAATAGTAGACGTTGCTGTACCTGCAGACCATAGAGTAAAAAAGAAGGAGGGTGAAAAAAGGGAAAAATACCAGGACTTAGCAAGGGAGTTAAGGAAAATGTGGAACATGAAAACCAGGGTAGTACCGGTCATAGTGGGCGCACTAGGAACTGTCCCCAAAACGCTAAGGGAGAGACTGGAGGAGATCGGGATTAGGGGGAGGATAGAGACCGTACAGACCACAGCACTACTGGGAACTGCACGGATACTGAGGAAGGTGCTAGAGATATAAGTACTGCAACAATTATAGCTCTGTAATGATATGCGAAAGAGGGAGGAGACGTTAGCTGAGGACCTGAGGAGACTTATTGTCACTCAGCCTTCAGCGATAACCACTGGGCAACCGGTGTGAAACTGTAAATCGTAGAATTACTGCGACCTATGAGTAGTAGGAGAGGAGGGCTGGAGACTTGAGGAGACTTGCTGTCACTCAAACTCCAGCGGTTACCACCAGGCAACTGGTGTGAGATTCCAAATAATAATAATAATAATAATAATAATAATGATAATATTTATTATTATTATCATCATCATCATCATCATTACTTTTATTATCATTTTTATTATCTTTATTTTTTTCATTATTATTATGATTTTACAATGAACCTACCATTTATCATGTCAGTTCAGACCCAATGAAGGCATTTCAACAACTGGTGGAATGAGTTGAGAGCTTGAATTTTAACACGTCTATACGACCGTATGTCAACGTATAAGTCGACCCCAAAACTAATTCAATTTAGTTTGGTCTGATAATTGGCTCGAGGAACAGCTTCCACCATCGTGTCCATCAAATTGTCAAGTCCAGAGATCAACAACTTGATGTGACCCGTTTGGTGAAATACTTGAGGTTCGAAAAGTAAACTTATGCATCAAAACATACGAAATTTCAACGATTATTAATAACAAAGTTAGACATATACGTATCACCCTCTCTCCTCCCACTTTCATATTAGTCGATGCAATATCTCCAAGAATTCTCACTTAATTGCATGGTCCACGCAACAAAGAAGCGATTTAATGTTGGAGGAAACCAAGGAATATTACCAAATTGGACCAATATTCTTTTATTTACCTGCATGGAAAAAAGCGAGAAAGAAATTTCAAGGGTAGTAACTCATTGCCCGTACATATTGAGAGAATTGGATTTTTCCGTTGATAATATATTTTCACTTGGGGGTTAGTGAGTTTGAGAAAATGACAGGGGTATGCACCCTTTAAAGGCTTCCTATATTTAAGTATTCATTTAGTTGAGCTCAGCTAAGCATAGTGTTATTTCAGTTGGCTGCCATGTTCCAAAAAATAACTTACCAGAGAACCCTTGGGTCGATGATCAGGCTAATGTTCCTAAAAATAAACTTACTCTGCTTCATGAACAAAAGGAAAAAACCAACAGACACTTAATAAGGATCCAACTAGGTCTGTTCTGTGTATTTAGCTCTTTTAACTGCTAATTTAGCTCTTTTAGCTTCTTGTTTAGCTCCTTTTTAGATTATATAATCAAACCTCTTCAAATATATTCTCTCATTTATGAGATAATCCATGTATACATTAAGTGAATAAAGATTGAATTATGTGCTAGACACCATATAGTTATATTTCAGTTGATTGCAAATTAAAGAAATGTGCTTGTTTAGTTATATTGATGACATTTGGCTTTTCTACTCGTTCCTCTGAAGAAATGGGTGATAAAATAAGCAAATATTGTAGGATCCACCAACAATCCGTCTCATATCGCAAATTGCCTCATGACAACCTGCTCTATATCAGCGGATGCGTGAAGTTAGCAACTATTTAACTCCATTTTCTGGCGGATCTAGCTATGGAAGCCATAGTCGGGTAGAAATTCTACTCATTAGCAAAAGACAGCAACACTAACTTTTCGAACAATACTCTACGGCAAATGCCCAAATCGAATACTATAGATCTAATATATGATTTTACAATGGACAATTTTTGGTCTCGCTGCTTTTTTTCTTTTAACTCTTGATAGCTCCTGGTGCTTAAAATAATTACAGTGTGTCTCAGTTAGGCTGCATATAGCTTTGTGCACGCATATCAATTAAATTAAGTTTTACAATCGGTATAAGATGAATGATCATGGCTCTTCCAAATCTGTTTTCAATTGGTGAGCAATGTTGACTGGATTGCGAAATAGTTCATAAATGTTAAATTAATATTCATTGTTGCTATCTTACTATTCGAAGGTTAATAGGTTTCTGAGATTAGGACAAACTTGGTCCAGAGAAGCTCCTTGAACAAAACACTCACTCGACAAGACAGTAGGAATATAACCAGGGGAAATATTATTCTTAGTGTACCTTCCTCCTTATTTTTATTCTAAAATGGTTTTAACTTTTTTGAAAATGAGCATCCATTGTAGTCATTGAGATATACTTGAGGTAGCATCTTCCATAAACTACAATCAGAGTATACTTTTTAATAGGAGTTATATTATAGTGGCGTACTGTAAAAATGCTGCTCACGATCTCACAATTGAGATATTCCCGAATTCAAACCCGTTTATCTATTATATGTGTGTGAAATCATTGCAGATATTTTCTAAGAATAATCAGGAGAACAGTTTAGAAGGATGCATTAGAAAATATTTTATTTACAATTATATGCAATATTAATTGTAATGCAAATATGTCACTATGACATTTGAAATAGGAAAACTAAATTGAGCACAATATTTGATAAACACGAAGGTCATTGGAAATTTATAAAGAACTTTGATTTGATTAGTTCGGGAAAAAATCAATGAAAAATAATTTTAGTATTTCAGGCTTTATTTATAATAAATAGCTTAAACCACATTTCTTCCAAATAATTAGATCTTCCTTTTTTCTGTTCCTTCCATCTCAATACGGATACAAATAATATCAATAACTTTTTCGAAGCTAATTCAATACAGTCTTTTAAATTATTTCAGTTGAAGAGCTTTTCTTAGATACTTTTAGTCCAAGACCCGTGTTCTTAGTTAAATTCTGATAATCCATACATAATCATATCTGTTATGTGCGTGGGCTAAGTGATTCTTTATAAAAACAAAAGGCGATAGAAGTTACATAACCATCCGAAAAGCCAATCAAGAATAGCATTGAGGATAATTGAAAAAAGAAATGATAGGAAAGCAATTGAAAAGTTTGTGTTTGAAATCGCTTTCGTCCTGGAAAGACATGGTAAAGTGCTTCTGTTCAGCAGTGGTTGCAGGGCTGCTGCTAATGATACACAATTCTCACCATATCAGATTGCATAAATTGATAATTGAACTAAAAAGTTTAATGTTCACGTGTTGGTATGCATAGAAGAAATGTCTCACTATGGTATAAGAGTCACCTGCATGATTCAATGCGCTTTGTACAAAGGTTTTATTGCTGACATTGCTGAAGACGTGGAGCAAAAGTAGTAAGTCTAACCAAGGTATTTAAGGGGTGTTCTAAGTGCGCCTTTTTCAAAGCGTTGTTAACAAGCTAACCTGGCAGATC
This sequence comes from Thysanoteuthis rhombus, assembly GCA_963457665.1. Taxonomy (NCBI): domain Eukaryota; kingdom Metazoa; phylum Mollusca; class Cephalopoda; order Oegopsida; family Thysanoteuthidae; genus Thysanoteuthis; species Thysanoteuthis major. The sequence goes on along the minus strand of OY735199.1, from coordinate 84,639,836 downwards.
ATTAGCTAATGCAGGATATTTAATCTTGAAAGACGCACAGTTGCTGTTGTCTTTTGCCCAGGGATAACGCACAGCTTTCAAAAACGCTTAATTTGGAAACCGTTAAAAAATTAGCAGTAGCTAAATCTCATTATATGAATTTACTTTTGGTTTGTTTTCTGTTTGTTCTGAATCACTTGGTGCTTTTCCTAAAAGCATAGTAAGCCAATATTATGTATTGATAAAGCCCATAATAATAAGTTCAATGAACAAATGAGATTAAACATCAGTTTGAATCAATGGAACTGTTTATTTGAAGCATGAAATGTAAACAGCAGCATATTTCAGCTCTCCTGTTCTGTTTAAATGGGTTAAGGTTCAGAACCAGAATTCATCGAATGAAAATTAGTAGTTATCTTACTTTTGCATTATCTTTAGCAATTTATCAGTTTTTCATTTTCATTGGTTATGTCCACGGCTACTTGCGTCACATTTAGTTATACATATCTAGAGTTTCTGCCACCGAAGTAAAATTAGTTCCAATTAATCAAGCATAATATTACAACATTCGTGACTTCAATTCATTACCTGTGATAAGTGGCGACCTTCAGACAGCCATTAATAATTTTTATAAAAAATTACTGGAACTATAGATTTGTATAAAAGATTGAAGTAATCAATACGACAGTTTTACTGGTCTCAGGTACGAGAGTGTTGAGTGCAGCAGTAGATAACAAACTACACCAAGAAATTAATGTATGTTAACACAATGAGTGGGAATTATAATGGTTCAACTATATAATCCCCTTGAAAAGTCCACGGATGTATACATTTCGCCATAAAATCATTCTGTGAGCTGTTATGACGTTATGCAGTTATCATTAGTTTATAGTAAAAATCATTTGAATATCAGTGAACCCCAAAAAGTGTTTAGGATGGTATATCAGGCTAAATTATGGAAGTCGATCGGATGTAAAGTACATGAAATTGGAGATTAAAAGAAAAGGGTTCCTCTGATTTAGCTTGCTGTGAAACAATGGATGGACGATATTCTGCAAACGCTTCGTTTTTTGAAGCGAAGCAAAAAAAAGAAAATAGAACATAGTGAATTTTCAAGAGGTGGGGTCCACCTGCATTTGTATTTTATTTCATGGACTTTATTCGATGTTTTTTTTTTCTTCAGCAAAGGAACTGAAAATGCATTGCTGTTAAAGAGTCTAGTGTTCAAAATGTTTGATAGGCGATACTATCAGTAGTTTGATCACCTTAAAGCGTATGAGTCCATAAAACTATATTTCTATTGATCTGATATATTTTATCCAAACCAGCTTCTTAAACAAACTGAACCTTTGGCAGCAATAAAGGCTTGATCGTTTGTATTTGGAAGCAGTTACTGTCACATAAAAAAAAAAAAAAACATATGAGAAAAAAGATAAGAAAAAATAGAAAAGTCAAAATTTATCGATGATCCACCATTCTGTCTATCATTTTTATAATGATTGAATTACAACATTTTTAGAAAGCACACTAACTCATAAGCTTCCTGTGATCATGATAGATATAATTAGTCATTCAGTTGCTTCATCTTAATATACATTCCTGCATACATAGGAAAAAAGCTCCAAACTAGTAATCCGCAAATTTCATCATTATGATAATTGTGTCTAATGAGAAAGAGAATTTAAAAAATTAAGGCTTGTTTACAATATTTTGAACCAATACAGCATGAAGATTTGCCTTTTTTTAGTTGGGCCAATATAGATAACAATAAAGATAAAATTTCCTTTCCCCAGTAATCAGTTGTAATTTCAATCGATACTTCATACGTTTACTGTTGGTAAGGATTTCAACCGGCTTTGTTTCATTATAACTAATGAACTTTTTCTTAATCAACTATGGATGTACAAAAATGTAGATATATTAGGCAATAATTCACTTTTCAATCTCAAACCATAACACAATAGAAATGATCATGCTTGTCAATTGAAAAGTATCACATTTTCGTTCATTCGATGTTAAATGAAGAAATACAAAATTCTATGGAAGAACATCGGATCATGAATATCTGATATAAACATGATGTATTGATAAATACAATTCTGATTGGGAAGTTCTGCACCTTCTTTCACCCGCTGCACGAATTCCCCCTATCTCCCAGAAGACATATTGGGGTAGCGCCAATTTTCAAAAACTAATTTGTTTGAAATAAATATTCATAAATATTTACTTGGAATTATACTATATTTCAAGACTTTGGGGAAATATCATTTGAGAAAATAAACAAACAACTCTGATTAAGCACTCAAAAGAAACTGTCAAGTGACCAATGTCTTTCAGCAAGCATGCTGTGTTAGGGGTGATCAATTAAGAAGTCAAAAAAAAAGGAGTAATCGATAAATAGTTCAAAAAATATTTTCTCTCGACAAAATTGGTCGTAAATTGATATATTTCAAGCCCTCTGGATCATATATTATGACACGTATGCAATTCATATTCGGATAGCAAGCCAGATCCACTTAAAAAATCAAGGATGAAAAATACTAGTAGAAAATCATCGATCGACAATTTATTAGAATTAATCATGATCAACAGAAATCATCGTTTAGCCAATGTATTTCAATCAGATGAGGGGACGATTCTAATCGTGAAAATATAGACATATGCTGATGCCCTAGTCTGGACACATGTCCAATGATGTTCCCTTTATCCTCGGGACTTTCGGGTCCTCCAACTCCATACACCCTCACCGAGGTGACCTAACCAGTGTTGAACGAATCCCTGTGTGGGTCAAGACAGCTAGCTACTTGCACGTAATGGCTCTCCTCATTTCAGACACAAGCTCATGGATGTCTTTGCTGCTTCAGTGTTAATATTAATGGTTCTCACTTTCCTTTGTCCGATTCACAGCATGCTGTAAACTTTGACAAGAGAGGACACTGCAAATCTTTTCAGACCCTTCAGAATTCACTGACTTCCCTGAACCGATTCCGGCGTTATTGTGAGGTCATTTATATATGACTATTGGAAAATATCATTCTTCGATCTCTGATTCTGCAGACTTGGTCAGCATGATCAGGGTCAAAGAGAAAAACCTACATAGATTTTTGTACTCACTGAATCTTAATCTTTTCTACTTGATTTATCTAAAGTTAATTATGTTCATTTGATGATGGTCCAACAAAACGAAGATATTCTGTACTTTGGAAAACAATTCTTGTGCTGTGGAAATAAATGTCTGAGTTTTCGTTTCTAATAAATATGATTGAATTTTGATATGAGCAAGTCATTCATTACATCATGGATTACTTGTTGAAGAACTAATACAACTTCCAGGTTTTAATGCAATCACTGAGGTAGGTGTATCGAATGGTAAAGGAGATCCGTCAAAAATAGTTTTCAGAAGATCAGAAAAAAAACATTGGATGAATAGCCCAAATTTGAATAATGCTGAAGTGAAATAATAAGTGAAGAAATTACAATATGGGATGGTAAATTGGTATTACTCTGAATTTTTGATGTATCGTACATGGGCTTGCAAACTGGACTGTAGAATTCAAGATTAGATATGCAAGAAAGAGTAGCTAATTACGGACTTCCCTCAATATACCATGGTTTGTTAGAGCACGGTTCGTAATGTAAAGCCGGTCAGTCATGGACCTGAACTTTTTGTGTATTTTGTGAGCTAACGGTTTTTATAATATTTTCAACAAAGGACTTACTGAATATTACCGAAAAACATGGAATTTTAAACAAAATTTCAATGTCACTTATCACAATATTCGTGCATTATTTCATAAAGAAGAAACTAAGGAAAAAGTTTGATTCAATGAATTGAAAAGTAGATGTACCGTATCAAAAAGCTAGATGCAGATGTAGAGGAGCTGAATACAAAAACATGTAGCAATATCCGGCTTAAGAATAGAAAAAATTGCAACCCTGATTGCAGAAGTGAAAATTTGAGAAAAAAAGGTTGTTCATGTGCAGAAACCATTTACCACCGACCAAAACTGTCTACCGATCAAATGGCCCTTTCTGGCTGGGTATTTATCTATGTTCGTGTATGGAAACGGAGCCAATGGAGGTAGAAGGCTGAATGTTGAAACATTTGGCCTAAAAGGGATCACTTAAGTTTGTTCAATGTCTATCTAAAAGACAAATTACTATTTTGTTGAATCCTGATTTTCCACGTTTCTTTCCAGTCGTGCACAATAAACTTAAAGTAGTATCATGTAGGCAAACCTTAAAGAACGATACTCAAATTTGTTCAAGTGACTTCATTAGTTCATCTTAAGTAATATCTACCATATTTAATCAGAAATTGATTCTGAGACAACCAATAAATTTAGGTCAATAATTTCTTAATTAATTTCTCTGACTTTTCTTTTTTCAGTGTATACTTTACCTATTCTTTATAAGGGTAAAGGGGTTATAGTGCACACTTACGTTGTTTATTATGAGGTGGGAACAGCGTTCCCTCACTATCTATATACTGCATTTATCGTCATATTATTTGGAAGGGTTATTGCAATATGTATATTGAAATGCAATTTTTTTCTGGAAAACACCGACCTTTCATTAGACAATAAAAGTCTAACGTATACAATAATCCACGATCCTGCAACAGACTGACAGATATACCCACAACAATCACATTCACATAGGAATATACTCAGCTCACACACACACATGCATCATAATCATGCATCATGCATCATTCACTACCAGTTAACTACAATACAAATATCGAGCATGCAATATCATATATATGTGCGTCTGTTTTTGTGTACGTTGATATACACAAACACATACACACACACATATATATATATATATATATATATATATATATATATATATATATATATATATATGTGCGTGTGTGCGTATGTCAGTGTGTGTGTGTTTGTGTGTGTACTTGTTTTCTTTGGAAAGGAAAAAAGGTCATACAGAAGCTTTTTCTGGTAATTTGAGCAAAAGTTTTCTTCAAAAGGCTCAAACATATACACACACATATCTATCTATCTATCTATCTATCTATCTATCAATCTATCTATCTATCTATCTATCTATATATATATATATATATATATATATATATATATATATATATATATATTTATATATTCTCAAGCAGCAATATATCTTTTCTTCAAATCATTATCAGGAATGAATTAAATCATATATTTATTGAATTATTCCCCTTTATTCTATACTTTCATTCAAAATAATTTTGTTTTGCAGAACTCGATAGAAAAATTCATAATACGTCTAATTTAATTAAGCTCCGAACAGAGATGTTAATATATCTTATCGATTCCCATTTGTATAATTAATTTGAACTTTTTTATACGTCTGCAAAATAGCAATAAAATACGACAATTTTAATTTGATTAGTTTTCGTATGTGAATGGTTTGCTTACATATTGGAAGATGTATATTTTTATTAAGTGTATAGCAACCGATGAAAGTGCACCGAGATGAATGAGTTCAACAGAACCTCATTGGGAACAGCCACAATATAATAACTCGACCAGAGTTATTGATATAAAGGGAGAAAAGGAATATACTTCCTTTCTCAAGTGAATCAATGTTTGGCTGTTTTTTCATTTTCATTATTAGATGGAGTGTTGTACTTACCTCCATCTTGATTTACAGTAGTGATAAAATCAACTTGAACAATCCGATGTAGGTGAACAGTAATCAAAATAATGATCAATGATCAATCATTGCAAGTCATGGAATTCATGATAGAATGGTCAAATGTCACCAAAAATATACTTGACCCCTCTGGCTGAACCCTGTGTGATTGATTCACACTGTGGGTTTACTTGTTATTTCCTATTGCACCGTTTACTTGTTGCTGTAGAATGGTGATCCGTGTAAAAAATGTGATGAAAACAACTAAGGAATGACTTTAAAAACTAGTCAAAATTATTAGTAAATACAATCAATATTCTGCAGTAGTTGATATGAGGATGACTCAAGTTTTATTTTATTTTATTTTATTTTGTTTATTATGAATTTTGAAATTTCGACACCGATATCCAATTCAATAACAAATATGGTGCAGAGAAGAACTAGTCAAGAAGTGAGATGATCTTGAATCACATTTGCCAATGAATTCCAGTAGATCAGTGATTATTACAGTCATGGGTTGATCGAAACATCCAATGGCATAGAGGTTTGATAGTTCGAATATCACTTGAATTCTTTTATCTGCGCTGTTGTATTCATTTAATTGCTGTAGAAAGAAATCTGGTCTGATATCAATTTCAAAAAAGAAAGCAATGTAAAACGAAACAAAAAAACAAACAAACGAACAAACAAAAGGAATAACAATAATTTGAAAGTAGTGTCAGTGTTCACATCTCATGTCAGTTCAGGTGTACTTGCATTTCGCTTTGCCTTTCAAATCTATATGCAGTTGTATTAGAAACCGTAAGCAATAACTGCCACCAGACCTGTAAACATGACTTTATTGAATATTGTTTTGTGATTCTCTTGTTGGCTGCGTATTATGCATACAAACTTCAAAGTTAGATGTAGAAATCTTAACCTATAAATGTTTACTCTACATCAAAACTAAAAAAGGAAAAAAACGTCTAAAAATGTTTTCTGTTATGATGGGTTAATTTTGGATTTACATCTATGCTAAATCAGTTCTACATTATTGTTTAAAACATACATTTTTTCCATGATCACAGCCTAACAAAATGTGAGACGAGGAACATATTCATTGATTTCCCTTGTCCTAATTGTTAATTCATCACCCCCAAAACTACATGCCGTTAAAAGACATTGGTCACATGATAATTTCTCATGAGCCACTATTCAAATGTGTCTTTTCATAATTAGCCTCTCGTTTTTGAGTGACAGGGTCTCTATGTTTTACCGTATAGTCAGGATTACAACAGCTTTCTGTGCTTCAAATCATCGTTTCCCCTCTCTGCGTTGATATCTATTACTGCTGACGAATTGAGAGGTTTCAGTAGATTCCCGCTATTACGGCAACAGTAGGGACGTCATTATTATGAGTTTGCCTTCGAAAGGGTATATTTTATACGGATAGTAATAATAGTGAGAAACAGAAAAAGAAAATCTGTACATCAGCTATTACAGATCCATCCGATATTTAAGGATGCTGTTATAACAAATTAATCTTTATAACAGTTGGGTTACATACTGAGTTATTAATAATGAGAATACGAAAGAAAAACAGTAGTTTGTTGTTTCTAGTGCACCATCAGACATTAAACAAATGCCGTTATAACGACATAATCGTCATAACAGGCAGATTTTATACAGAATGTTTTAACGCAACAAACAGAGCAGATTTGTAAACCACTTGCAGGGTCACAAAGACATAACTATTTGCTTACTATAAAGGATATTTACTAACTACTGTTTTATGAACTTTGAAAAAAGATGAGCTTAGATAGTACAAAAAATTGATAGTAATGGTTTACAATCCTTCAAACCCCAGAGAATGATGGATTTTCGATTTATCAGGGAAAAAATGCCCTCAAAAAGAAAAAGAAACCCTAAGATTTTGTGATAAGGGGATGTTCTTGAATCACCTTGAATGTTAATCCATGCAAGGGTATTTTTATCTATCACTCAGTCAACCGGCCTTGCAGTTTTTTGCAAAGATAAGGTAAGAACATTCAAACAAAAAGCTAAAATAACAATATACATTATCATTTGTGGCTTCTATGATATCCATTGTCTTATTCTGAGTTTGTTTTCAAATGTTGATGCATTTTAGATGTGCTAACAAGCAATAAGATACCAAAGTTTGAGTTCTTTCTTAAGTCCAGTGTTGTAAATTGCGGACACTTTCCATCCTAATTTAGATATTTTGAGTTGAGTCAGGATATCAGAAATAGACATGTTTTGGATGGAGCTTAAAAAAATATTAGTTCTTTGAAATATAGAATAATAAGAAGATGTAGTTTATTCCATAAACTCATACTTTATTAAAATAGATATCTGAGATTAAAGTCACAACTTTTTTATTATCAATATTAGCTAGGTTTTAGATATAGATATAGTTGAATCTGGATGTTGCTATTTTTTTCGAGTGTATTTTGACTCGGTTTTATTCGTCAGCTTGGAGATAATGTTGACAATATTGCTCATGCTAGATCATCACCCACACAAAAAAGAACTAACACATCTACAGTTTGGCCTTTGGGCTTGTCACACTCAATTTCAGGGATAAACATGATTTGGCACAACTGCCTTTGCCCGATTATTGTTCAAGGAAATTAGTAATGTATTTATGCTCTGACTTTCGGGCTTATTTTCTCCTGTTTTGACACGTTTCCATGCGATTATTTCCGGCAATAATACGGACGGCCAAACGCAACGGGATGTTTACTGCAGAGTATTATAATTGGACAATGCATCAATCACATATTAATTGCTGTTTATTATCTATGCGCAGAATATAATATCGTTTAATTATTTTGCACTCAATCGATTTTATTTCCAAGATCGGTTAATTTATTTGCTATTTGTTTACCTGCTTCGAGTGCCTCAAGGTTGATTGCAATACAGAAGCGTTGAAACGTGCAGATTTCGAACGTACTGGTGAAAGAAGGTTCCCAATCTCTGTCCTGAGCTAAAAAGCCTCACTTCATATACAAACGATTTTAACACCCTTACCTGATTCACACTTTCATAAAATGTTTCTTTCTTTCCAGTACGTATGATAGAATATAGGAGAGCAATCTTTTGATGGAAACAAACAAGTTTTGAAAAAAAAAAAGGTTGGAAGAAGAAGAAAAAAAAAGGTTTGAAGGAGAAGAAAAAAAGCTTACAACAAACCAAACAACAGACTCAATAGAAAAATTATTTAAAAAAAAAAACTGTCATTGAAATCATTCAACACCAACTGAAACTGTAAATATAGGTTTTCCAGTTTTAAAAAATGTCCCGACCATTCAGCTGTCTGCACATTTGTAACACTCGTGTGAGCTACCTCAACAAAGCTATGGGCTGAGTATTTAAACTTTTATCTGTTTTAATGGAAAAAAAGTTTTTCTTATTTTCTCAATCCAATTTTTGGGGGGGTTGTTAAATTTACAAAGCAAGTTCACACCAAGTCGATAGCTATACTTTGTGTCAAAAACATTCTGGTTCGGGTGGAATTCTGACTTTTTTCAATGATCACAGCAATTGGTTAAAAATATTTGATCATTAAAGGCTTTATCACGATGCATCTCACTTTATAGTGTCATCAAACTTCTACCTTCCGCCCTATTTCAATTGTTTAGCACAAATTCCTCTTCTTATGGAACCCTACTCTACCTGCAAGTATTTTCTCTTTCTTATTTCGGCACCAAAGGTAAACAAACAATATTCAACGAACGAAATTTGCTCCGAATGACCAAAGCAGAATAATCCACGTCGAATCTCAAACGACTCTGCCTTTCAACTCTGAGAGTAATGAACAGCTTGACGCCATTGTTAAATACAATATTATGAAAAGAAATATAAGAAAGTTTTCTAAAGGTGAAAGAATATGACCTCAATTAGAAGATATTACCCTTGATAGAAAATAATGAGTCTCTTTTATCAATTTGATAGTTAGTTGGTATTGTGTGTTCCAAAGCCCGTCGTAGTTGATATATTATTGTCACAAACGCATCAATATACTCTGGGTCTATACCAAATATGATAAATTACTGGTATCAGTATTATGTTCAGCCGTAATGCATTCTATGAGAACAATTAAAAAAAAAAAAAAACCCGAGCAACGACTGGAAAATTCCCATTTCGGCTTCCATCGAAGCGTTCTAAAATTATAACCGAAACATTTTAGAGAAAAAAATTAAATAAAATAAAAGAGCATACAAATTTCTTTTGTCTTCTCATCTTTTTTTAAAAATTCTGATACATTTGGCAACCAGGGAAATTTTCTGGGGGTGCCCCCTATTTTTTTATGTCTTCCTCTATCCTATTTAGGCACAAAGGTCAATAAATGTTTAACGAAGGTTGGTTCAAAGTAACTAAAGAGACAATCTTCTTTAGGCATCAGCTTACGCTATAATCTATTTGTCATTGTCTATGAAGAAGCCAATGGCGACAGATATAGTACTGGCACAGATGGTCTATGTGTCAACATTCTTTTTAACCAAGAATGGAGACATGACCTCCCTTGCAGCGTCAGTGGATTGGAAATCGAGAAATTATCAGCAAATTCACAGTTGATTTGTAACAAATTTTTTACAAAGAGATTCGGATCAATACATCAGCGCCATCTAAAATTTTTATCATTACATCCGTCTGTACTTTTTTGTTGACGATATCAGAGCTTTTCTGTCTTCAAAGAGAGAAAAAAAAACACTCAGACCACTTCATAGAGCTAAGCAAACGTTTTACAATTCATGAAAATATGTTTTATGCTTTTGAAAAGACCGAACAGATTGTTTTCTTGCAGTGCTGACGCCATCTTTGAAGGGATGAAATAAAAAAGAAACGTCTCTTCAATAATAGCTTAATAAAAAAGAAAACAGAAAACCAAATATTGTAAATTCTTTTTAGTTGTTTGCTCTAAAATAAGATATGCACATCGTTTTTGTTTCTTTTTTCTCATGTGTCTAGATTATTTTTTTTTCGTTGAATATTGTTACTACCTCAGCAAACAAAGTTTGAGTTGTGTATGAATTCGGTCGTGTCTTACGGTCCCACTGTTTTTGCTCTGTCCGTCCAAACTATATACTCAAATGAACGCGATGAATTTCAATGAATGTCTTCGGTGTGGACAATGGGCTGAAAGAAAATTAATCAGGCTGGGATGGATCCTGTAATGATAATATCTTGGTATTGTTTTCATCTTTCCATACACTCATGACTGTCCATGTGATATCTGCAAGAGTTTTCAACAGATTTGAATGAGATTTTTTGGACAGATGGCAATAATTTCGATACAAAAGAATCGGATATGGGAAATGTTAATTGAATCCTTACGGAGAAGTCTTTACATGGTTCCTGGCTGCCTACGGTACCTGGTATTCCCTGACTGCGATGCATCTAAGTACTGAGCAATATCGACGTTGCTTAACTTCGGGAATGTTGCCAACGCGATTTGCCCGTAACCAGCCTGCTTTGTTAATGATGAGTTATAAAGAAGCAGTAACATCCTATGGATTCATTTCGAAATTGTGTATTTTGTTGACATTTTTTGGTAGATGTTTAACATAGTGTACAGACTTGAGAGGAGTGATTTTTTTAGTTTTTACGGGGGGAATGATAGTACAGAGACAATCTCACTTTAGCAGTCTCCATTTTTTCTCAGAGGTACAATGTAATATCATAAAAGGCAGTATTTTAGGCAAAAGGAGTTTTCAGATCAAAGTTGAAGTTCACAACGTCTGCCACTTGATTTTCAACCGTTGGAATGTTTGTCAGGTTGGGGGGGTCAAATTGCCCTACCATGCTCCTTTAGTTTTGGTATACATCCCCTGTAGGGTATTAACGCAAAGTGAACACTAACAATCTCAGGCAGCACTAGTTGCATCCCACTTACTTTATATTGGAGTCATATGTAAATTGGAATCACCAGGGGTAAAATCAGTCGCTACAAAATGCTATCTAATGGCCTTCTCCTCACCCAACAATCTTGATATCCCAGGCTACGTGCAGCTAGAAATTAACATATTCTCAATCTCCATTGTGTTTAATACAAGCATTCCTAAAATATTTCGGATATAAAACCAAGCACTTTGTTTGACAAACGAAGTGTTATTACACGATATATCCTGTACAAAGTTTCTGTATTTTTTCATTCTTGAGAAAAAAACATCCATCCCCTGATGAAGTGACTATAACGGTGCCTCGCCCCAAAAGTGACTGAAAATGTATTATATGAATTAGAATAAAAAAGTAAAGTGAGAGTTTGAACAAAACAAAGAATTAAACAATAACATTCAATACAAGAAATGAAACTAAACAAATTAGATTGATTTCAAAATGATATTCCCTGGGCAAAAAACAAAACAAAACAAGAAATTCCACTGGGGTTGGAAATGATCCAAATCAGTTCTTTACTTCATTTAATTTGAAGTTTTGTGAAAATTTCAGACCACATTTAGTGCAGAATATATTGTTTTTTTGTGTTACAATATTTACATGTGAGGTGGATTGATATTTGCGAGGACTTTTGGCACTTGATTTGGTGAAAAGGTGAAACCTTATCAGTCTTGACAACATGACTCAAAGCAAAATGAATAGCGTCGCACGTACGTTCCCCAAGTCAGAAACAAACTTCCAAAATGAATGATCAACTAAAGATGAAGCAAAATACCCTTCAACTGTAAACAATAAAAACTGATGCTGCATGTAGAAATTATCGCCAAGTCAGTTATAAGGACTTCTCCGTAGGCTCATACGTGAGTGGATGTGTTTTCAGGCACGCTCAATCACATTTTGGAAGGTAGAACCTATGGAATATTTATGAATACACCAAAAGACACCATCAAAAGTAGTTTTTTGGGGGGATTTCTTCGTGATTCTGGGTTTCTCTGGCAATTTAGCATTTTTCCACAAAATTATTTTATTTGCTCTGATACACGTGCAGACTATATATATATATATACATATATATATATATATATATATATATATATATATATATACATATATATATATATATATATATATATATATATATACATATATATATATATATATATATATATATATACATATATATATATGTGTGTATATATATATATATATATATATACACACACACACACATATATATATATATATATATATATATATATATATATAAGGTTTTTTCTATTGCAAAGTTCACTCATATTTGATTCAAGTAACTTTCGAAAACTTGATTGAATCTAAAAATCTACTTATTCGATCAAACACGTAGTTGGCTTTCTGTTGTAATTGAAACAAATATTCTTTGTCACGGGAGATGATTGGCAGATGCACTCAAATGGCGATATCCTACATTCATCTATTACTATTCGTAAGAAATCGTGACCAAAAACCGTAAAAAAAACTGTTGAAATAGTTTTATACAGTTTTTTAGCTCGTCTTGCTGGCTCCGAGAAAAACGCCCCCAAAGTTTTATTTTTTTTCTATTTCTTTTTCAAATATTTTTCTCTGGTTTTCATTGGAAGCCCCAATCTGCAATGTAATTTAATGCTCAATAGATGATTTGATTCTGGTGTAGCACATTCTCATCTGTGTTCTCTTTAAAATTCAGACTTTTTATTGATCTTACTTAACACAAAGCAATTGAACTGACATTGATTTTTCATGATTCTCAATCCATCATTCCAATGTGGCATACTATTCAAAACGTTGGTCACATGGTTATTTCTATTGAGTGGCTTTCGGAAATCATGTTTTTTTTTTTCAATTTTCTTTTGATATCTTTATACAAATATATGGGGAAAAATCCAGATCCATTTTAATTCGAAATAAACGAAAATACGGAACAATATTTTGTATTGGCAGAATGCAATTCAAAGTCACAAAGATACTACTGTCACCTCTGACTGCATAATAGAACCAGTATTCTTAACTTTTATAGTCCCATTTCCTTTTTCATTGGCCAAAAGTCTCTGTATAAACACTGTGTCCTTCCTGTTAGCTATCTGTACAGATTTCTCAGTCAGCTAGAAAATCCCTGATGGCTATGATACAGGAACTACTTTTCCTGTTATTTTATTGACTATATCAATTGTATTCGCTGCAAGTAATATTGGCAAGCAGCTGCAATAAACCTAATGTGGTGACCAAAAAACAAACTTCGAGTGTAGATAAAGTAGTTGCACGTGATAAAAATCAGAGATAACCTACAGAGATCTCTTGATTTGTATCGCCTAGAATATCCCATATCAGTCATATATGTTGACATCCTTCAATTCCTTGGCCAGGTTCTGGTATTTCCCTAGCGTTTCAGTCTCTTTCTTAATTTCTATGTTGTTGTTGTTGTTGTTGTTGTTGTTGTTGTTGTTGTTATTATTATCAGCAATTTCACAACAGTTGCTTGGTGGTTACCATTGGAGGTTGAGTCTCCAGCCCTACTCTCCTCATTCTAATAGACCGCAGTGATACTGAGGTTTACAGTTTCACACCAGTTGCCCAGTGGTCATTTCTGAGGACTGAGGGACAGTGAGTCTCCTCAGGAACAATGCATCTCGTTACTGTCAAAAACAGGAGCATAGAGAATGCCATTAATTTTGTCAAGAGAATGGTTCATCAAAGCATAACTATTTTTCATAGTCAACATTAACTGATTATTACAGCTACGTATTCTGTTCATTTTTAAAGGATTATTGTCCAAATCAACAATTAAAAGACATCTTATTGTAGTCTTTTGCCTGGTGCTTGAACAATCAAACTACACAATACTCGCTATTTCAACCTATAGACTACTTCCCTTATAATCATTACTTTTTTTCCGATTGATCAATTTTCCATGATTATCTTGTGTGTATTAAATCATGTACACCAAAGAGCTCCTGCTTGCAAAGTGAATCATGAATTAGTTTCAAATGGCAGTTTACTGAGTTCTATCCTCGGTGTGGTCAATCATACCATATATAAACAAGATTTTACTGAGAACAGACGACTATAAACACAACTAGTCCAGCATCCATCTAACATTGTTGGAACAGCCTGTACACTACATAATTCTATGTCAAGAAGTGTTTTGCTATATATGAGTATTGTTTGTTCTAATCCCCTTTTTAATAAGAAGATTAAAAGATTCAGATGTCAAACATAGCCGACTCTCCCTCATATCAGCTGGCAAATGAAGGGACAATCCAGATATTGATACTGATAAGGGTGATAACAGACCAGAGAAAGTGTGTGATTACAGAAATCCGTGTTTGCGTGCGTGTGTATGTATGCATGGCCATGTGTGTGTGTGTGTGCACGCGCGTGTGTGTGTGTGTGCTTGTGTGAGTGTGTGTGTTTCTGTGAGTGTGTGTGTTTATGTGAGTGTGTGTGAGTGCTTGTGTATTCGTGTGTGTGCTTGTGTGTCATAAGTGATTGGCAACCGATGAACAAAGATATGTTCCAGCAAGTTTGTGTGTGCAAACATCAACTCATGAAATTAGGGAAAGACAGCAAGCATTGAAAAAGATGTCTGAGTAGCAAGTTGGGGTGAGTAGCAGTCAGCCTCTAGGGTCAGCGTGGGTGATCACGTCTCTCAGGTGAGAAGTCAACTGAATCCCGCATATCATCTTTGTTAAATCTTATATGGAAAATAGAACAGGAATCTCTCAGCGCAGTTTCAATCTGTTCAATTAAGAGGAAGGCATGACAATATCAAATCGAATATTTTCATAGTCATAACTTTTGTTCCTAATACGGAACCGGTTATATCTCTCCATAAATGTAGCATTTCCCTTTTCGTATACTTGTCGTAATGTTCCCGAGCGACCAGATCCTAACACAGTGGGCTTTTTGAAAGAAAGCAATGATGGTGTCGGTTCAAGTATAAAATACACCTGTGTCCAAAACGACGTAGACATCATTTGGTAATATGTCTGTCAGTAACTTGAAAGTAAGTATAATGGCGAGATGTACCAATGATTATCTAACATAGACGAAATGTCACACGCCGTTATCGAACAGTACACAGGACGGATACATAGAAAAAAGCAGCTATTTAAGCTGCTTTTTTTCTTGTTCTTATTCATTCTTTGTAACTATCCCTATGTTATCAACGTAAAGAAAGATTCTATCTGCTACACCATGGAATGCATTTTTAAAAATTACTTCAACAGCTTTAGCTTCGATGCAATCAGCCAGGAGGCTGTATCAAATGATAATTGAGGGTAAAGTTATGATGATTTTGGGAACTACGTGGACAAAACTTAGCGTATGTCGTTGATTACGATTTGAACTTTATTTTACCCACTTGCAAACACCGATTCAACTGCCTGCGTACTAAATAATCACTTATGAATGGATTATGGTATGAGGATGCTCTTTGCTACGCAAGGAAATGCATTTTAAAGAATTAAGTCAACAGCCCTGACTTCAATCTAGAGCACATTTACGTCTGGGAAAGTTAAACGATATTTCCACTTAAATCAATGGTTAATTGTGTCTCCGATTTACGCCAAGGTGACTGGCGAAAGGCTTTGACTCAAATGTTGAATTTCTAATAGCAGAGCAAAACTGTACTTATTTATTAGTAAACAAGTAGTATCCTTACGGTGGTTGATACTTTAGTTGTCCCAACTTAGGCTCTGAATGTCATATCACTCCGTACTTGGCTTTTTCACATATTTTGAAAAAGAAATAGAGGACACAATCTCCAAATGTATCCTCACCCACTTTATTGTGTATTTTTTTTCTCACAGCTGGGATCCAGATAGATGGCACAAAAGGCAATGCAAGTTGGCGTTGTATAGCCGTCTCTTTAATGCTGATTTTCTGATTTCTGCAATAGAGGACACTACTTATTTGGTAGTATGCTATGGACTACTATCGAGAGTCGTCTTCGATTGAATGATTCATCGCCAATCTATTTGAACGTTGCCCTTGTCATTCATTTATCCCGTTAAATGGATCTGTATCAATACCCAGAGACAAGATTTTCTTGACCAGACATATCATCTGGGTACACACTGAGTGTTCTTTCTCACACCATGTTCAATTCCAATACCTTGGAGGAGCTGGTTATCACCGTACGGAGCGTGAGCAGTTACATGTAGTACAGGATTTGAGATGCCTTAATTTGTTTCAAATATTTTCTTCTGTATATTGTCAATTTTTCACTACATTCTATCAGACGTGCTGCCATAATTCTTGCCTCCCCTATTTCCCAACAGAATATCCTTCTTGTCTGAGCACTTACATCTATAATCATCATCATTAGTCGTGTACCATTACTCGATGTACATCGACACCCCCAGGTATTGCAAAACGATGCTATCATAGCCATTTCTAGGCTGTTAATTTCTCAACTTTTATTCGGCCAGTCTCGTTTCTGCATGGAATTTCTTGAGATCATCTTCATGAATCATGATGTCGTACAGTTGTATGACAATTTTTGCAACATGACCAGACAATTTTCATAAGAGTTTCTAATAGATGATGTCTCTGATACGTGAGGTTAAGGATGATTCTTCTGAGTGCATCCTGTATTTTTCCCAGCTTGTGGTCTCTGGGTCGATTATCAAGTTTCAACTCTATAAGACACGTTCAGAAGTAGGCATTGTTTGTAGATCCTTCTGTTAGGCCTAGTGAGATTTTCTTGTCCAAGAAAGTTGAACTTATTCTCTTGAAAGCTTGCCGACCTACATTGGTTCTTCTTTTGATTTCTTCCTTTTCTACGGATATGTAATGGTGAATATCATTAAAAGAGCGCAGGTTGAGTACAAATACCTGATAAAACAATATTTTGTTCACAAATTGTGTGACTGTATTTCAACCGTAAACATTTCCGTTAACAACCAGGGTTATTTGATTAATTCATGCAAAAAACACTTAATTTGAAGAGGGAGGTAGAGGAAGTTGTGACAGATTCAGCAACAGAGGCGTACTTAGAGATTTTGAATTGCATGGGTTTTTTAAGATACCCCATATCATCCAATTTCTCATGCCACTTCAAATACAGTAGATGAATTACTATTGATAAAAGTGTTGGCACCCGCTGCTAAATTAGAAGTATAGGGCGCAATTTTAAATCGCTTTCATCTCCCACTCAACAACAACCCTCGTCATTGACCTGTGATAAGATATGGTTAAATTCGCTTTCAATTATTATAATAGCAATTCAGTCAACTTTAAAGAAAAAACATGATCAATGTTCCAGTCTTCTCTGCTGCTGCCACAACATGCTGCATGCAATCAATCGAATGAATGGAAGATTTTATGTATTTTGTTTATTAAAACCTTGCTAGATTACACCAACAGCCAATTAATGATAATATAATTATTTTGACAGCCACAATGAGTGTTGGTAATGGCGTTAATAACGCTATTCAGCACAATAGAGAATTATGTTTAGAAATTGAATTATATAATGAATGTATTCAGGAAGTTTGCTGAAAAGGATAATGAAAACACACAATCATGTATGTAAAGACAGAGGTCAAATTGGGAAGTTTGATTCTATGTATAAAGCTAATGCATAATAAGTTTAAAACTAAATAAAAAGATGCATGAATGCAGAGTTTAGAACAGCTCGGAAATTAGACTCAGCTAGTCGAGGTCTGACTCAGGCTGGGACATATTGTGCTCTAAGTGCGTCGAATTAAAGATTACAAAGCTGTAGTATATCCAGGTTATAAATATGGATCGTAATAACTGATGTCGATCCTTGCAGGTTGACAAAAGAGGCAGCCAGAAGGAATGGTTGTGACCAAAAGTCTACTAAAAAAAAAAAAAACAGATGTTGAACCTAAGCATGGAGAAGACTAGTGCACCCTCCAGGGGCTAGAGTTCCTCCGGACACTGCGACAGAATGGTTTGTATCTCCTACATAGGCATAAGTAGTCACTTGTAGCCTTCAATG
This sequence comes from Thysanoteuthis rhombus, assembly GCA_963457665.1. NCBI lineage: Eukaryota > Metazoa > Mollusca > Cephalopoda > Oegopsida > Thysanoteuthidae > Thysanoteuthis > Thysanoteuthis major. Next base: position 84,621,340 of record OY735199.1, on the reverse strand, counting down.
GACGTGGCAAACCCTCCAAATTTTTCGTTCACGAAGCTAATATATACATATATATATACATATATATGTGTGTGTGTGTGTGTATATATATATATATTCATCAATCAATGGATATGTGATCTGGTAATAATAAGCAATTGAAGGAAATTACTGCAGCAGATCAATTCACACGAATGAATTTTTTTGATACTTGTCGTCCCTGGCGCGTGATCCATTAAGCAAGAAATAACAGGCAATTGTTTCTAACAAGAGTTCAATATAATTTAAGACAACTTATATGTTATCTTCCCAAATATGTTTCTGAATATCATGAAACAAAAATGTTTCATTTTGTTGGACCACAAAATATCTATTTCTTGGAAAGATACGGTAATGTTGAAAGAGACGAAAGAGACTGACAATAAACAAAATGAAAATTTGGACAGAAAGCATTTTTTTGCTTTTGCATCACTGGCAGGCTTTTCAGCAATATGGCAAGTGCGTTGCTACGTTAAAACTGTTCCCAAATATATATATATATATATATATATATATATATATATATATATATATATATATATATATATATATACATGAATACATGAATTTAGTCAGTAATGTAGAAAAAGTATGATTGAATGGAAATTGATATCTATGCTTCGAATACATTTTTCTTTTCAGTTTGAATTGAACAAATTTCAAAACTGCCAAATTTGAATTTTTGAATATATGAACCCGAATGATATTACCTTCTATCATAAATTCAAACACTTCGCGTTTTCTACCAATGGATTTCGATAACATAAAACATTATCACTCACAGCTTGATATTTTCAGTATTGTTTGATTTAAACTTATCACTTTAATAAATTTAGGATGCAAAATAGATGATATGTGAATAAAAGTTAATTTACTCACAGAGAGTTGTTTCCTTCTTGTTTTCAACCAAATCTCCTTCTCTCTATCTCTATATCTATCCATCTATTCATGTACCAATATATATATCTATCTTTCTATCAATCTATCAATCTATCTATCCATCTATATATACATATATATATATATATATATATATATATATATATATATATATATATATCGCAGAAGAAAATACACTGCACGTTGAATTGTAGTAGTTATTTCTAATTCATTGGACTCAATTTTCAGAAAACTCTGATATGAAGCTTCAAATAAGTATTGGTGAAATACGAAACTTATTGATAACTTCACATCAAAAGGGTAAACCCACAAACAAATGCATATTTGATACCAATGTCAAAAAAACAAAATTACCTCGACCATAATCTGTCTCTCCCACTGAATCTCATTAACATTCACAGATCTTCTAAAATCAAAGGAATATTCTAATTCCTATTTTAAATAGTTTGATGTGTTGAGATATTTCCAAAAAATCTGCAGATTTTTGATAATATTGCAAAAAACGCGTAGAAGAACTCGTATAAAAGGCCGACCCGCAATTACGGACGTATTAGGTAAAGATTAAAAAGTCATAATTCTCGATTTCAGGGGATTTGCCAACAATTACCAAACAAATTCGCTTATGAAATTTAAAAGCAAATATCGTTAGGCGTGTTTGGGAACTTTGCCGAGATGAGTGCAAGTGAACCTAATAATTACACAGTGAGTTCTGTAAGCAAAACGCACTGATACTTCCCACAGACACTGATGTTCTATACGTACAGGGAATGTAAAAAGTATCCGATCCACATCTAAATATATATTTTAATATACGTATATAACTGGAAATTGGATAGAATTATGACAAATGATTTTTGACTTCTCTACATAACTTTTTTTTTTGTTCAATTTTGTTTTAAAATTATTCTAATTTATTCATTTACTATAAATCGGGTCGAAATCTTATCAATTACCCATGAAAAATTGTATAGAAAATATTGAAAATGACATTTTGAAATGTTTTGGGTAAACTGTCTGTATATAAGTACACTTCATTTCATTCAAGGGAAGAAAGATTAATCCTGCTCAATGAATAATAACGTGTGCATTCATTTGAATGCCTATATAATCTTAAATAAGTAACAATGTATATGGGTTCGGTCCTCAGAAGGGTCCCCCATACTTTTCATTTGTGCTGTACTTAAATATTCTCAACCCTTCCTCCTGTGTTATAGTACAATAAATAGCACTTGCAAGCATTTAATATCGATGAACAGTTCTCTACTGATTTCAAACTGATGAACTTATAACACTGAATATGATTCTATACTTCCGTATATCATTAGCTGGTGTACTTCATTTTTCCCGATTCTAACATAGTAATAATTATTTTTCATGGTAAAATGTTTCTGATCTCATTGATCAATTCATAATTTTCTTTGGTTCATTTGAATTGTTTTCCTTGGTAATTGATACCAATATCTTCACTGAAATAATCATTTTATATATTTTAAATATATATCTTCTCCAGAGTTGCAAATACCTCTCATGAAAATTTATTTATTAAAATCGTAATTCAATCTTCGGTGTTCTCAAGCGTTTTAGGAGAAAAAATAATTTGAAGATTCCCTGAGACGACAGCGAAAAAAAAATTATTTCCCATGAAAATTTGATTGTAAGAAAAGTTTTCTTTGTTACTTCACTAATTAAAAAAATACATATAGATATATCCTCATTTTACTCGAGAGTATTTGATAAGAAATGGGTTCATGAACTAATTATTGATGGATGGAGTCTTGCAGTCTGTGATGCTCCCGAAGATACGCAGAAATGAGAGATCAATCTAAAATGAATTAATAGAATCAAAATGAACTAGCTGAAATCACCTTTAAAGTGGTTTGACAGCTAATATTTGCAGAAGGCCTGAAAAGGAATGCCTTTTAGAGGTCATAGATTTGAATCCAATTGAATTATGAAAGATATTTCGCAAAGTATAAGTGAATTACGGTAAAGTAGATGGTTAGAAATCTGATGATCATTATTGATATGAGTGCTAACGTAAACGTGCATGTTAGTTTTGTGCATTCTCAAAGATCAGCGAATTAAAACAATATCCAATCAGCAAACTAAACAATAACCATTTGTAGGTAAAAGGGAGTTTCCTTAGAATTCGTTCGGTGCTTGATGAGTTCTGTTGTCTCTTACAAACAGACAGGCAAACATTCGGTGAAATATAAGAGGAGTGATTTGAATTCCCCATCAAAATGAATTCTGTGATTGATGTCAAGACATGTTTGTTCCCAATTTCTTTACACATTTTTATTCATTGAACAAGAATATATAATGTGTCATCTTTAATTTAATATTGCACATTCTATAATGCATTATCATCTGCAAACATACAGTCTGCTTTGTTTTATATTCATGGTGACTAATATTTGTTTTACTCAATCATTATATGAATAACAACATTTTAAAAAATCAGTATACTAGTATCAAGCCTAATCATCTCAAAGCAACAACAGGTTGTTATATCACTGTGTTTACATCAGTCTCTATGTGGTTATTTATTTAGTCATAGACAAACTATTCCTTTTTTCACATACATTGTTATATCAATGTGTATGGAACAACTCCAATATAGTCATCCATTTCAAAATTCATTTCTTTCCTATGAGAATTGTCTATATCAAGAGAGAAGTCAAATCATCGTATTGCATCTCGAATCCTGATGTCAGAATTTGACTGGTACAGATTTAAGTCTTGTGAGATTCGTAACCAGGGAGATTTCCCCTTAAAACAACCTGGAATTGTACATAGTGAAAGCGAAGATCCATTCTGTTGCTTTTTCAAAGCAATTTTTTATTATAAAATGTTGTTACTACTTCCAATGACATATAAGGAGGACTCCCATTAACAAGTCCAAATCAGGACTGACGATTAGAGATATAATACACAGGTCGAAATATTTCCAGAATTTAGTCTTTTTATAAGTTTGCAATAGTAGGATACCAAAAATCAAATTTACAATACAACTGTACTGCTTTGATCCCAAAATCTGTGTTAAAGTTTTTTCTTCGGATCACAACATTTTGCATGGCTGTTTGTTTTCGATAACTATGGAACATAATTTGCTATCAAACGGGCGATCAAGTTATCGCTGGCAATTTTACTAGTCTCTTCAATAGTATCTTCCCAGGCATTTTTCCAGCTCATTCTGTTTGATGAGGTTTAACAATGTTGCCATGAGTAGTTCTCTACATGATCACAAACTGCTTATATATCCCCATTGGTCACCCGTCAAAGTACTGGAAAGGTCCGCCTTTACTCACCTTCAGTGATCGTGACAACCGATGTTTCTAAGGCGATTTGACCAAAACAGTTTTTTGTAATGAGTTATGGTGACTGTGTTATTGGAGTTTAATGTTAGTTTGACCAGTTCTAATCAACAAATGATTAGGTAATTGGACTCTTTATGCAGCAAAGGACAGCTGTTTGAAAAGTATTACGTCAACACCTGCAACTGTGCCTCACCAGGTGGTCTATAGCTCTCGAAATTCCCTGTGGTATTGTTGCCCCTTCTACTCCAAGTCATTGGATGCAATCAATCATGTTCTCCTGCAAGTCGTGTTCTACGTTGGACAGTGTAGTTATTATTCCAGCAGATGTAGCACACGCATGGCTAATGGTCGAAATGTATTGCAAGTAATGTGAACATTTCATATTAAGATAATCGTCACATCTTTTATTATGATTCAGTTTGATTAACATTACTCAGTAAAACCTTTTTTTTCTCATTCTAAGATTTCACGAGTAGATTATTTGAGTGATTTTAATGCAAAAAGAATTACTTTGAGGGGAAACTTTGTATTTCATGGCATAAGGAAACATTTAGAATTGGGAGGAAATGAGCATTAGAATAAATTCATATTAATGCTAATTTAAGGATCCACAATTTTTGTTGGATTTTTGCTGGCATGCAAGGTCAATTTTCATATGTTCAAATAAAAAGTGAATCCCCCTTGAAGCAGTTTTGAATTTAAAAGCAAATTTACTGACAATGAAAGTCCATATAATTTTGTCGGAGTTCAGGAGCTGGACATAATATCTGACGAGTACCGGAGACAAATGTCAAAGGAGCAATTTTCAATCGAAACATGTATTGTTATTCTTGTGCCAACCGTCTTTTAGCAGTGTGCCGTGTCATGGATAATCCAATTAAAAAATTGCCATTTTTTACTGGACACAACCTAAACGACCTTGATTGACAGTTTTCTCGTTTTTGTTTCAAACGTTTTCACGGATTGAACCTACTTATGTGTGCATGTTGGACAAAATATAGCATTGAAGGTCCTACGTATCCGAAGCCAAAATGGGTCAAAATATTGCACAAAGTTGGATTGATGGTGGGATGCCACGCACTTAAACGTGTGCTTAGGACACTCAAAAAATTATTTAGTCCTTTCAACTGTAGTTGCAATGATAGGAGAACATCTTTCAGAACTAAATCTAAGCCAATCGAATATCTTGTATTCTGCCAGCCTGGGTTGCGCATGCTGTCTCTGGGGATATATTTTATGACTCATGATGTCTGTTAGTTGTCGAGTTATCTGCCTTGGTAAACAGTTATGGACGTTTCTGGATAAAAACCCGCTAAAAATGGCCACAGGCCAATATTGAGCATAAAAGCAATCATTTCATTATCTCTTCCTTTATTACATGACGTACTGTGAATCATAAACGTTTTTAATGCTACTATGTACTTTTATTATGATTGTTAATTTGTTATATCGCAACATTCGAAAACTAATTGAATAATACTAGTGCTAATCAGACAAAATTTTCATCGAGAAATCCCTTCAAAAAAGGCAAGATATGTCAATATGGCCTCAAAATTGCCAAAATGGACACTAAAAAATGTGATATGCTCCACATAACATTGGCTCTTTTTGTTTGGATGAACATATACGAAGTATTACCATTTCTTTGCGATCAAAGTTTTAACCCAAAGATAGATTTTAATCGATGTAGCTTAAAAATGTAGCTTAATAAAAAAAAGCATATTTTTATTGTGCTTTTCAGTTTTGCATATATCCCTGTCAACTCACTCACTCAGAGAAGACAATTGCACTTTCAATCTAACCCACTTACCAATTGGAATGATTTGAAGGTACCAGACTGTGACTTATGTAAATTTACTTAATTAAATTTAGATACATATATAAAAGTATCACCAATTTGGTGACCGTTGGTACACCAATGACGAAACTTGGAAATTTATCAAATTAAAGAAAAATCATACTTTTTATAAAATTCCTGGAGATGTTATAAATTCATTAGTTTTAAAATCTTACTCAAACATACAGACACTCCATGGTGGGTTCTAGAAGCAGCATACACATCATCCTTACGACCCATAAACCAAGTTCTCGTACATTTCTCATCTATTCTAGCCTCGACAACTCGGCTCAACACACCATCATCACCGTTTCTGCTACGGATTACTTGAAGTTTTCCCCTTACATAAAAAATATCACTAACTTCTTTGTTTCACTCCATTTCGGCTTATAAAAGCCTTTCATTGGAATTTTGTGAACGGGAGACCTGCAGGTTTAGATAGATTTTATATATCAACTAATCATGATGTCCCAAAAGTAAACAGAGAAAGATTTGATTTAAAAGCAAATGATGAAATGCTAAACTAATCAATTGTTCCAATGGTGTCTATAAAAACGTTCTTTGTTCGGGAATTTTTAGATGGAAAATTGATTTTTTTTTCCTATAAACTCAATTTGGATGAGCACCTCAGTGAAAATTCATGGATAAATAACTGAATATGTGTACGTGTATACATAATGCCTGAAAAATGGCATCAATACAATTGTACTCATGGGATGTTTACCAAACGAAATTTAATCTACTTTGACAAAGATATTCAACTTTCATTCAACATGATATGGGAGGAAAGATCATATCATTTATTCTTTTCTTCGTCAGTCAAAAACGACGACAGTTTATCCTTCGACATTACGTTTCTTTTTAAGAAAAGTGGACTGTATGATTTATATGAGATGTTTCCAAATTGATGTAAATGCCGGTGGTTGGGTTCAATTAACTGACCGTGGTACAACACAAAACAATAAATCATTAGGGGTTTTCAAATTATTTGTCATTTGAATCAGAAGAAGAGTAGTTAAAATGAGATGATATTTTCAATTCAACACATACGTAGCATATAGCCCGGCTGGGAGGACACAACCACTGGATATTAGCTGAGTATTTATTCCGGAAAATATTTGAAAAAATGAATAGATTACTGTACTAGAAAAGCTAGGTGGTGTACTTGACAGTCTCATTTTTTTCTGTCACAGCTAATGATCATTTTTCGGACGGATTATCTTGGATTTTTTAAGGAAATAAGTGTTTCTGTCTAGCTAGAAATTATGGTATGTATACATATATATGAATACACATACATACATACATACATACATATATATATATATATATATATATATATATATGTGTGTGTGTGTGTGTGTGTGTGTGTGTTTGTGTGTATGTGTGTGTGTGTGCATGTGTGTGTGTCTGTGTTTGTGTCGGTACGAATATGCGTACGTGCGTTTGAGTGTTAATGTGGTTTGGCATCAACAGCTGTGACCGTCTATGTGTATAACCCAATATTTCAAAGCATGTTGTTGACATGCACTGATTTTTCATATTATATCCATGCACGTAGGTCCGTCGTTGAACTTCAGGGGTAAATAAAAGTGATTCATTTGCTCATTTTTTCTTTGCAGCAATTCAATTTCAGTGATATTTTCTCCCTCTGTTGGCCCTTGTAAAATTGTCATTTCCGTTGTACAAACGCTAGAACCCACGAGATTATTGTCGACGGTTCTCAGCAGTAATGAAATTGGTCTCCGCTGAAAGACACCATCCAATCATTTCTTTCATTTGATTTATACCCCACCTTCTGTCATTCGAAACCACATTCAATCAGATTGACGTATCCTAACTAACGCTTACTACCTTTGGAACACGTTCAAATTTTCTTGAATGTAATTAAATCATTTCACCCAATCTCGAAAACAGTTAACCCATATTTCTCCAGTTTTCAAGTTAGTCTAACTGCTTTACTATGTATGTAAGTAACTATCACGTGTACAGGCCACATTGATGAGGCTAGAATGTTAAAAATTCAAAAATTCTATTCCTTATCATACAAGGAAAAATTTTTTTCGCATGATCTGTGTTTGGTGAAGAGGGTAAAATTGTAATGGGAGTTTATGTTAATTGACCCTTTCTTTGGATCTGTCAACGTTCATGATTGATTTATGACCCCCAAGACGGTATGCAGTAGGCACGTGATTAACCAGACTTGTTTTTTGGGGGTTCACAATCAAAATAAACAATTTCGGTACACTATCCATTTTACAACATTGAAGCATCGATTCCATCATTTTCTTGGAATATACCTAATTCAACCCGAAACAAAAAAATCAAATACATATTACAATTTTTTTGTGAAGTAAAGTTAAAATGCTGGGTCTTTATCTTTATCCTGAATGCAAAAACCTACATTGTAATCCAACTCTCAAACCCAAAGGCAACATTGGTTATGAACATTTTGCTTCGGTGAGGATTAGCGAAAAAAACTCCAAAATACTTTGCAGTATATTGTTTTTTTCCTATTTTTTTTTTCAGACAGCATTAGTTTATTTCTTGGCTAATGCTTGATATTGAGAGCTTGATAAAAACAGACAGTCATACAAAATTGTTTTTCTTCTCGAATGGTCCGTCATGTGATCTGAAACCTAACTAAAAGAATATCTAGGTTACTGCTCAGAATTAGGAATCCCGTTTTTAGTTTTCATTTTGAAGGTGGAGTGCTCGTAATTTGAAATTATAGACGGACTAAAAAGATCGATGACTTTCTTCAAGAGACAAATTTGAACTGATTCACATTGAATAATCAACAATCGTGGTGATTAAAACTATCAATGTCAATGTTCAATCAATCATGTTCATTGATAGGTATTTTTTTTTCATCGTTAAATTGTTTACTTTGTTTAGATTTTGGTCACACCATATTTTAATCTCTACGATGTAATTTTTGATTCGTACTAGGGTACTTATGATATACATCGAAATTTGATGAATTTGGATGTAACTCACGTCTTGTCATACTAGAGCAAAAAGTATGTAAAAATCATTTAAATATGTCAGCCAGTGACGGCAATCGGTGTAAAATGATATTCCATCCATAAAAAAGGGGGGGGGAAGAAGTCAGGTGTGTATTTAAATTCAAACTGATTTAATGATGATGAAAATCAAAGACATGAACTGAAGAGATGACACCATAAAAAGATTAGGGACGGGAAAAAAGATTTATCAACCAGACAACTATTCTAAAAAAAGGTCTTATCAACATTGCCCCGGTGGGAACAGCTTCTTGTCACTTGTTAAAGGTCGATATGTTCAGAGAAATAAACCCATGTCGGATCTGTATTCAGTTGAGGGATTCCGACTCCTTATCACTCTTACAGTGCATACTTACCTCCCTATATATATATATATATATATATATATATATATATATATATATATATATATATATATATATATATATTTATATATATATAGTGCATATATATATAGTGTTTATATATGTATATATACATGTGTGTGTGCGTGTGTGTGAGTGTGTGTTTGTATTTTACTTTAAGTTTGTGAAACTAGTATTTTCATAAATTTTTTTTCATCATTTCGAGTCTGTTAGACAAAGTGTAAATAGACTTTTCAACAACTTCAAAGAAACATGAATCAATCCCAGGATTGATCATTGAACCTGTCCTGCATCGGAGCTTTACAACAGAAATTTTTTAAAAAGCGGACTTGGTCATCTTCTCAGCAATAAAAAATTATCTTGGTTGGACTCACATTCATTTCTTTCCACATTCAACCTCGAGTGGGACTTCAACAAAACATGCACATATTCATTTTTGAGCCATCCTTTTCACCTGTCCCATACGTTCATTGACATATGCAATTAGTATTTGAGAATTGATGGATCATCCCCAAAATCCAATCACTTTTTTTTTTACGTAGCCTGCGTTCCCATGTCATTAGAATTTGTTGTGAACTTTGGGAGATATTGTATGAATACATGTAAGTCAGTGAATGTATGGACGAAATGGGAAATGATTAGAAATGAATCGTGGATAAATCCTGAAATCCTTACAATTGTATCTTACTTCACGGCTTATCCTTTTGGTAAATGTCAATTAAATTCACTGAAAACTTTTGCTGATATAGAATGGGAATATAGCTGAGATGCATTCGAGATAACAATGAAGGAGTCACAGCCCTATCCCCTGAAATATGATCAATGCTTTTGCTTTTTCACTGAATTTCATTTTGAAAAAATGAGAACTTTTGGAGTCATTGTGTGGAGAAACAGATTAATAAAGAAACACATAGACGCATCTTAATACTTATACCTCTCCCATTTCCATTCATAGGGATAAAATAAATACTAATGTATAGAACCTAACTACGCTCTCAGAAATTACCCTTCTGGAAGGAAATTTCGCCAGCACCTGATTTCATACTACACTGGCTTCGACAAAACGAGTTCAATCAACATAGCGGAACGAAAATATTCGTTTCTAATTTAATTCCTTAACGTTTTTTCATCTTAGAAATTGAATTTTATTTATTTTCCGCCTTTTACCTTAACATAGGATCAATACTTAGGTTTACGATGTTGACGAGTTTGTCTTTTTATTTCTTTTCATCTCCACTTCACAAACGTTTGAGATGATTCAAAGAGAGGTTTAAGTGAATGATTACCCAGATGCGATGAAAGTGAACAAGAGAGAGAAAAAAAAAAATTATTTGATTTGAACAGAAATAAACTTGAAAGTTGGGCCATCGGTCCGATAGCTTTATTCTCATACATGGATTTAGCCAACTTTATTGCCAAGTTCAAATCTGATTATGGAACTTTTTGAAAACACATTGAGACATCTAGGTTCTCCAGACGTATACTTGAAACCCAAGAAAAATATCACATAAATCAGCAAATTAAATGCAACTTCCATCTCCAACATTTATTCATCCAGATATTATAAATACATTACATTTTTACTCAGTTAATTACTATAAATTAAATAAAAATATTATTGATTTCATTGAGATTTTTCTAAATAGTAGTTACTGACAAGTACACTAAATTTAGATAATAAAGATTTAAATGGGCAGCTTTGATTAAATATCAGTATTCACATTTATTCAGTGACGTAAAATGATGTTAGAGATGCTGGTGCATCTGCAAATGTTTCTTTTGATTTTGAGCTTACCATTATACAGTCAATAATAATTGTATCATTATTTTCAATATATTTGCAGTGATGAGATGCAAGAGCCTTTCTAAAATGAGAGCAACTTCTTTTTGGGGCTCTGGTTGCATGAGGTTCCTTTTTTTGATTGCAAAGTCAACTTTCAATATACTGTTGAATTGATCGATGTACGAAGGAACAGTATGTAAATTATATATATATATATATATATATATATATATATATATATATATAGAGAGAGAGAGAGAGAGAGAGAGAGAGAGAGATGTATATATGTATATATATATGTATATATATACATATATATATATATATATGTATATATACATATATATATATATATATATATATATATACACACACACATATATATATATATATATATATATATATATATATATATATATATATATCAATAAGATATGAAAAACCTACAGAATGGGACAAAATGTTTTCATTTTGGATTGCTACTTTGGATTAGCATTTCTTTTGCTTATAAGAAATAATTAATATCCCTTTAAGTTATCTTGAAATATTGTTATTAGACGGCAAAACCGACGTCTGAGAAATTTTTCTCATATCAGTTATGTACAACAGAGTCTACAATTGAGGAAAAATTTCAAATATTTTTGTTCTTGTGGCAGAATGTAACGTTTTTCGATTCAAATAATAATATATCAACAGAGGTGTCAATTTTCAGTTATCTTGGTGCATTGATATATAATGACACGGTAGGCAATAAATGTATATATGCATAATGATATATAAAGGCTTTTATGGAAAGCCTACAAAATTGGAGAAAAACGTTAAATGAATTTTCGTATCATCACATAATGTTAGCATTTTTTGCATATAAAAAATATTCATCCCCACTGAAGTGACACACTGTTATTTGATGGTACAACAGATATTAAAGATATATATATGAAATATGAAGCAATATGAAAATGAAAAGAAAACAACAATCACTATTTTGTTATATTAAGTTGATTTTTTACTTTAAAAGAAATTATTTTTCTGCTGTGAATTCAACTTTCAGTGATACAGACAAATCGTTATTTGAGTCTTCAACAGACATTTAAGATATATCAACATAATATTGGGATATTAAAGCGTCTACAAAATGAGGGACACCTTCACAAGTCAACAATTTTTATTTGAATTAAACCATTTGTCTACAGAGGAGCCAATTCCCAGTCTTGGTTTTGCATCGATGCTTTATATCACAACTGACTTTTGAGATATGGTTATGCACAAAAAAAAACATAACTTCACGGAAGAAGTCCTTTAATGAAAATATTTTTTCTTGCAGATGATTTCATTCTTCTGAAATAGCATCTTGTTTTCATCTAATGGAAGCTCGTCGATCATCTTATTACAGTAATCACTTCTTTGTTGGTTGTGACTTGTAGGGACCAGAGTCATGCAACGACTTGCGTCCGAGTTAGGCTTTGTTTGTCTAACTACAACCTGACCCGAACGTAAGTCGACCATTACATGTTGAAATGAAATATATGCTCTGCACTACACGAGAGACACAGATAAAAAAGTGACAATGTGAGTGTAAGAAGGAACGTTGAGGGCTCTTATCCTCAAGGTTCAAATCTGTTTCGTTTTTACTGTTACCATTCCAATGACAATGGAACAGATGTCATCCATTACTTTTTCCTCAGTAATTGATTAGCTCAACAAAGCAATTATTTTTCTTTTTCACTCTGTCTCTTTCAGTCACACGTCTGTCTGGGTAAACTAGAAAAAATGACACACACTGCCTTTTTTCCTTTGATCAATCACAGCTAAGATAGAGGGGAGTGAAAGGGAGTCTTCCATGCCGTCCTCTGATATCCCTTAGAATAAGGGAAGTCATGAGGCCATTCTAAATTGTTCCACCCTAATCTCACACCTCGATGTTGTAGTCAAGAACTGAATACACAGTTATATCAATCTAAATGGCGAGTTTTCGAAAATACTAGCCCATGGATGATAGGGACACTCAACTTCGATTCTCTGGTGTAAGATAATATTCTTTGTTGCATGAACATCTGATGCGAAACTAAGATGTAAAATTGGCCGATTTTCAATTAGCTATCGTGATCTGCTGTGTAGAAGTCATCACTAGGTAACATTTTTGCCAATGACCTGATACGGAAAAAAATTATTTATACTTGCACCAACTTGGTCGATTTTAAGTTTCCTTGCGTCCAAGAACAGCTGATTGTCATTGGTTGTCATTGTATACTATTTTCTCTATCTTTCTACGAATTATTAACTTATGTAATGCAATCCAATATACATATATGTAAGCATATATACATACATACATACATACATACATACATACACACACATATATATATATATATATATATATATACATATATATATATATATATGCATATATATATACATATATATATATATATATATATATATATATATATATATATATATACATACACACACACACACATATATATATATATATATATATATATATATATATATATATATATATATATATATATATATATATATATATATATATATGATGTCGATGATATTTAATGCTGGTTTTGAATTTAGTTCACTAGGTGTTTATAATAGTCCCCTTCAACAGAAAGTATCTAACTCTCAAATATCCGAGAGATCTGATCACACGTCAGGAAGTTTTCTTATTATGATTGTTTTTTTAAACACATGACAGGCACCCAGAGCCATTTGCACTTATAGTGACAGCTAGGGTTTCAGGTATATTCATCTGTTCCTGCAAATACGATCATTGAATCTAAATTCAACATCTCTGTATCTTGCATGGTAGTCAATCGTACGAATGCAAGACCAATAATCGAACAGGATAGAACATCACTTTTTACTATGTTGCTTTGAAAAATAGGCTTGCTCAAATTTCAGTAGAAAAGCCTTTGTTTTTTGTTTATTTTTCGCTGAGGAAATTTCCATGCTTGCTTCTACTTCAGTTCAAGAATGTTGCTCTTACATAAATAATAAATTACCATTAATATTGAATGTTTAAATGATTTACTTCCTCTCGCTCTTAGTTTTTCTTCCTTCTTCTCCCCATCTCTCTTTCGCTCTCTCTCTCTCTGCAATAAAATAGTTTTTTGGCGAAGTTGTGCAATTTCCATATTGATTTTCCGACAGAGATTTCAATTTTGTTTTTGTATTTGAGGTTACTGACACCAGTAAACATTATTTTTGAAAATTGCAAAAATGCAAGGGATTACCGCTATTTCCTATGAAAAAAAAAATATACGAAGAAAAAAAAAACATTTCTCTGTGAAATACTATCTCATGCATCAAAAACAATTACCCGACACTGACAGAATATCTTTAAGAGTACGTTTTTCCTTTGATTTTTAATATCGATTAAAGGCATTTGGTCTCTTTTACAGTTACAACAGTGGTACATTACTAGTTTTAACCCGTCGAAATTCCACGGTTTTGGAAATATCACACTCAATAAAACAGTAAATGTACTGCCTCATCGTCTACAGCATTATATACTTAGTAGAAAAAGATCATTCTTATCCAAACCAGTGTTGCCAAATATTGCTATTATTTTTCACTATAACTGTTTCTAAGAACGGCACAAATCAGCTTGATCTTTCAATTCCTTGTCACCAAAGAAATGAACTAAATACCAAGACCCTATAACGAATTACAAATTAAAATAATGCACTTGCTTTCATTACTCTTACCAGATCTAATTTGCATTTGTCGAATTTCATTGAGCAAAAATCTGGATGGTCGAGCAGAAAATGGCTGGTTTTAAAAATCAAATTCCGTACAATTACACCTTCCTTTTTGTAATCGCTTGAAAAGCGATGGCAGTTAATTTTTCCATCTCTCATTCATCAATTGAGGTCACTACTCTGTTTTTTACTATTTTGTTTTTTGTCAAACACCCCACAAAGGTACCAACACTCCATTGGTAAATTCGATCTCCGGAACGTCAATACTTCACTAGATGAATGCGCTTGTAAACCTGTTTAATCATTGAATTATTAGACCTGATGAAGGAATGAATCACAGGTCAATTTCTAAAATAATGCATTTGTTGACAGAACTATTTACATAAGAGAGACAGGAATGTATGAGTCCTAAAACAGATTTAAAGTCACTCATTCTGATTGTTGATGTAAATACGATGAAGCTTTCATTTGGGGCAATAACATGCAATCATTCGAATATTGTGAAAAAACTTTCAATTGCTATTTTCTCCCATAAGCTCCAATGTTGTCTGCACCTTTGCGTTGAGTCAGTTAATCTGAAAATAATTCATTTCGGCCCAACCAATCAGCAAAATAATAGCTTTGGGTGCTATTTATCCCACCAATAACCAACAAAAATATGACAACTTAGTATCATATGAGAAGAGGTAACAATTAGTGTATCATTTTGAGGATGAGAGCAAATGAAGACCTCACATTTCCCCTTTTTTTTCAAAGGAAGAACTCATCCGAGGATATGGCATACAAATGAAACGTACTATCTTAAGCACTGGGTGAAGTAAATATTTAAACAAATATGATCTTCAAGATATCAACAAAAAAAAACTCACCATGCAGCCGCTTGTTAAATGTGAAACGTACTGAATTTGAGTTGATTAGGACTGGCATTATCATCTTACATTGGGTAAAAATTCAAAAAAGGATAGTTTTAGATGTTTTAAATGCAATATTCAGATCTGACCGAGGGTCAACTGTATATGTTGGCAAGGAGTACAGTCGATTCAGAGCATAAGCGACAACAGGACATTACAAAAATAAATAAGAAAATGGATGAATCAAACAGAATAAGAACAGTGAAAATAATGAATTCTCCATTATAAAATCAGATTTTTCAGATAAATTTAACTTGAATATTTTCTGTTGTAGAATATCTGAGAAAATGATAATTGACAAAGAAATTCTAATATTTGACAAAATCATACAGGCTTCAAATAGCATAGAATTCTATCTTGCCGAGGGCACTTGGAATCATGGGGATAATCATCTATCTACGTGATGATTGAAGCAAAAAATGTTACAGGTGACAGGTTTCAATTGCTGTTCAGTTGCTGATAGAAAATTGACCAGGTATGTGTTGCTACCAGGAAAGTATATTTTCCATCATATTATCACAATGGTAGAAAATTATCCATACACTTCATCAATATTTCTCCGATGACTTACCTATTTAGCTTCTTCACCAATGTCTCTCTTTCAAGTGCATATAGGCTCGAATTCCTGAATCTAGCTCAAAAATAGGTCTTTTTTTTAACTTATCAAACCATTTTATAACATATTTTTCAATTTATAGAATATCTCCCTGGATATAAGGAAAGTAAAATGGAGCATCCAACACACATACGCACACGTATATATATATATATATATATATATATATATATATATATATATATATATATATATATATATATATATATATATATTATCAAGTCGTTGTTTTTCACATTGTTGAGATGAATAACTGTTAAGTACTTATTTGCCTCTATCTCTCTCCTTCTTTCGCTCTCTCTCTCTCTCTCTCTCTCTCTATATATATATATATATATATATATATATATATATATATATATATTGTGTAGTGTAAAAAGTGAGACGGACTCGGGAGTGAAGTGTTTAGTGGTAAGGTTTATTAATCCTTAGATGTAAATTGTCCAGACATGTTTCGGGATTGTTCCCAACTTCAGTGGTGTGTGTTGTGCGTGTATGTGAAACCAGAGTCCCCTAACGGGAGATATGCATTGTGGGTAAATTGAGTTGTAAGGGCTGCTGGAGGCTTCCTGCTACGTGGGAGAATGTTCAGTTAGGTATCAGGTCTTTGGTCAAGCAGCAGCAGTTGGCATTTGGGAGGGCAGAGTGTGTCAAGGTAGGGGGGAGTGATGTGGAGTTGGATTTTTTGGAATGTTTGGGATAGTGTAAACGGAGGGGTGGTGACGTCAAGGAGCTACATAGGTTTCAACCTCATAAGTTATTGAAAATGCATTGGCTATGACTTGGACAGTGGTTATACCTGGCTAAGGTAAATCTTAATATGGGTCTGGGTGACTTTGAAGCTTCCATTATTGAATTATCTTAGATGTGGGTGTGAGGATATTATTGGTAGGAGTTTTGTGGATTAAGGTTTTGCGTGCTGAGGGTTGTTCAGTTTAGTGTTTAATCCATTAGGATATAAGGTTTTGAGTTGGTTCATCCACATATTTTCATGTTTCTCAAGAACTTTTGTTATGTCAATTGGAGTAGTTTTTTTCTATTTTTTTCTATGACGGTAAAGCTAGCGTCCATGGCAAAATTATGGTCCGGTGTGCGAAATCGTAGTTCTACGGGAAGTGGGCTACGATTGTTTTGTGACTTAATCCTAAATCCACCCGTTAATTCTGTTCTAAAAGTACCTAATCATTTTAAGAATATTTTTAAAAAATAAAAAACACGATATGAAAATCTTTGAGTGCCGAAATATCACCATCCGAAATATATCCATTCATCGGATGACTCTTGGTTCAGCACTCTTGGATAGACCGATGAAAATAATCTTGTGAGCTTAAGATAGAATATCTGATCGACACAGTTATGCCATTTCAAAAAGGTTTTTGAAAAAAAAGGTTTTATGAATTAATAAATGGGAACCCTCACGTGGCCAGCGTGTTTTGGCACGATGTTGCTCTACGATCTATCAATTAAACCATTGAAAGTAAGGAGTTATCAATTGTTATGTTACTTATCCTATTTTTGTTAAGCAGTAATCATTGAAAAGTCTGAATTTCTTGAGGGAAGACGGAACAGAACCAATTTATACAGCAAATTGAACCCTTATCCCCCCCCTAAAACTAATTGGCGAATTAATAGATAATTTTTTTCTTGACATAGGAGTAAATGTAAAATAGACATTTTTTTAGTTTCATTTTTACAGTCTTTTACATAGTATACACACAGCCATTTGGAACAACCTGAAAACTATTCAGTTGTTTTGGTTGAGTGTTTCTAATAAGCTGGGTTTTATCTGTGTTGATTGTCGTCGGGGAATCATAGAGATGAGATGAAACTGTAGACAACTACGATATTCCCATATGCGCACAAATCGCTCGCCAAGATCCTTTGTTAATTGAATCATCCTCTACAGGGAATCCGGTGAGGCACCTTTTCGACGCCATAAACCATAATAGCGATCAATGGAAAAAAGTCTATTCGATTTTAACTTTGTGCCAAACTTAATATCTTGCCAAGAGTGTTAACGTCTGGGGAATTAGAAGTTTTCCCTAGCCTTTCAACAGAAGTGCATGCGGATACTTGGATATACAGGTCAACTATGAAAAGATATATTTCTACTGCAGATGAATGAAACATCATAGCCAGCACGTGTGTCAGCAAACACTAAAAATTATCTGAATTTATCAAAAGAATATCTTGAAAAAAATATGTAAAAATAAGAACGAACAAAAAAAAATGATTTTGGCTGTGTCGTACTAAAATGACCATAGAGACAAGTGAAAAGCTTATTTATGGTGTCTCAAATATGTGACCAGGTTTATTTTGATTCACACCCACTGAAAAATAAATAGACAAACAAAGAGAGAATGATCTTTTGCCAACATGGTTGGTCTTTTGGGCATTATATAGACTTATAGTGATTGTACATACAATTTATACTCATGAAGAGGTTGAAGACTAAATACCACATTTTAGGCCTGAAAGTGAGGCGACGACTTATACATGGGAATCGTTTGGTTGAAATGACACATAATTGGAAGGAATAAGGACAATCCTTTGTCTGAAACATAGAAATTTCCATGTGATTAAATAAATAGCAAATAAATCATGAGGACATATACACAAGATCAATTTATGTACAAAGATATACAATGATTTACCAATCGAAATATCTCTGCATTCTTAGGCTTAAGGTCATGGAATTGAATGAAATCTCCCCAAATGTCCATAAGTGAGATGAAATAATCCTTGAAATAGAAAAAATCACTTCAACAGGCCATCATTACTACGAGGGGTCGATAAATCAATCGGCGCTCAATAATTTCACCCCAGTGCCAAGCGATTTTAAAAATCTGTTCGAAATAGATGGTAGTTTACCATATAATTGTATTATACATTGGTCATGATGCTTTATTTGAAAAGTTGACCTTTGATCACCGCTCAATAAAAGGCATGATATGTAATTTATTAACTTAACACTTTTTTTTCGATTATGTTTTTAATTACCCCAGGAAAACATATTGCAAGAAAACGTTAGTTATATGATGGTTTCTTTTGAATGACTAACCAGGCTTATTTCCAAATTGATTCCGTCTCATAAATACAAGAAACATCGATTATACCTTCTGAACTATGCTTTTGTGACAAGGGCAATGTTAATTGCAGATCTGCTTTTCGATTCGACCTCGTACAAATACGTTCATTTCCAATAACATAGAATGAGACAAACAATTACATGAGATTCAATATCCTGGTCACAAAATCAAAGTTTGAATGGAATAATAGACGTATTCAGGGCTTATTACATTTAAGCATTCAATATTTGAATCTACTTATTTACAATTGGACTCCTGGTGGATTTACACTCATTTAATCACACACTTTAAGAAAAAAAAGGTACATATTGATATAAAAAATCAACGTTTGAAGGGAATAATAAATATTTTTTTCTACATTCTACTCATAAGCAATCACAAAAAACCTTTTGAACCGGGGAACAAATTTGTTGTACGTGGTATAATATTATATATCAAATTAATATCATACAAAATATATAATATTTGCCGTCTGAGTTTCCTTACAAATTTTGCGCCTTTGGTTTCAAATTGAAGCATCTCATTTCATGTGAGTACATGCATTCATTTTGCTTATAGAGTTCTGTATAGTGTGCTTTATTTATTGCCTTGTTTTTGCACTCCAAAATAATTGTTCTTTGATCCTGATAGTATTAGGGAGAGTAACAGATCTGAAAAATACAATATAACCAATATGGTCTAGCACTTGTGTCAATATTGCCCAAACCATTCATATACACACATACACATATAAATACAAGAAAGAGAGAGAGAGAGAGAGGATATAGGGCACTTATAAGAAGAGAAAGATATATTTTTGAAGTGGTAGTAATTCAGAATCGTCATGATCATTATCGCCTCTGTTGTTGTTCATAAACATTTTCATCAGTCCGCTAAACTGTTCTTCTTAAGGACTGTAGAACTTATAATTCATGAACTTGTCTCGTTCAACGTTTAATCTTGTTTTATTACATATTTTTCAATCTTCCAGGTACATAATGAGAATCTTAGTGACTTGGGTTCCTCATTCAGGTGAGCAATACTGTCAAACAGAGTAGGACTATCATATGCGTGATATGTGCATGGATATTGTTTATTGATCCGCTTAAAAGGGAATCTCTCTGTAAAGGTGTTATTTATGGAGGAAATGGGTGGTTTAGGTGTTTTGAAAGTCAATATTAAACCAGTAATACAGTCAATTTAATATCACGTTTCGCTTTGAGCGGAAGAGTTGAATTCAATTGGTCATCTATTTCTAACTCCCCATTTCTCATATTATCCCCTCTTGGGAGGTGTAAGGATCCACCAATGTGTTCATTTTGGCAATCTTTGGGTCTCATCCACTTGTTGCAACCTGGTAGGCCGAAAAAAGCAAACTTTGATTTCTGATCGGTTAATACAAGAAATGCCAACACTAATATGGTTTATGGAGCTTGATCTGCAACAAAAAAAGTCAAAGGAGCTAAATACAGGCTTTCTTTTTATAACATTATCCATGATATAAAGTGGGCTCATATTACTGCCCAACCATCAGACTGTGTATTTACATTAAGTATTCCAATTCATTTCGATTTTGAAAATCGAAAACATCGAGTTAGTGGCTTGATGTAGACTTACACGTGGTAAATGCACTACCATTGCTACATCTTGCTCCAAAAAAGATAAAATTGTAATTTTACATGTAGGGGCTAAATGTGCGAAAAGAAGATTGATAAAGCTCGAGAATAGTTAAATTGGCGGTTTTTCTTTTTCCATCTAAAGAAACATGAGATACCCAGCGCTGCTCTGAGGAAAATATGCTCACTTCTTGATTTTGTCCAAAGTTGTTGGCATGAAAAAAAAAACAAAAAAAAACGATGCTTTTTGATAGCTTAATAGAATTAACCTCATGCAGCATCTTTCAAGATAATCAATATTGAACTCTGGTGGTCATTAGGAATATCCAGGACTCGATAAATGCCTAATTATCAGAAAGTGATGGATAAATCTTTGATTTAAAAAGCTGTTTAAGGGATGTGTATAGGAAATGAATATATATATATATATATATATATATATATATATATATATATATATATATATATATATATATATATATATATATATATATATACATATATATATATATACACACACACACATATAACTATATACATCTATATATATATATATATATATATATATATATATATGTATGTATGTATGTATATAAGTATGTGTGTGTGTGTGTGTGTGTGTGTGTGTGTGTGTCGGTGTGTCGGTGTGTCTGTGTGTGTGTATTAGCCTGCTAATACTAATTTCAGATTATGATATATATTTAACAATGGCATTCGCACGCTTTGTTTTTATTAGATATGATAAATGTTAATTCATCACATGAATCTATTTTTCCCAATATTTGGCACAGAATAATGAACTATCCACACTAACCAACTTTGTGTTGCCAAGTAAGTGCTGTTATTCATGGCCAAAACTCTGTACAAATAAGTAACATCAGTTTCTTTATCCATTTCACGCTAACATAACAATTCCCTTCTGACAACGTATATTATTATATATGAAAATTTAAAGCTATTAGCAAAGCAGTTATCAGCAAATACATGATTTTACTATTTCTGAATGAACTCACATGAGAACGGTCGGGATAGTTGGGCGGGATATTGTGACCAGTTTTATTATCTATCTATTCGTGTCCATCTCAACAAAACATAAGGATAACAGTTGAGTTGTATAAGAAGGGATTTTGTTTACTTTCAGGCATTTTTTTTTTAAATTTCATCAACAAATTTCTGCATTGTTTTTTTTCTTCTTTTTGCCACTTACCAAAAGTTTGGTCTTTGGATCAGTAATACTCGAAGTCTACTCATCTGGCAGGTAATTGGTGATATATTATCTCGATCCTGAAGAATACTGACTGTTTCAGGACAATTACCAAAACCAAACAAATCAAAATCCATCACAGTACTAAATCATAAAAGTAAAAATGCACATCTGGATAAGAATGGGATATCTGGGATACATTTTTCAGATATTTGAAGGACTTCTCAATCCTCACATTTTCTCTGATATCTTCATTTTATTTATGTAATACGATTGAAATTTCATCAGTTGAGAATCTGTACGGATGTTTTACTATAAGTTTTGCAATACATCAGATACATTTTGCACTAATTAAGTTAGATTTAATGCATAGTACATAAGAACAAGTAATATTGTCAATCATCTAGAATTAAAGCAAGAGTTTCTCATAAAGAAAAAAAAGGACCTCTATGTATATGAACGATGCTGCCAACGTAGCGCATTTTGTGCTATATTCAGCGCGTTTATTCATCTAAAATGTGAAAAATCTGTAAACTAGCGCGCGAATTATGGCTATCCTTCAAGTTTTTTTGGGTATTTACTTTTCAATCGTACTTTTTTACCATGAGTTTCGATGGCATATATCTCAGCCTGAAATGAAATTCAATAATCGATATAAGAACATCCGGATTCAACACATTTTTCGTATCTAGAAGCTATCCTATTTCTTCTGGAAGCGTAGCATTGTAGTTGGTATCACAATGAACCCTTTCATTGAAAACCTGGCATATTTATTGAGTCGCAACAATGAAACAAATATATTGCCTTTCTAAAACAACGGTTTCTCTCGGAATAATTGAATAAAAACAAAGGGACCAGCTTTTGTTTCTACAACTATACGTTTCATCCGTACCAAAAAAAACAACTTTCAATGCTGCATATTTGAACAAAATGAATTACAAGTCAGGTTATTTGATCACTAAAAACAGTAATCATCATAAGCTGTGATAGGGGGTGATCAATAAATGAATTAATTCTCTTGCCTTCCCAGGTATCATAGGAAAGTTTGAATTCTAAAAAAAAATCAATAACAACGAGCATGGACGCAGATCCATACAAACTAAAGACCAATATACAATGAATTCCATGGTAAATTGAACTTCTATCCAAAAAGCTGTTTTGAGGAAAGAAAAAAAAATAGTTTATCAGACACGGAGAAAATGCATAAATTCTGAGCCCCCTAGTTCCATTTATGTGGTCAGCAAATCAAAATTTAAAACTAATGACATTAGTGTTGACAGTTTTGGTTGATAGTCCCTGATATATGGGGAAATTCATATCATTGTTAGTATAAGTTCTCTGACTAAATTGAAAAATGAACTGAATTAATAATGTCGAAAGTGTATAACTAAGTATAGTGAATTCAACATAATTGTGTGTCAATGAGAAATTTCATTGGTTTATTAAGCAATTATTGTCCTTTATTGTTTCCTTATCCGTTCATAGCGACGTAGGCAGATGTTTCACAACCTTTTTCTTTGTGCCAAGAAAGCCGTAATTACTGTTCAAGATATAGTAAGATAATTGATGATTTTCACCACCCACTTTAAATGCGTATACTTCAGCTTAGAATCAAATTTGATAATCGGAATAAAAAAAAAAAAAGGAATATCGATTTTTTATCTTTTACTCGATACTAGTCCATTTATCCCGGAAGCATA
The DNA here is from genome assembly GCA_963457665.1 of Thysanoteuthis rhombus. NCBI lineage: Eukaryota > Metazoa > Mollusca > Cephalopoda > Oegopsida > Thysanoteuthidae > Thysanoteuthis > Thysanoteuthis major. Next base: position 84,597,254 of record OY735199.1, on the reverse strand, counting down.
GCATTGTGGGTTTAGGAACCAATGGATTTTCCAAATCGTTTTTGTGCTATTGCTTGATTGTTGTCGTCATGGTATATTTGAAAAGATTGTCGTCGGTTTGACAGAGATTTTGTGAGTAAACTGGGCGAAATAGTCTTTCGTAGCCTAGTTCTTTTAATGTCCACGGTGTCATTTGTGAGATATGTCAAGCTTCTTCTTCATGTCAAATTTGGTAAAAATGTCAAACAACTGTTGAGTAATCATCTTTTATCTCTTCTGCAACCGTTTGGGTGGTTTTGCATGGTGTACTCCAATGATGACCCTAAACTGAATGGTGTCGATAACAGAAAGACGTCAACGCTTTCAAAGTTTTTGTATCCGTTCTAAATTTTTTGGAACTAATGTTGAGTTACATGTTCGTTGATGGCATCCTGGAAAAAAATGATTTTTATTTAGAGTAGATTCCGGTTTTTTACTCATAAAGCAACATTGCTCGAATTTGATTATCCCAGCTTCAATTTCCCAGCATCAATTAAACTACAATAGATAGCAAATAGAAAATGTACAATGAATTCATGCTTCAAAATGATATATTTACTGGAGACATTCATTCCTGATTAAGCAAAAAATGACAAAACAAAACTGCAATTTGACACAACTTAGTAACACAAAAAATCTGGTATGTTCTAGAAACTCAATTGGAACGTATTTATATGGCCTAAAAATTAGTAGAATCTAAACAAAAAGTTAAATATTGCTAAAACAATTTCAAAAATCAAATCATTTTTAAACTAAGTTTGACGTTGAAAAGGAATAAACAAAATTTGAAATCAATAAAGAATAATATTCAATTAGTTGTTGTGTTGCATAGCCTTTGCCTGCAATGAAAACCTCAACTATTTTTAATAAATGTAAAACACGGAGTCAAAAGAGTAGTAACCTGTTTGAGACATGTACAGTATATCTATATATCTATCTATGTATCACTCATTCTCTCTCTACACGCACACACACACACACACACACACATATATATATATATATATATATATATATATATATATATACATATACATATACATATATATATATAAGAAAAACTTTGTATTTTTTCAATTAATCATATCGTATTTTGAGCAATATTTTTCCTTTAATTTTTCATTTAGTTTCTATTTATGCTCGACATATTGAAACTGTGTTAAATCAATTGGAAACACATTCTTTTTATAATATCAATATTTCTTCCAGAGTAACAAATGTTCACAGATATGGGCGAATGCTGTAAAAATTGTATATACATCGTTGTAGGTCTTCAACAGAGTCTGTTTTTTTTCTTGTTTATCACAATAGTCGCCTGTTTCAGAGATATAATTAACCTGTTTACGTATAAAACTCCAGATATGAGTTATATGTTAAGGCAAATTGTACCGACATATGATGAGACTCAACGTTTGATTATAGGCTTTGTGCTGCCTGCCGCTTGTTTACTGATACTTTCTGAACCTTGGGACCAATGCATCAGTTCCTGAATACATGTTGTCGTTATAATCAGTATCTAATATTGATGAACTGCTGCCGGCAAATAATACGTTTCTCAATATTTAACTGTGTAAGCACCCGTGTGTAACGTGTATTGCAGTGCGTTTTACGTACGTATATGAATGTATAGGCATTCGTCACGCATAAACATTCACTTGTAAAGGATGCCCCAAATAAAACGTATTTTCCCAGGATTCAGACGAAAACGACACAGGTGAATTCAGAAACTGTAAAGATTGAGTGTGTATGTGAGAGAGAGAGAGAGAGAGAGAGAGAGAGAGAGAGAGAGAGAGAGAGAGAGAGAGAGAGAGATGCTTCTAGGAAATGAGACTAGAACAGCACTTGCACCTCCAATGTAGAACAGACTTTTGCAGCTGTCTATAATCAGCAATCTTTTTCACCTAAAGAGAACATGCGCAGATGGACTACATTGAAGGATGTTCAGAAAGCTCTGTTTTGGTGAGAAGATATTGTAATACTAAATTATATCATAATTTTGGGTTACAACCGGTATAGACAAACGTACGAAGAGGTATCAAGTCAAACCATGATTTCTTCCCAGCAAACTACATTACTTAATCACACTTGTTCGTGTTACACCAGATCACCATGCATTAAAATTTGTTAAGTAACAATTCAGATAACTGCATGAGAGAACTCTCCCAAATCTATCACATAGATCTTTTCATATTATCGTCGATTGCCAATTTAGGATGATAGAGTACGGAGTTGGCTCCCTTTATTCATCGTACCGTGAAAATCGACCTCAATCAAAAGGAATATCACTTGGCGCTATCTATATGATACCCATGTTCTCCCATACGTTCACCTATCTAGGTACCGACAAGGATTGACGCTGCTCAAAGTCGGCAATTGTACTAGAATCTGTGAGTCAAAAGAGATTCGGCTGTAGCGATCGTATGGAGACACACAAAAAAAAACAAGATGGGAATGTAGCAGAATTTTTTTTCATTTTAATGAGGATCAGAATCTATTTTAATACATTTATCAGACTCCTATTTAAGTTTTGAGTTGGCTCTGTTTTCCCATTGTAACAACAAAAACAATGCTCACCTAATTAAGGGAAGTGAACTCTCCAACATGTGTATATCCTGTCACGTTAAACGAAATTAATTTATAGTACCACGATTGCTTTCTCTGGTCTGATATAACAATTTAATCATCTGAATGTAACTCTCTCTTCGACTGGGACAAATTGACAAGTATTACATATCTGCTAAAGTGTATTTCTCAAAATAAACATGGGTGTTATTTCACTAAATGAAGGATAATTACACATATATCAATACTATAACCCCGTAAAAAGCCAGACCGACCAATCACGAATTTTTTTTGGCTCGTGTGCGTGATGTGTGTGTAGGGGGCACTTTCTATCATATTTTGGGGGTGGCAACTTAGAAATATGCATGAGAACTCCACAAAACATCATATAAAACAACTTTTTTTTCCAGAAAATAGCTTATTTGGTTCTCTACGGTCATTATCGACTGACCATGTCCTAAGTCTTGTTGGGTACTTTTTAGATCTATTTTTGTTTCAATAATTTTGGATGATTTTTAGATAATTTGTGTAAATCGTGTTGGCTACAGTGGTTCATCATACGGGATGCATATATATATATATATGTATTTGGGGGGGGGGTTAGTTAGTTATATATACAATACAAAGGTTACAGTCATCATCTTGAGTCAGAATCGAATTGGAATTTGAGCCAGCAACAATCACGATTGATTTCTCTCTATGTTATTTTTTGGAGTTTCTCTCTGCATTAACCCCCTCCCCCTTCGGTCACTTTTTAGAGCGATGGAAGTCATTACAAATAGCTTTATAGACGACGTTGGAGATTCTGTAATTCAAGCCTTGGAAATGATAGAAAAGAGAGAACGTCAAGACGCTTTATGCAAATCAATCAAGGGAAAATGATTTGGCTCAACGTCAGCTTATCATTCACAGTTGTAGTTTTGGACGATCTGAAACGAGACCATGTCTAAAACTGCACATCTTACTATTAGTTGCAGGATCAGTACTATTTTTGTACATGTATTTAGTTTGATAGGGTCAAAGATTGCATAAATTACTCAATAGTCTTGAAAATTTGAGGACCCTACTCTACAACTTCGACTTAAACGCAAAAGATCTTTTTTTAATATTTAGATCGAACACGTTTTTTTGAGTGTATGTTTATAATTCTGTATTCATTCACTACAGAATACAGTAAATCATCTTTAGTCAGAATGGAAGTAAGAGAGGAGTTAGATCCTTTAGCAACCAGATCTTAAGACGACTTCAAAATATCAGTGATTGCTGCACTGAAAATGATTGGATTGAAAGGAGAAAATGTCAAGACGCTTCAGGCTAATCAATTGAGACCGAATGTAAAGGATGGTGTGGCGTAAATTGATCAGCTAAGGTTGCTGTTTTGGCAATATAATGGCCAAATTTGACACGTCCTTTTTGTTTCACAATATCTAATTTCCATTTCTTTTCAATTTAAATCAGCTAAACAACTTTAAACGTATTGATAGTAGAATTGATATCATTTTTGTGTATTTGATCGATGAGGATCAACGATTACACAAAGGAGTCGATGGTGTGAACAGTTTGATGTAAGTTTACTTTGCTGCAGTAGTATTCTAACAATTCATGTCTTTATGCGTGTATATATTTATGTGTGTGCATGATAAACTGACAGACAGACATAAAGCAAGAGACAGATATAGTGTGTATGTACACGTGTGTTCTGCATTATTCTAAAACTTATGAAAATTTCTAAAATTTGGCGATTGTTGGTAATTTTTTGAGAGGGATCAGAGAAATGCCAGTAATTTCATGACGTATGTCTGAACTGATCCCGTCAATTCGATTTGCACAACTATTCTAGACTGGAAAATCTCTTATAAAGAAAATTCTTCCATTGTCTTCTTTACTTTTTTCGGTTCCTTATTCCCCGCCATCTCACAGAATTGCTTTTAGGAAAGATGGGAAAATCTACTCTCCTTCTGCAGATAATAGGTGGATTTTCACCTGACATAACCAGGAAATTGCCAGCCTTTTCACTCAACTCATTTAGCTTTCAGTTGACATCACAATGGTGATTCGAACAGGGCTAGACACACAGAATCTTATTCAAGCGTTTGAGCATAAGAGACAAGACACCTTATGTATCTCATGAATAGAGAATCTATCGTCGTATCACTCAAACAATGTTGATATAGATCAGTGATTTCACAATTTAGGTTCTACTACTCTGTTCGGTGTGCTGAAAGACTGAAAAATATGTGAGTTAGGAGGGGAATGTCAGAAATTGTAATGGCCATAGGGGTATGCTGGGAGTTGTAGGGACAGCACTAGAGACATTATATACATATATATATATATATATATATATATATATATATATATATATATATATATATATATATATATATATATATATATGAGTGTGTGTGTGTGTGTGTGTGTGTGTGTGTTGTGACAACGTTGAAAACAAGAAAGACTTCAAACAAATCAGTACCTCTCAAAAGTCTATCCTCCAGGCTTACAAGTCAGATTTTATTTGAAAAATTATGGTGATTTCTACAGAAATGCACCGATGATTTGAACAGGACTATATGTGTTCAATTTCTCAGAAACACTGAAGCAGAACCCTATTAATCCCATGAATGTTGCAGCTGGAGGAACTATAGCCATATCGTTCAATATATACTTAGATTGATCAGTGTTTTCTAAGCATCTTTGACCAACCCCAGTCTCATTTCGAGCACATATTGTATCCGTAAGATCCGTTTCAAGCGATACACTGAGAATCGATTTTGATAGAGAGATATGCCCTAAATGATGATTTAACAATAGAACTATTTAAAAATCACCCAGGGAAGCTACCGATTTCGCTGGTATCTTGTTACTTGGGTGTGGAGATTGCGAATTATGTGGCGAAATTAGTCTTGGGAGCAACCCTGCTTTTCAATGGTTAATTACAAATCAATGCATCAACCCCACTACTGCCTAAACGTGAAGACAACAGGAGATTGTTCATATAAACTGAGACAGTCATAGCTGGTAGACAATGTACATTTGCAGAAAGGATGATACCATTTTTGCAATTATTTGAAGAATCTTAGACTCGAGTGACATCGTAGTGTTATGGTTTGCTAGCATTACCAATGATTAATCTGACAGAAGTTGCCAAAGGATGCTACTGAAATATATATATATATATATATATATATATATATATATATATATATATATATATATCCGTATTGATGACGTGCCTATAACGAACAATTTGGACAAAATGACACACCTCTAACAACGAAAAGATTGTAGAGCCATTCAGATGCTATAAGATTTCCTTCCAATGTGTATAATATCAATACATTGGGTTGAATACAATTTTGTGAAAAATACTCCATGGCACAATGTTCTCAGATCTCATCAGATCAGCTTATGAGTAGGCGACGTATATTGTTCCCAGTTTGTATTTTACATAACAGGAAGACAAATTTGAAAAAAAATTACCTGGATAAAATTTCATTGCAGCAAAACATAGTCTGAGACTCTAAAAAATACATATTTTGAAGATTGAGTCCGACACCAAACAAGGATAATGAGGCAGATAATGATATATCAATTTAGCTAAGTGCAAAACCTCAGTAGTTGGAGACCATTGCCATTTGACACATATACTTGTTTTTTTCGCAAAAAGATTTCGGGGTTGGGATTTATTACTTTTGTGACAAAATGTACGATTGTGCATGATGGAAATAAAATGAGGAAAAAATGTAACAATAATATTTGATAGCATGAAATAATGAGACCTGAGATATAATGATGCATTTGTTCTGTGAAAAAAAAGGATTTCTATAAATAATTGGGGAACGTTTTTGTTACAAAAAAAAACTTTTTTTTTTTTTTTCAAAGCTTCATTATTTTATGTAAAATGTATGAATCCCCTTATGTATTCCTCTCCGTATATTAATATAAAAGGAAGTACATGTGGCTGAGAGACAGATATGGATAGATAGAGAAAGAGAGAGAGAAAAAGAGCGAGGGAAAGAAAGAAACTGCGTGTGTAACTATGCTTTGCCTATTTTGACACAGATCGAACTTCTGATTATGATAACTAACAGAATAATGATCCACTCTCACTTTTCTAATATCTACATATATATATATATATATATATATATATATATATATATATATATATATATGTGTGTGTGTGTGTGTGTGTGTGTGTGTGTGTGTGTACAGGGTGACCTACATATATAAGCCTTGTTCCAGCCAATACTTAGGTAGTATAAAATAATATCAATATGCAACACACATGAAACTTTATATAGAATTACAAACAACATGAATGGCATAAACTATAGAACAAAATGATGTGGTGTTTGATCACTGTTGAGGTGATTTTATTTCGTAGAATCACCAAAACTGTTACATGGTAAACAACAGATGATCCAAAAAAGAGAAAATGTTTATACTGTAAAATTATAAAAAAGTTGTGGGAGATACAGAGGAAAAAATACTGTGAAAGATTACATAAATTGCATCAATTGATATCAGGGAATGGGTGACTATAGTGACATAAACATTTTTAAGAGAAATGTTTTCTGATTTTGAAGCTGCAAAACTTTGAGACTATATATATATATATATATATATATATATATATATATATATATATATATATATATATATATATATGTATTGATACAGATTTTTTTCAAGACAAAGAGGGAAGGGGGTCAATACAGTTGTAACCTGGTAAGTTATAATTAGCTGAGATTCAATCTGAAATTTTCACAATAAGGTCTCATACTAACGTCATTGAAATTCTTCACTGAATTAAAGGCATAGACAGACAATTACATGATGCAATTGTTCTTATTATCTTCCTTGCTCCTTCGAAAAGTGAACCTGATTTGCTGCCAACTAATTAAATCGAGTATTAATCTCCTTTTCACTTTCCCAGCATTTTTACAGTAAGCATGACAAAAATACTGTTTATGTTACAAACACATCTTGATACTGATCCCCCCCACGTAAGGTGCACTATGAAACGATATAATTGAACCCAAAAAGGTGATTGATTCCATTTTTGTCTTACAGCTTCTGATGTAAATAGGCAAAAATTCACCCAGTGAGTTCTAATCCTCACAAATATTTGCCCGTCTCTTCAAAAATGAAATTTGCCAAAATATTAGGGGTTTTCACTTTTTTTCTACCCCTGACAATCACCGTTGATTATATTTGGAAAGTTTTGCATCTTCATAGAATTTGTTTTACTCTATAAGATTTGATTGGCTCATATTGGCAGTGTTTTCAAATGTCATTTTATTCCGTTTCATTCTTACTTATTTTCCATCTGTTTTAGTTCACTTACTCTCATCATACTTCTCATACTTGCCACCGTTTATTACTAATCAAATTATCGAAGGATGTTTGCGCCTAACAATCAAATAAAATCACCATACAGTCCTCACCACCTATTTCCCAAACATCAGCAAGGGAAGCTACGGATTCATTGGTTTTCAAGTGTCTTCATCAATCTATCCGTTTGTCTATCTATCTATCTATCTATCTATCTATCTATCTATCTATCCATCTATCTATCTATCTATCTATCTATGCATGTGCATGCGTGCGTGAGGTAATATGCGTACGGGCGTCTGTCTCCAGGCACCGTTGTTAGAATTTGCCTGAGTACACTATCTATCTATCTATCTCTCTATCTTTCTATTAATTTTTCTATCTATCATTCCATCTATCTGCATGTATTCCTGATCACATGGGGGTGTAAATTATTATTCTCATGAGTGCACAGGTAGACACTAAATAGAACTTTTTTCCCTTTTTGAAAAAAAAAGGAATAAGTTTTTTGGGCATTTTCATGGTCATATCGATCATCAATGCAGGAATCTTTAGCCGATATATTTAAGATCATTTTAGATGGAAAATCTATTTTTTTGTATAATTTTAGATTTTTTCCGTTTTGTTACACCTGCAGGCTATGTTGATTCTTCAATGCAAAGTTTTGATATCGTTTGTTTATATTACCTTTGCCAAAGTGAGGGAGAATACTCCTCGTATCCGACATTGATGGATGAGTGTCAGATAAGGCGCGGAGATGAAGGGTCATCTTTGAGCTTAATGAAGTTTGGCGTAAGGGATTTACTAGTGAATCCCTATTCACAGTGTACACTTTACACGATATCAATGGGGCTATAAAAAAGGGGGTTATCAAAACTGACAGGGAGGATGCAGAGAGGGTCACAATATACTAAGAGGAGCAGTCGGTTGACCAATGCTTTTAGGATTGTTCAAGGGTTCGATCAACACTAGAGCGATGCTGACTATTTAGAAACACTTGGTCTCAGTAACATCACTGATGAACTGTCCCAATGCATTTTCAGTAGTATTTTCTATCCTTACTTCACAATAAAATTCGATTCGCCTCCGTACTGTGGATATTTTTTTCCTTTTTTTCAATCCTGCCAAAGTACCTCAATTCCTTCAGGGGATTATTAATTCTTAACATAAGGCTACTTCATTCAACGCACACCAGTAGTAGTTCGTTGGATAAATTTATCATGCTTGCACAAATCTAACATTATTCCTTTGGGTCAATTATCACTACATTATCAATTGTCACCATTTACCAAGCCAGAAAACTCAATTTTCAAGACTCAAAAAATCCAAATATCCTAAAAAGGAGGGTTTGCAACAAATGTATCCTCCTGTTAGACACCTATGGAGCTGAGCCATACAACTTATCAAAAAAAATGACCTGTGAATCGAGGACAATGAAATATGTACATCAAAGAATTATGTTAAACCTAACATGTAGAGACCACAGGAGAGCACAATATATTATGGGTTAAAAGAGGAGTCAAAGACTTGATAGAAACCATTAAAAATTCGAATGGCAATTGGTTCGTCATGTTGCAAGAATGGAAGACGACCAATGGACATCACAACTCGCACAACATGGATTCTCAGGGTATCAAATGCAGAACCATGACCAATTGAATATGAATTGTTGAGATGAAATGGGTAGGCTCAGAAACTATTGTTAACGCCCACGGTAGAGAGATGTGACTAATGTTATGGAAGGTCTGTCAAACGGCGTCCAACCTTGGACAATAAAAGATAGATTGTGATCGTGACCCTATCATACTACTAGAGGGTTTTACCCTTCCCTGAAGGAGATTATGCTCTCTTTCTTACCCTCAAATTAGTTTCATTACAGACGGACTCTTCATTATCAAAGTATGTTCGATTATTTTGTTTGGTTTATGTCTGCCACCAATTCTCCCATTATATTTTCGCACCTTTAATATTTATTCTTGCCTATCGATAAAGGCATCTTCTATGCTCTAGTTCAACTTCTCACTTTCACACAATTTTGAAAGGTTCCTGTTTTTTCTGTGTTTTCTGCATTGTTTCAAATCAAACAAAAAGTATATTAAAAAGAAATGTTTTTAGGGTGATAAGAATGTCTGTGTGAATTCAAACGAAAAAAAGCTGCAATGAAATTGATACAAATAGATTAGCTGAACTTCCAAATTTCCAACGTAAAGAAAGTAATTAAAAAACAAAGAATACGAAGATCATTTTTTCTGATAATGAGGCAATACAAGCCTACCAATATCCTATCTATTTTCCTGGCATAATGCCGGAACATTGCAAAAAAATAAACAAAAGTACTACTGAAACATCGTTATCGTCTCAATATAATTATCAAGGAAAACATTAGAAATATTTGAAAAACAGTAAAGTAACTAAAATTCAAACACAGAGCTTTCTAATTTTTTGTTTATCGAAAAAGGAAAACAGACTGTTAGGAACATAGCACCTTGAAATCATTTATGCCTGTTTCTCATGATGATACTTAACCAGTCTTTGCACATATGTAGCAACTTTCAGCCACTTTCAGTATTGTAAGAAAAAAAATCAACATTTTTCTCATATATCCTCCTCATCCCTTAGCCCCTATTTTCTGTCTGTCCGTCTCCTTCTCTCTCTCTCTCTCTCTCTCTCTCTATATATATATATATATATATATATATATGTATATGCATGCTTATATATATATATATATATATATATATATATATATATATATATATATATATATACATACACACACATATATATATATATGTGTGTGTGTGTGTGTTAGAATATAAGTGCAGGGTGGATGGCATAAGGTCATAAAAATTGGGTTCCCGTAATATGTATATGCGTATGTTTGTTCACGTTTCCACAATTCAATTATATTCCTGTGTGTTTGTGTACATGCATGTATTAGTGTGCATTGACCTGTATGAGTACACATTGAAAACCAAAGGGGAGAATAAGGTTTGAACAGAGGAAGAGAGAGAAAATGAACTGCCTGTGCAAAATTTGTCGGAAAGTATCCAATGATTTTGCATATATCCCAAACCAGTTCGGTAGCCTTGATGTAATAATAACAAATTATAACCACCAGATAATCTGAGGGGATATCACTGCACATGTGTGGAGTAACCTTTTCCTGTAAGGATATTGGTCCAAAGTGACATGCCGTCGAACAGGACAACACATTCACAACGGACAAACAAGTCAGTTTCTTACCAGATTCATCATCATAACCAGCCTTTTATGGTTTTTCTAATGAATTACCGAAAAAAAAACTCTATACGGAAAACAACCACATAAAATGGTCGAGGTCAGAAAAACCCTACTCAACATCGACCATCTAAATTCGGTGATTCAACTGAAAGAGAAAACGGCGGAATAGAAGTGCATCTCGCAGTAGAATTTGTAGACTCTAGAAACGCCTTCAATGCAATAAGAATTTCCAAGGTCAACTATGCTATACACCAAAAACATTTGTTTGACGTGTTTCGCAGGTAACTCAAGTTTAATCTTATGTAAGTTGATTTCTATCATATTGAAAAAAGGCTAATATAATTTTTAAGGGTTGAATGACCAACAATAGCGCATGCTGAGCCGTAATTCCTAATTTCTAATTTCTAATAATATACAGGCATATATATTTAGAAATGTATATATTATCTGACTGGAGAATTATAAACTACGTTATGTTATATTGAAACTTTTATTTGAAGTGATCATCTGGTATTATGTATCTCCTGGCATTGACGACGTAAATAGAATAAACTCTGAAAGTAAATGGGGCTGTTGGAATCAACGTGTCAACATAGTGAATATATATATATATATATATATATATATATATATATATATATATATATGTGTGTGTGTGTGTGTGTGTGTGTGTGCGCGCGCCCTGATGTGTGACCGATAGATACGATGAACATTGGGCAAGGTGCACTGAACAATAAAACCCTCTTGTTACTTGTTATCAAATAGATAATACTGATGAGCTGTTTTGTTGAAGTCTTATCTTTGCTGCCATTCGATTAATACTTATATATTTGAAAGGAAGTTTCATGAATTGAGATTCCAATTGCACCATCTCCGCTGCACTAACTGAGCCATTCCCCCTCGAGGATACGCAATCACATTCTGAATTACTAAATAAGATTAAATGCCTTGCAAATATTAGCCTTCGTCTCCGGTAATGTCTCATTAGTTTGTTATTCCAGTCACGCAATTACTTACAGATAATCAAATATGAACTAATTTGTTATTGTCTCGATGTGCCTTATGCAAAAACCATAATGTAATACTTCGCTCAGATCTGGAAAAGTTATCATAAAAAAAGTTTGACGTTTAATCGTCCCTATATCCGCCCATTTTCTCTCTCTCTCTCCGTCTCTCTCTCTCCCTCTCTCTCTCTTTATTTCTCTGCCTGCCTACCAACCATTCACTATTTCCTACCCTTCTCATAGCCTGATTAACTTTCTTTCTCCTCCTTTTGTTTTTTTTTTTTGATGTTGCCAGTTTGTCTACCTTTCTCCACATCCTTCTATCTTTCTCAGTTTCTTTCTCTCTGTTGCAGCCAACACATATCCCATCCTCTCTATATGTCTGTCCCCTCTTTGTTTCCCTAACGTAGGTTCAGCGATGAGATTACCCAGTGCCAAAACTGCTCAACAACTGTTCAATTTCCCATATTTCACAGTTAATATCAAATATTTTGGTGAAACAAGCTCAAATACAGGGAACAGAACAAATCCCATTCATAAAATTGTCTATAACGGATGTATCTACCTGATAGTCACCTATGAAGCTTCAGCAAAGAACCTGAACAAAGTGTTCCGCTCAAATCGAGATCCATGCAACGTGCATATGAGGGAATCATTCTCATCATAGTATGTTGATATCACATAGGCACCATGGTACATCAGAGGAAGAACAGGAGTGAGAGGTATTGCAGAATACAACTGGGTAATCAAATGGCAATAGGTGTGACGTGTTGCAAGAATGGCAGGTTAACAATTGATAATGCGACTCACAACGTGAATCTCAAAAGATAATATGTGAACCAGTGACTGGCAAAGTATAACATATCGATACAAACAAAACATTTTGGGAGAGTATGGCTCTGCGGTCCCCTTGATAATGGGGTCTAGTATACCTTGAGGGAAGTCTATATTCAGCAATGAAGTCTATGATAAGGATAATGGACTAAATGAACCTGCTTGCAAATCACTAATCCCTTTATCTCTTATCCATAGTTTCAGTCATTGTCATAGAAAATAATTGGGACCCTTTTAGATATGAAACTCTAGCAACAATATGCTATGTAGATTCATAACTGTAATGAATTGGAGGTAATTGTGATTTTCATAACTAAATAACGCCCATATCTGCCCAAAAAATTTTTTGAGGAGGTAATTGTGCATATATCTGCCTCAAAATTGAATCAATTCCTCAGCTCTGATAGTATCCCCCACCATCTAAAATTTATGGGAAGTCTCCAAAATATCGTGTGGATACACATGTGTGTATGTATCATGTATGACGAAGACACATTTAGTGGTGGGTACATAATACGACAAAAGAAAATGTTTCATAATATAACTAATTCACACACACACACACACACACACATATATATATATGAAATCTTTGTTATTGTATCACTAGGCCTGATCAATATACATAGAATGAACAATTTTAAAAAATTGGACTGTTCCAACAATCGAACCTGCGTCCGCTAGGGTAGGTGTTTCATCATAACGTTGCTCTTACTATTGAGTTAAACATCCACCAGTAATTCAGAGAACTATATAAAATTTTTTACCAACAATTTATCATAGGAGGGCCCGTAGTATACCATAATCCCTTGGATGATGCGAAATTTTATGACTTGCTAGTCGATATAAGTGAATAGAGCATGACGTACTGAAAGGATTATAGCTGATGCAAATAAAATGGTCGAAGGATGTGGATCGTTGTACAATAGATACAGTGTGGAAAAACTGATCCACACTGCATTTTTGAATTCTTTTTTTTTTGGGGGGGGGAGCACTGCACCAGCCATCACCCCAAGCTGAGGAGCTTTAGTCAATACGACACTAATGTCATTTTTATAGTCTTTGAAATAAATTTTCGGTTTAAATGAATGCCATAAAACAATTCTTGAATATCTTTTATCAATTGTTAGGCTGAAGATCATATCAGCAATGCAGAATTTCCAATAATCTCATAGTTTATTCGATCTCCTGTAGCATTTAATGATAAAGGTTGACTGACTTTATTTCTCATCATCTCGCGTGTTTTCAAGTTTCAGTCACGTTTTTATATGTGAAATGAGGCGCTCAGCAGTGACCACAAAGAAATGGCGATTTTACATTGCAGATGAAATAGGAAGTTCGGATCAATATGAGTTCAAATTGCCTTCATCAGTCTTTGTGTCATTTAGATACAAAAGGAAAAAATCAAACTCAGCAGAGCTGAACTTTGAAATAGGAACCAATATTGTGACTTAGTCTAATGAACCGTGACTGGACTGATCTGAGCCCGATTTGACGCATTCTAGGCCAATACTTCAAAAACTGTATTAATTCTGCCTCATTACACGATATCAATGAAACCATGTCAAAAATGCTTTCTACGACCAGCCCTTTGTTATTGCACGGTTTGATCACCATTTCATAGTTGTTATTTGACAATATCCGTTGGGAGAAATAAGGGTGGTACTCTCTTCTCCATTCCAACAAAATTGACGATATTTATATTATTTCACATTGGCTGATCCTCTGTTTGAGCTTTCACGAAAACACTTTTCAACTCAATCCGATATCCAAATCAGTTCGACTCGGTCTAAAAACGCTTGTATCAGAGCACAGAATGCACACATGATGTTCTCTTTTGCAAAAGATACATTTTTCTATATTTCATACTAGCCTGATAGAAATAATCAGATTTTCATTCATTATTAATGAAACCCTAAAAATCTGATTAGCCAACCAAATTTGGCATGCAAACCCAATAGACATTGAGGAAGGTTTTGAATTGAAATATAAAGTATTCATTCGTAGTCAAGGCCATGTAGCAAAGTTAAATTTAAAATGATTACGCCAGGTGCGAAGTGCAGTCAATCAGGAATCAATCACCCTTTATTTAAAACAAAAGTGAATATATTTTGAGAGGCAAAAGAAAACAACTCGACACGTATGAACAGATAAAAAGGAATGACGTAATCAATTTTCAAGTTGAATAGTGAACTCAAATTAGAAAAAGAAAAGTGGTTTATATCCGAAAAATAACAAACTGAAAACAATATACTTGCTGTATAGAAATATTACGAAGCAGACAAGTCTCAAAAACATAATGTTACCGTTGGATTTGTTTTATTCTGAGTAGTTAAAGGATTTAGAAAAGCGGATTACAGTGGGTCATCGCAACATAGCCATTTAGAAATAGAAAAAAAAGAACTACCATTAAAACTATATAGATAATTTATTTTCTGTTATCTTCAATCATGAGATATCTCATTTGACATTATAGTAAATCAAGTGGGCCCAAATATCCACAAATACCCATTACTCTCCTCCCCAGTCTCGCAAAACCCCTGTTGTTATTGCATTAGTGTCTGATGTGGTTTGTCTTTTCATTCTCGTTATTATTTATATAATCGGCTCGAATTTCAACCTTGGTAAACGGACGGAACAGGATCTGATGTTCGACGTCAATCATTGCTTTTAGTGCCGTTATCACAATCTACGTATCTAGAATTACTCTCAAATTCACTTCCAGACTAAAAAAGCCGATAACTTGCCAAAAATATCACGATCTTCCCCAGTAGTATGTGCACGAAGTTTATCCAGGATAGCAACTATTTTTATCTGCCAGAATGTTGTTTACTAGATGTTGCCATAATCATCTCAATCCGTCTCTCTTTTTCTCTGCCACTCTCTCTCAGTCTCTGTCTCTCTATCCCTCTATCTCCGTCTATCTCTATCTCTTTCCTCTCTGTCTCTCTCTCTCTCTCTCTCTCTCTCTCTCTCTCTCTCTCTATATATATATATATATATATATATATATATATATATGTATATATATATATTAGAGAGTTTAGTTACCTTAGAATTCTTAAAATTTTGTTAACCTAAAGAACGGAATTAGAAACCTATCATTGAATTATTTTTCAAAACATAAAGCTTAGCCTTTTAGTTCTGCTTTGTCTTCCCGAATTGATTCTTACTCTGGCCCAGCATGTGATTTTGTTACTCAAATCTTTTTTTTTTTCAATCTCAAAAATAGTCCATAAGATCTATGAAGGAGAGTACACGGACTGGTTTTCTATAATCGGTACTATGGAAAATTTTTAGATTGAAATGAAAAGAATATAGGCATTCAGCGCTGTCTGGGACTGGAAATGGTCATTTCAGATATAAGTATTGATTGACCTTTATTGCCTTTCTTTCCCCATTCTTTACGCAAATTTTATCTCTGTCAATGGAGATTGAGAGGTATATGTATTTGGGCGCATATTCCAGCCTTTCTGTCTCTCCACACGCTATCTCCAGAAGTGCGCAATGAATTTCAATGACATCTGGAGATGGGTTGGAAATTGGCAAAGGAAGATCTGTTTTTTATTTTCGTTGGACGGAAAAAAAATTTCTTTGATTGAAAGATATTTTCCATTTTTTTTCATACACTTATGTATCTTTCTTTCGATATATTCCAATGTGCCAAATAAATATCAATAGAAAGTGGTAAAGCAGTAGACAAAAAGTAACAGAAGAAATGATTGAAGACTAGGAGGCGACCATCGACGTTCCCATTTGTCGACACGACGTGTTATAGTCATAAGTTCAAGTTTATTCATATTAAATGTTCACTATTTTTCAATGAATCTAAATAAAATTGGTGGGAGGAAGGAGATTTAAATAAATTTTGTATGAGATCCATGAACGGCAACATCCAATGACCATGGTGTTTGTCGCAGTCAAGTGCTATCAAATCATAAATGAGCAATCATAATCCCAAGTAATTAACAAAAACGTTATACGTTAGAAAATGTAGATTTATGAAACAACAGGGATAGAAAGAGCGCGGTCGCTAGGCCACTCTGAAGTGTCCTAAGGATAGCCAGATGAAGAAATAGACCATTGAAAACCAGTGAAACCAGATGGAAAAAGAAGGAATGTATATTACAATTCTAACAGGGGGGATAAAAAAAAATAGTGAGTTTCGTGGCGTAAAGAATGAAAGAAAACAATTGGAAATTGAGAGGTTGGATTGTTATTTACTTCCACATCTAGGTAGGAAAATATATTGTAGGTTCATTTGATGAAAAAGATAGTGACATATAAAAAGACCCTCGTCCATAAATTGAGGGCCCAGGTTGATCAAGTAATATATATATATATATATATATATATATATATATATATATATATATATATATATATATATATATATATATATATATATATACATATATATATATATATATATATATATATGTAGATGGCTGCTGATCATTGACCAATGTACAGGAAAACCATTGATCAAACAATCATCTCCTGCCCGTTTCTCGACACACGCACACACACACATCATCATCATCATCATCTCTCTCCCTCCCACTCCCTCATTTTAAGTGATGATTTTCACTTCATTTCGAAGAGAACAGTACGTATTCTCAGTCGGCTGAAGTAGAAAATGTACATGATCAATCTTAAATCTCGAAACAAGTCTTGGATCTTCTTCCCTCTCTTACTGCACTTGCCACAAGGTGCATCACGGTGCTGACCAAAGAATGAATGGTACTTTGACTTTGACTATCTGCGAATGGATAAACAATGGCAATTCGCTACGATTCAACGTTGTGGTCCTGTAATAAAACACTATACAATTATATGCATGATAAATGCAAGGTTCAACAACATTAACAACGTCGGTGGAAGCAGCTGTCGAACCAGGGAAGAACAGTAAAAAGGAGGAAAAGTACCCCAAACGACACCACTGCCAGTTGAAAGGAGATCAAATCAACATTTCCAACATGTTTCTCTTCCTCTTTCTTTTTCTGCTATAAATAAATTTTTACGTAATATGGGTTCATTGACCCTTTTGTCTTTTCTTTGTCCCCCTTCCATTATCTTAAGAAGCTGACAAAAATAGTTAGTATTAGACCGATCAATTTATTTGACTACGCTGGACATAAAAAGAACATAGCTTAGAGAAATTTTTCATAAATGGTTGAGTTAAAGAAGATGCCTGGTCGATTATTCATATAAAATGTGAGGGTTTTTCCAACAGTGATACGAATTTTGTAAAAGTGATTTGAACTAATAACAAATATTTGGTCACATGTATCAATTGAAAGTCAAAGATTATACATTCAGTAGAAAATTTTCAATCGAGCATTTGTCCTCGATTATTATGCACCTGGCAACTTGGTAAAAACAATACTTTGACGTCTTGAACGCTAATCAATATTTTGACATCTGGAAGGAATTTGCCAAGAGCCAATCCAAGGACAAATGAAGAACTCCCTGTATTTCTAAGTTTTGGTCCTTATTCAATTTTAATTAAATATGGACTCACCTGCCTATGCCACTGCATGACAGTTAACCAGCAAACATCTTTGTTTTGTTTTTTTGACGAACCGTCTCCCAACATGAAATGATGCATTGAACTGATGTGTGAATCGATATAATCATAGAGACAGGGAACATAACTCGTTTTTTCTCCGCTGTCACTACCATAGCCTTCGTTATACTTTTTGTTCTGATTATTCAGTTTTTCTTCCAACGCTCGTGGGATGCAAGAAAACTAATGGTATTACTATACAGTTTTCATTTTGAATGTAACTAGAACTAAACAGTTTAGGCAGCCGATAGAAACAGACATCATAGAAATCAGGCAGGTCACTGAGTACAAATCACAACGATTTCTTTCATTGGCATTCACAGAAGTTTGCTCTGCACGGCTCAAGGCTACGAAAAAGACGTTCGTTATTCACTCCTTGGTTTTTTCTATTATGAATTAGTGCAAGATAAAGGTTAGCAGGTTTTTTCTTATTCTCGGGCAACAATTTATTGAGACAGAGGAATCAGAATATGGGAATTTAGCAGTGATTATAGAATGTGTCAACATGAAACAAATCTAATTAGAAGCCCTTCAAATTCCGTCATTTCAACAAGAGAGGATACTTAAAGAGTTTGAATTAACAATCATTTCTTCGTTGGCAGAGTTACAGTGAGTGCGAAATGTATCCAATACATTCCTGTACAGCACTTCCCAAGATATCCATCTGTTTGGCATCGGGCTGACACGATTGATCAATTTAAAGAGCCCCTGGCTAAGCAAAATATTATTAACTGGGAAACAACTGCGATCTCGTGTGTCTCAGACATTCTATGGACTCCATCTTCATTTCTATACGCCAGAGAGAGAGAGAGAGAGTTCATCAAAACAAAGAATTGTTCCCGTTGAAGATTATTTTATGATCACAGAGAAGGTCACTACATAATAAGTATATGTAATGACGAAATGTTGATCCCTTTCGTTCCATTGGTGTGGTTTGTACATATAACACATGCATATTTAAAATGTGGCTGCCTTAAATTCTTCATATTTTTTCAAGTAAATCTCTGTTTAATGAAAATCTATCCGTCCACATGATATCACATAAATATCTGGATGAATTTTCATCTTTTATCATACATCGAGAATGAATAGATGACTGGATGAGAGAATGTCGGTTGATTTTTTAGGCAGATCTAGGTTCTTTGGTTGAGATATATTCCGGTTTATTTTTTTTATTTTTGAACATGCTAATGGCTGTCCAAGAGAAAGGATAATGATATTTCAAATAAGATCATGTTAATGATACCTGAACTTCATTTTCCTCGTATCGTTCAACAAGGTAAGAACGGGAAGATGAAATGAAAAAAAAAATGAATAGTTGGTAGATGTAGTTTTTTGCCATCACATTGATGAACAAAATTAGAGAATTATAATGAATAATGTATAATTTATTAGTACAGAAAGATCACCAAAATACCAGATATCCTGAAGAGAGCAAGTTATGGAAGAAAAAAGAGGCTGGCACCCGATTGAATGCATCGAAACATGCCCACGTGATAATTAAGGATTGATTTTTTTCTATTACCACTTTCTAATCATCTTTTACATTATCTCTAGTTAAAAGCAGCTTTGGTTGCAATGTCGATTCCTGCAGTAGTCTTATTTTAAATCAATGTAGGTTTTAAGTTTATTTTTGAAGATCTTTTCGAATAAGAATTTCACTGAAATATAATGCAATTTATAGTCCTGCTGTGAGATCATATATCCATTTCTTTATAACACACGCACACACACGCATACACACACACACACATACATATATATATATATATATATATATATAGAGAGAGAGAGAGAGAGAGAGAGAGAGAGAGAAAGAGAGAGAGTATGCATTAGATGTAAAAACTGTATAGTATCCTTGCTATCTTTTTACCTTTCCTTCTTATTCATCATTTCATTTTCTCCACCAAGGCTCCCTTCATTTGTCTACATCATAAATCTTTGACTCCATTTCAAGTTGATGTTGAAAAATTTTGGCGCTCATAGACCTACCAATGTCTATCGAAGGTGATTAAAAAAATTGACAGAAAACTCAATGTCTCGTTGGTATTTACAGACACATACATCTCAAAAGCGATCCAGGATCGTATGTTGTTTTCTTTTTAAACATTGACTCATTATCATCATCATTATCATAATCATCATCATCATCATCATCATTAGTCTGTTTGCTAAACTCTTCCATGTATTATCAAAAAAAAAATTGTATTCTGTAGCACCATCTCAGGTCTGACTGTTTCCTCCTGTGTCAACTCATCTTTCCGGCTACAACTGACCAATTTGCATTGTATACAATCTTTCCCTGTTGCTTTGTGTCCAGATCACCTTCATTCGAGTACCCGGATCATTTTATATGTTAGTCTATTGCCAACATCGTTTTTTGAATTGTAATTTTCAAATGTTGATGCCCGGAATAAAATTGTAAGTCGAATTAGTCACAATAAAAGCCAATGAATGCTACCACAAACGCTGCTTATCATGGGCAAAGGGACCAACATCACATTTATTTGAATAGTAAATCATATCCCAAAATAAAAAGGTTACGTTTTGTTTTATTTTCCGTTTGTGTGTGTGTGTTTTTTTTTGTTTTTGTTCTGGGGTTGGGGACAGAAAACGGAAATATTCTCTTGGCATAGAAAGAAAGAAATATTTGAATTTCAATTTTTCGAGTCCCATTGGCTTGGCCTGTATGTGCGACGCATTCGTTCAAACATACATAACCCAAAGCTGGAAACCCCAGGTAAGAGCGTCCATCAATATATAAACATCCCTTCTGTGATGGCAGAAAATCGAATTATAATATCTCAAGGAGAATATTGAAATGTGAAGTAGCTCTGAGTGCACTTACATTAATGTAGAGAGTTCGATCCTCATTATTACGATTTTATACTATGCTAAGCCTAGCTCTTCAACTGCCTGAAAAATAATGGGGGAAAAAAAGTCGAATGTTGTCTTATTAAATATTCCCACGGGGCATTTGTCCTGGGGACTGCAATTTCAGAAGGCCAAAAATTCATTTTGAAAAATAAAAATAGGGATTCATATTGATAAATTGCACATATGAAGAAGCTACTGCAAACCGAATTTCTTAAGGTGCAGAATATACTCAATATGTTGGGGGGGGGGGCAAAATGGTTGCAGGCACTGGGGACACTACTCCATTGCTTTGCCTGAGGCTATCAAATATTCTCAAGATGTTAATTGTAAAAATGAATTTTTCATTCCCTCATGTTTTTTGTTTTTTTTTCAGTTTTTTAGATAAGCGTTATCCTGTTTGAGCTGATGCAAGCATGTATAACCAAAATAGGTAGAGATATCTCCAGTATTCTTAAATGTGAGTAAGTTGAAATAAGCATATATAACTCATACTTTCCTCATCATGATAGATGCAAACACTTTTTGAATATAACTTGCATCTTAGTTTTATCTAGAAGAGTAACAGGTATTCTCTTATTATTTCTTCATTAGTTCTTAATTAATGTCAATGACGTTTTGTGGAATCAAATGACATAGACTGAAGTGCAATAAGGTAACTTTTGGAGGGACGCATGATATTTTCTATTTGAACATATAGTTTTTTTTTTTACTCATACATTTATATGTATTCTTCCGAATCTGTCGGTCTGTCAGCACAATATCGCCAAAGATTATGAATTCAATCCACATTTGCTGGAATTCTCTGTTTATGGGAGGAGAAAAAAAGGTTTTTTCTCTAAGTTATAGATAATACAGTAAATTTTGACCATGGTCATGAATATTGGAAATCATGAAACACACATTTTTCACTCTGAATTGTAGCTACATATGAACAGAATTCAATTCCGATTCCTGTCTATGACATACTGTCAATAAACTTCTGCATCAATGTGTATTGAAAGATAAGCAAAACGGGCAGATCTATTATAGTAGAAAGCATCACTGATAATGATGATACTGCATTTCTTTAACGTTTATTGGTTGGATGAGACTGCAGACATCGTTTCCTCTTTAACAATGTCAGGCTTGATTATGGATTATTCAAAAACAACAGGAAATAGAAAGATAGAAACGAGGGATATATATGGACGGTTTGGGAGCGGGCAGATTCTGTTATTTCCTTTCCATGGCGCAAATATTACCAACGTAATGACCATTTCAGTGCACGTGTCCAATATACCACGAAATACATGTACAAATAATTGGCCCGGAGAGAGAGGGTGAAGATAGTAAGCAAGAAAAGTTCTACCTGTCTATTCAAGGAGAGTCAGATACCAGTCAGTGATATCAATCCATTGCTCAAAAGGATTCCACGTCTATCAACACAATTATTTCGAAAATGTCTCAAAAATTTCTACAACATTTATCGGAACAATGCATTATAGGTTGATATAGAAGTGATGTTTAAGCAGGTACATATTGTTCATCATCATCATCATCATCATCATCATCATCATCATCATCATCATCATCATCATCATCATCATCATCTCAGCACCCATTGCAGGATGAACCCTCTATCATGTAGTTACAGAGCCAATAAACTTTTCAGTTTATCACGACATCTTATACTTTGCCAGTCAGAGTTTTGCACATGATCTCTTAATCGTAATATTCATCATTCGCCTGCCATTCTTGCAACACGACCAGTCTATTGCAGTTTAATTTTTTCAAATAGTATCTAGGATATTACTCATTTCTGTTCTCCGTCTAATGCGCTATACTGTTTTGTGATATAACCATTTATTGATGAGAATGATACCCTGATTTGTACGTTGTATGAATCTTGATTTGAGAGATGAACATATAGTGGAATTCCCTATTGCAGCTCTATAGGCAACTTTTTGGGTGATACATTGGCTGCAGATTCTTCTTGTTGAGAGAGCAAATTTTTACACACATTGATAGAGATAGAAAATATTAACAAGAGAGATAGTGCTGGGATGGAATTTGATATATTTTTAACGACATTGCCACTAAAACTGATGTTACAATTACCCATTGGTATGAAACCAAAATCGTGGTAAACTTGGGTTCTAATTTCCACTATTTCCACGGAAATAATGATTGAAATACCTATCATATGAATTATCCTCCCTTTGGTCTGATTTAATTCTATAGAAATTGCCTTAATTCATTTCAACTTTCAACCTTTATCATCATACAGCTTGTGCAATTTTTAGCATCTCATCTGCACTTTCATACTTTGAAAGTGAAACTGTAGGGAGTAAATATTTTACCTACAGTAACACAAAGAAATGAAAGAGAAAAAAGAGACTAATCATTAAGGTGGTATGTTGTGCCTGGCGTGATGATTAGCACTCTGCATTTTGAGGAGTGTGTCAGTGATCTACAACTCTGAATATACATATATATATATATATATATATATATATATATATATATATATATATATATATATATATATATATATATATATATATATATATATATATATATATATATATGGGGGGTGATTATTCCAGCCAACAACTGCAAAGAATCGGGGATCCATGGTTTGAGTACATGAGTGTTGTTAGCTCAGTTTATATAGCAGAATCGCATTAAGAATGATTTGTGGCAGAAAAAAGTTCATGTCTTGCACGATACTCTTTTTCTTAATTCATTTGCATGCTCAGCTGTGTGATTTGCTACCCGGTTAAATTTGTTGCGGGCAAAATAGGTTTCCCGTACATAATGTCTTTTTATTATCATATTCTGTCGGACATGAACTGATCGACATAATGTTAAAGACACACACATGCCTTAGTACGCCCCCCCACACACATACATATGTATGATATATATATATATATATATATATATATATATATATATATATATATATATATATATATATATATATATATATATTGAAAAACGCCAGTCAAATTTGTTAGCATAGGCTTCCTTCAGTTATGTGTTTTGTTATGTTTTTTTCTGGCTGGCTACGTATATATCATGCATATACTAAGACCAGTTGAACTCATATGCCGATAATTTCAACACTCATTCCTCGTCATGTCCACAAAAAACGATTCATCCGTTGTTCTTTCAATTGATGCCTCGATAGTGTTACCAATTTGAGTTTACGACCATGTTTATTACGAAAGCTCAGACTTTCAAGTGATCACTGGCCAAATAAAAGGCGACATAAATATTTTATCCATCTATCAACATATGATAGATTGATTACCCCAAGCATAGTAAGCAGCCATGATACTTTGGTCATGCAACTGTTTTTATTGATTGACGAATCAAATATATATATATATATAAATATATATATATATACATATATATATATACACACACATATATACACACACATATACATACATTTAATTGTGTATATATATATGTATATATATATATATATATATATGTATATATATATATATATATATATATATACATATATATATATATATATATATATATATATATATATATATATATATATATATATATATATATATATATATATATATATATATGCATGTGTGAGTGCGGCTGTGTCTTTAGGAACAAACACACTTATATGCTCAACTAGATACATATATATATATATATATATATTTGTACTCCTGTAGTTTTATCTCAATACATTTTTTCAAATCAGTTTCAATCAGTTGAGTGTTTGTTTTTTCCTTTTTAAATTAGTATTCTTTTAAATTGGTATTTTTTAAATTAGCATTAGCAGGAAACTATATACAGCACCATTTAAATATTATTCATTTTTTACTACAGATGTCTAGTAAAGCACCATAAACCAATCATGCTGAGACACAATGCTTTGCCAAATAAGAAAGCCATGATATTTTCCGAAATAGGACTGTGAATTCTGCTCATTTGAAGGTAGATTTGGCTCATTTTCAGTGCATTGAACTACCATAACACTGCATCTAGTTCATATCTCCTTTTTGCTCCTTTTTCTTTTAGACCTAGCTATGAAATCGATAATCCAGTTGACAACCTGCTACGAAAGTAAATAATACCCCCTTTGCGAGAACATGTACACAATAGGTCTTTTATGCATTTGCTGAAGGTAATCTCAATTCAGAGTTTGCCCTTTTGTAACCCGTTCACTCGGGCCACCATTATCTTGACCAAGTACGCATTATCCAAATTTGATTTACTTCCGAAATTGTAGTATGATATAGAACTATACCAGAAGTAGCGACGATATATTTCATCTGGAAGAATGATTGTCCCTTTCGAGGTTGTATTTCCTAAAGACCAAATCTGAACCCATCATCATTTGCAAATAATAACTTCTCAACGTCCTATAATGCAGGGAATTTAGTAGACACGCCTCAGTGCAATGGTACAGGCTAGAGTAAAAGCTTACAAAGGTCATGTAAAAGTCAGTGATCTTAGTGAGGTGGTCAGGAAAAGGAAAATACAATACAATTCATTGTTGCTCAGTTGAGAACCTTTTCATTATTTGGGTATAGAATAGTGAGATAGAGAGAAGATAATCAATGGACAAAGTTTTCTTATTCAAATCTGTCTGACCATTTAAAACAATCTTGCCAAGGCCGGTCCTACGTGCTTGCATCAAAAGTAGTCGCCAGGGGCAGCAAGTGTGGATGGTGCCTTTGATATAGTGGAGAAAGGGGTTAGTTGTTATATTTTTCTATTGATGGCTATAACTGATCGTGAAATTAATACATTATAACGTGAGTATGATTAAAAGTTATGATTTGATTTGATGAATCAGTTCTCTTGCAAGTAGGTACAGATATGATAGATATACTATTTCAAACTTCACCACCCTTGGACTCATCAGTCAGAAAATGATACAGATAGGCGCATGCAATTTTCCCTATGCGATAATATATGCATACCTGATTATGGTGGTTTTCCTTTATTGGAAAATTGCAGTGTTTTCCTGAAAGGAATCATTCTTGGTAATCCTTGATTATACAGATGTGAAATTCCGTAGCTAAACTCAGCATTAAAAAAAAAACAAGATTACTCTACATTCGTATAAGCAAGGATCCCCCCGCTTAGTGTTCTTAGGGGACGGATGAAATATTCGCTTACTACGTTTATGTTAATCGAGAATACAAGAAAAAAATGCATGCATTGTGTGAACAAGAGAGCGTTATTTCCTCTCTTTTCCCGTGGGTCTGTTACTATTGAATACAACTAGCCATTAAAGTCTGTGCAGGAAACAGAAACAGGTGTGTTGAACAAAATGATATAGGTTTGGTTATCTGTGGCGTATCACAAGTGACAACACGTGCTTCACCGAATGTTTGTCTCTACGTGAATCTTTCTGTAGGAAGGAAGAGGTGGAAAAGAAAAGAAGAAACAGGAAGGAAGAAGAGAGAGGAAATCTAAGCATATGTGAAACTGATGACGTTGGCAAAATGAAATGGTTGAATAAAAGCAACAGAAACATGATTTATAAGACAAAACGCCATTCCCAGTTGTCATAATGAGGCAACCGGGCAATGTTCACCCATTCTTCAAAACAAGTTTAAGACTGACTCTACTTCATGTCCAATATATCTTTTAATTACATCTCATTATCTTCTGTTAATGCCAAGAAACAAAACTTTCGTGCGTATTTCAACAATAATATTTCTCTTTATGATTTTGAAAACCACGCCCCGACCATAAAAAACGATTTCAAGATGATGAAACCACGGAACGTTCATTCAAATATTTTGATTGAAATTTCGATGTCAAGAATAGCAATTATAACTGATTCATTGTTGCAGTGATTGCAGTTACAATCATACACGCAAGTGGTAATTGACCATTATTCATTATGGCTGGACGTGCGATTGGCGTAATCAGTAACGACTCGAATAATGGAACTGGCATCCCGACCTCAAAGTAAGGTTGCAGTTGTTGATATTCACTTCGTACTTACACACTTGCAAAGCGCATCTTAGCCATACAAAGTATATATTTTCCCTCAAGCTATGGGTAAAATCTTGTCAGCTCAGGCTCTACACTTTAGAGAGTAATCAGCCTAAGAGATGGACAACTTGGATTCCGAATGAAAAAGCAAAGTTCCTTCGAAGCAGTTTAGCGTCCTTCTGGCAGCCCCAGGAGCCAAGCTGATCGCTTTCTAGTTTCTTCTAGGTACATAAGCTTGGACAAGAGGAAGTTTGACATCCCATGATCTCGACCCGCCTCATCCAGGCATGTGACCTGAAGGGTACATTACATTGAGACGAAAATGGGACCATTAATTTATTGTTCATGAGCATCCGTAGTCATTTGTGTTTCAGATGATTGGGTATCCACTTGAATGCTAGACGATTTAAGCCAGTGAAAAATGGTCATTTTAGCGTCTTTTTTTATGAATTTTAAACAAAGACTCTCAAATAGGTTTATTCGGTTTTTAAACTTAGTTCTCTGACTATGCTGGTATATCTGACGCATACACTTGCCCAAATTGAGCAAGAGAGCCGAAAAAATAAATGTTTACTCTGTATTACGTTTTAGTTTTTATAACATTCCCCCAAAGGTTTTTTTTTTTAACTCATTAGTTTAAGCCCAAGCATCTCCTGACAAATTAAACTGATGATCAAACAAAAGTCAAGAAAGCTAACTTATTTTTTAGGTACCTCTTATCCCAATCCTTTGCAACACGCTGGGCTACAACAAAACGTTGGTCACGTGGCTGTTACATGCTGAGAATCCACACTTCATATCTCTTCCCAGTTCTTTTATGTATGAAATTACAATGAGAGTATTCGTGCAAGTACGTTCTGACATTTGGGCTGGTTATCTATAGCTTATGTTATGCATGGGTTATTAGGTGCATCTTTTGAAGAAAAAAACTCATTTCGACTTTGAATATATCTGAAATTATTTTATCAGAAAATATATAGAATCCTACATTATTGATGTCTTTTCTTGCGATCACTGGATAAACTTCAAATTTTCTTATGACCATTTAATGTGCCAAGCCGAGAAAGCATATTTGGTTGAGATCTTTGACTCCTCCAAAAGAATACTTCGGAAGAATTACGTCGCCAAAAAAAGCGGTCAATTCTTTGGTTCATTTCAAGGACAGATGGCCAGAAACAAGCAAATGTACCAAAAGCATCAGTGATAGGAATGTATTACGCAACACCGTCTAAGAGATAAATTGAAATATCCAGTGACTGCAAGATGTACCCGTGATATTTCATAATGTTTATAGTAAAAACCATTTGAACCTCCAAAAATTAACATAATTTGCTCAAAAAGTAGTTGGTCTCTAGCCATTACTTTTCTAAGAATTTTTTTAATTTTCTATTTCTGTAATTTCAATCTTTTGTCCAAATTCTTCCAATTTTGTAGCCTTTTGAGAATGTTGATGAATCACTTTTATAAATGTACTTAGTACTTTTTACACCCAACATATACATATCTATATATATATATATATACATACATACATATATATATATATATATATATATATATATATATATATATTAGGTTTGTATTCGACAAAAAAGAAATGTTAATGCAATTTTCAGATATCTACCTAACTCAGGGTAGCTCTTACACTTGGCCTGAATAACAGTGGCTACGTGACATCATGGAGTACATCAGGTGGTGTAATGGTAGCATGGGTATATTCATTGAGGTGAATTCCAGGGTTGCCCATAATTGAGTTGTGCTTGTTAGTTTTGGCGACAAAGAATTGATGTCTGACATGTGTTCAATTGGGTTAAAATCTGTTTGGGGTACAGGCCAACGGAGTATCCAAAAATTAACTGACTATTCTAAGAACCAGTTTCGTGTCACATGCAAGCAATGCTTTTGTTTTTTGGGGGTTTTTTTTTGCCTTGGGTCAATCATCACCACTAGGAGACATGGTGAGTATGAATGGATTCAAATGATCTGCAACATGATTCGTGTACCAAACCTGTACAGAAAGACCCCAATTGAGTGAGTTGGTCTTCCAGTAAAACTAGCTCACACCATAACCGATACTATGGTGTCATAAATGGTACCTTTGTCAACCGCTGCAAAACCTAAAAAAATGTACTTATCATGTATAGTGCATTACTAAATGGTTTGGGAGATACTCGTGCTGAATTCAGATTTGATTCAATGCAATTATCATTCTTGTTAGTTGCTTACCCTTCTTTTGACTCATTGGCGATTCTGTAATTGTGAGACCAGTGAGTGCCTGCAGATTCCAGATGCAGCTGATACAGTCATTCCATTGTGTAAAATTATATTTCTGTTGCAATGTCTGCAAAAACTACGCCGCCACAACTATACCACTTCTTTACCTATTGTATCACACATATGTCATTCAGTTGAGTTCACTTCTCTAAATTGGTCAGAGATAAATATGTACCGCTGTTTCTGGTCTCTTGTCACTTTTTCATCCAGGCATTTATTCAGACAACGATCTTAAAATAGACATTATATCAAAAAGGGAATACGGGGTTTAAAGTGTGAGGCAATCACAGGGCTTCAAAAGATGTTTGTAATTTGAGTTCCCTCACATCAAGAAATATTAACCTGATTCCTATTTTTTGTTCTTGCAGTTGATTCAAGATTCAAAAGTGTGTGGAAAATGTCCATCCTAGTAGCAACACATTTTCTTTGCTTGACAATCTAGTTGATGTCCCAATCCATTGCAAAGGTAATAGAATATTTCAACCACATTTTTGAAGTAAAGGAATAGAAGTGATATCAATATTTTAGCGACGTCTTTGGAAAAGGATTGCCGGTGTGATTGCAACAATACCCAAGGATTTATGCCTAAGGGCCCTGGAAGACAAATGGTGAAAAGTTCGAGTGATAAATTGATCGCGGTGTTGAACAAGTGAACACTGTTTAAAGACATACTATTTTTTTTCTTCTCGAATAAAGCTTCCTCTGAAAGAGTGTAACAATCTCTTTGAAGCATCTTTGAACCTCCTATTCCTTTGTTCAATTAACAAAGACAGATAGGCGATGTATGTCTAAAGAATCCTTGTTATTCATTAAACCTAACGATTTTAGAAGACATCGAAAGTGTCAAAGATTAGTGCCGATACTTGCACAAGCAATTTGATTTGATTGCTAGCCGGTGCCTGTATTACTACAAAAGAATTTGCACACACACATAATCTTCTATAAAGATATATACACATAAAAATATGTACATACAGAAATCCGTAAATGCATTATATATATATATATATATATATATATATATATATATATATATATATATATAATATATATATATATATATATATATATATATATGTACACACACACACGCACGAACGCACGAATGCTCAAATACACATTCATATACATATATTTATATGTATGTATATAATCTTTATAATGTAATCGAAACAAATGAGATTATTGATTTCATAGGAGAGAGATTGGATGTGATTTTTTCGAGGCAAACAAAACATTTCAGCGTGCGTCTTGGCGTCTTTTGTCTCTATTTACATTTCAGCAGGGCACCACACACACACACATGAATAGATGCACACACACACATGCAAACATAATTTTATGCACCCACACTTACACAGAAATACACACGCGTGCGCACGCGCACACACATACACACACACACACACACACACATATATATATATATATATATATATATATATATATATATATATTCGTGTGTGTGTATATGATTGTGAAAAATATGCGTATCTAGATTTATTTTCTTTCCATTTGTTTCTTTGTCTGGCTAGATGATAATCAAACATAACTTCATTAGTAGATAAGATAGACTGATAAGATAAATGCATTATTGAAACACTTATCACACCAAAAATTATCTAGGTATGAATGAAAAATTATTCTTTTTTTTTTTTTTAAATCCTTTCAGGAAATGAAAAAATTCTTGGCATAAATTAATACTCAAGACTAAGACATAAATACCACTTCTTTTCTCTCTCCCTCTCTCTCTTCTCTCTCTCTTTTTCTCTCACACACATACACACACACAGATGCACACACGCACACACAAAATAACACACACAAATCTATATACATGTATGTGCGTGTGTGTATATATACATGCGTGTGTGAATATATATATATATATATATATATATGTATATATATATATATATATATATATTGATATATGTAAATATACATATATATATATATATATATATATATATATATATATATATATATATATATATATATATATATATATATATGTATGTATAAACCGTACTTATTTTAGAAACACATATTGTCTATAATGACAGAGGAGGAGTATCCTCCCAATTTTCCAGTAACATTTTTTTCTCGGTCATAATGTCATAACACAGTCGCTGACCTTTGAACATCTCCTATATTCAATGAAAAATCAAAACACCAAATTAAAAAATGTGTTCACTTTATATAGGTCTCTGTCTATGTTTTCCAATCCAAAGATATTTTCAAAGTAAATTTGTTGTAGAATCACTACTTACAGTAGGAATAATAGTGCCAGGATGACGAAGAAGATACGGTTTGTTCACCCCAGGAATCTGACCACCACAAAATAACGATAAGCAAGTTTAGATAATTGTGAAATTCATATTCGTGTATTGTTATTTTATTTGATAAATGGGCTTTAAACGTGTATGTATAGCATTTATAGCTACCAAGTTAGCTGGATATTCAGAATAATAACTTATTTCACCGATTTTTAGAGGGTTTAGCTGTTAATTACAAACAATAATGGGCAACACTGAGAAAAACAAGACATGATGTGTCATCTACTGATCAGAATGATTTATTGACGCTGCGATAAATAGAATATGTAAATAAAACTCAAACTTCCTCTCTCCCTCTTTCTTATAATTGACATGGACCAACAGATTGACAAAAAGTGTCTGATAGGAATATGAACTCAGGTCTGAAAATTTTGACACAGAAGGAAAGAGTGAGGAATAACTTGATGTAAGATTGTTGAACGCTCTACATAATGTAGTAATCTGGCTAAAAAAAAATCTTTGAAAATATGAATGAATTCTTGAAATCTGAAAGACTCTATAAGTAACAACTCAAGTGACTATCAGTTATGCTCTGGTAGTGCCAAGATATCAGAGACAAAGGAATTCATTTCTTTGTGGTTTGGTGATAGTGCTGACATCATTACAGATGTGGAAGGAAGATAGTACGAAGAATGCACGCCAGATATGGACGTAGACGTGGGGATAAAACCCAGTCAAAAAGACAAATACCAATACTTGGATGGACAAATAGAAAGTACATTTAATACAGGATCATAAAGGACGAATGACGAATGAAAATGAAAGACATGTAATGATAACATTGATATGATCGATCGTGTGAATGGGTGGAAGAGATAGCAAAAGGTTGGAGCTTTGTTGTCTTTGGTAGTGAAAGCATCGAAATCGATACGGAGATGCCTGAACTGCTTTTGAATTCATGAGGTTTGCAGAGTACCAAGGTATGATTATGAAAACTGAGTTCAGTGTGTATGCCAAACTACAGAGGCAATTTGTGTGACTTTAGGGGTATCTTCTGACGCTGTTAGAGATCCGATGGCTAGACCATGAAAGAAAGAGAACACGGGGTTTCATCCAGGCGTGTTTCCCGACGTGGAGGAAACTAGGAGAGATCATCATAACTATCAGGGATTAAAATGCATTACCATTTAATTTATGAGAATAGGAGGTGGGTACGTGTTTGGGCACGTGGTGAAGACACGGTTACATAACTGAAAAGATGTGCATAAATAAAATGACTCATCATTGCTGATGTGAAATGGGCAAAGTTAGTATTGAGATAGGTCACGGTGTGAAAATGGTCAAGATTGAATCGGTCGTGTGGTCAGCGAGATGATACTGATCTTAGTGAGGAGGGGAGGCAGAGAAAAGTTAGCTGAATACAAGTGCCAGGGTCGAAAGAAATGTAAAAAAAATCAGGAACAGGGCTTTGTTATCGAATCAAAGTTAGTTCGTCGGATGAACATGATCGATTGAGGCTGATTGCTTTGTTTTTTTTATTTGATCCTACATTTCTAAAGGACATTACAGGCTCAATTGACACAAGGTAGGATTGAAACCCCTGAGCTACGGAACTTGACGGTCGGTAAAGCTGAAATACGCAATACATTTATTATAAGTTGTTCCTTTTTCCTCAGAGTGCTCTATTCCTATGAAATATATATATATATATATATATATATATATATATATGTATATATATATATATATATATATATATATATATTTGCACTACTGATTGATGCTACATAAGCGTGCATATATTTATATATTTTACATATATATATATATATATATATATATATATATATGTGTGTGTGTGTGTGTGTGTGTGTGTCTCCGTGTGTTCGTATCTGTTTGTGTGCACGCATGTTTGTTGCCTGCAGCAGCCCTTTTCTCTTAAATTCCTTCCCAAATTGTCACTCCATCTTGCTGTTTGCTGGAAACTATTTTGCATATGATTTTTGTGGATCTATGTTTTTTTTTCCGTTGATGGGCCGAATCAATGCAATATGTCCTTTGATGAAATGAATCCACCATCAACCAGCTAGCAAAGAGTATACCTAAATATAAGGGTTTATAGCAGTTAAAATTAGGGTGACTTTAGCGACAAAAGGAGGTAGGAGCAACTTTTTACAGCCGTATAAATTTCCTTATAGATGGCACTCTTTCAAATATGTTTCATCATACCTATTTCAGGAGAGAATTTATCACATATTGCCCCATTTCAAACATTGAGACAGCACTCAAGAAAACTGTTGATCGCATCGATCTAAACGTACGAAAAAATTGCTTCACTAATGCATGTAATATTGACGTCGTTAGCTGAAAATAACAGCTTTTTCCTGTAGTTTCTAATTTTACGGGATGAATTGCAAAGCAAACAAAATAATCAAAAGTCAGGGCTGAATGTTTTTATCTTCAAATGAGTTTCATCTGTTGTACTGAAGCTATATAAAAGTTTCAGTTTATGAAATACAAAATAAACCGCTTCGATTGGAGTTTGAAATCGTTTCAACATTCTCCCTCACTCAATATTTTCACTGCTTTTTTTGCAACTGTTTGGAAGAGGTAAAACCTTGAAAATCTTAATGATACACCATTAGTCACTTTTTTCACCTATGATCTTTTATTTTTTTTCTAAAAAAACTTCTTTTCAAGGATACTGTTTTCATTTTAGACTTACAATACTCAAATATTCTGCTGGTATATTTGCAAAAAATTGCAGCTGAAATATCTATTCTTTTCAGAAAGATTTTGATTGGTTAAATATTTTTTTTTATTTTATTTTATTTTTTTTTTGCAAACCTGTTGCGTAGCTTATCAATTTCAGGTGTGTTATTATCTGTCCTGTAGCCACAGTCGTATTTTACAGTTTCCTAGTTCTCTCCTGGGTTAAAAACGTTACTTATCTTCTCTGTTTGTTTTTTTTTCAAGTGAGTATGGGAACAAGTGTCACGTACTCTGTCAAAATATTTTGAGATGGATGGATATTTAGACTGATAGATGGGTAGCCTTTTAGCGAGCAATCACTCAAAAGACTGAACAGACCTAAGTTGACAATTTTAGCTATGATTTCAGTAGACAGTGACTAATTACTTCCAGGTCATGATAACCCAGGGCAAAAAATAAATGAATAAATGAAATATTCTCTTGTTAAATTGATCATAGCTAATACATTTCATAATCAGGTTATTGAATTTCAAGGGTCAAAATGTAAGCAATAATTTCCCTTCCTGCTAAACAGGTTTATCCTTCATTAGAGATTCGACCCGATACGAACACTTCTTATTCTACAAGTTGATTTACATTGTTTGTATTGGTTTATAAACATCTGAAAGGGTCTTTTTCGACTCAGCCTTAAAGAGTTTGAGGGTTTGGGAATCTGCCTTACTCAAAAAAAGGAAAAACTTCGATTTCCAATCGTAGGGAGCTTTTCATTTGGACTCTTGTTAGGTGATTAGGGTTGACGTATTCCGACACGAAAAATGCCAAAGGGGTGGTCATTAAAAGCTTCTTGAAATAATAGAACTGGTCTCAATGAGTCACAGATTTTGCAAGAATCACGAAACTTGGATTTTGCAAGAATCATGAGAACATACAACAGAAACGTAGAATTTGTCAACAGTCATATATTCCATGAAGTAATGTCTCTTGAGAGACAGGAGTTTACAACTAACAAAAAAACTTATGGTTATCGTGTCTGCGTGAGTTTCAGGATATTCTTTTCAACTAGAGACTGAATTAACAGTTGACACCTAACCAATAGACAGATCTGTAAATTGGGAACCATGCAACGTGCACACGAGAAAAAACTATGCTAGGCCTCACATTGAGAGACCACAAGACAGCACAGTGTATCCAGGAAAGACAAGAGTCATGGACATCATAGAATCCATAAAAAATTCTAAAATGCCTGTGGACTCGCCATGTTGCAAGGATGGCTGGAAACAGATGGACATTACGACTCACGACATGGATTCCCCAAGATCATATGTGCGACCGAGGCTGGCAGAATATCAGATGGAGAGACGAACTAACAAATTAAGAAAGTACTGGCTCTATGACGACTATGATAGAAAAGTGTGGTGAATCCTGGGGAAGGTCTATGTCCAACGACGGACATTGAAAGAATGATGATGATGATGATGATGATGATGATGATGATGATGATGATGATGATGATGATGATGATGATGATGATGATGATGATGATGATGATGATGATGATGATGAACAGTTGACAAACATTTTGTGACTGGATACTTCTGCACGCACCTCCAACATATCTTGCATGATTTTGGTTCATCCCTCAATAAACCTGCCGATTTGTTTTCCAACCAACAAGAAAAACGACGAGAAAAAAGTTCGTTATTATCTAGAATGGACGTTTAAAGCTCTAAGCTATTCGTCATCAGAAGGGAGAAAAAAAACATATCAAAGCATAAATAAGCGAAAAAAAATCAAACATTTTTTTCTGTTTTGGTAGATAATCCAGGGCTTCCAGCTCGAATACATATTCTAGGTCAGCAACAAAAAAAAAGCTAGAATAAATCTAAATAAACCCTCCATCGAAAAAAAAAAACGGTTTGTGATATAAAGTGGATGGATTGTGGACCAAAATATTTTGCCTATGTATTATAACCACACGTGAAATGCATTTGCACATGAAACTAAAATTCAAGGGAACGCTATTTGCATCTTTGAAAATGTTCAGTCCTGAGTAGAAGATATTATTGATATTATTGTATTATTGAATTGAAAAGTCTGTTCAAGTCACTAGAACTTCCTCCAGAACATGAAGATGAAAACACACGGAAAAGATTTAATGGGAAAAATGAGGTGTTTAGATTAAACAGAAGTATATAAAAAAAAACGTTGAAAGGATAATTTTCACAACTATCTATATGGAATCAGATAATTTTTCTGAAACTCTACAATTATTCATAGTTTGACATTCACTATTCCATTGCATCCGATACACATATTCCATTTTCCACGTGTCCCAATAAACATTGATGAAAAAGATACTTCATCAAATGCTTATTCAATATGACTCCACAAAAATATTTTTCAAATATACTTTAAATCAACATGAACCTATTCGGCGTTTTACATAAGATTTTGATTCCATTTCATATTATTCATAAATTACGCAGTAGATACAAATGATAGGTATTTTTTTCGAAGTTAGATGGATGGAAAAAGAAGTTAAGTACTAAATAAGAACTTATAGGACCTCAATGCAATGAAAAAACTATATTGTCAACTTGGAGATGATTATTTTAAATTGAATTTTAACCGTTATTCCTACCGTTCTCTTGGAGAGATATAGAGTGGTAGTTCAAAGAAGGAAAACATTCTGATATTGAACATTTCCGATGATTCCTAATCCAAAACTCACCACCAGATATTCAAAATTGTTTTTCTTTTAAATAACTGCCATCAAATGATTTTTTTTTATTAAGTGTCGTCCACATTTTTCTGTAAATCCAAGCTTTCCAGTGTTTTCTTACGGAAGAATAGAAGGGTCACTGAAAAAGAACCAGATTTTGCCAAAAAGAACTAAAAATGCTTCCATACAAACTTTTTTGAATTTCAGACAGTCAGATTCACAGTGGAAAATGGGACATCTGTGGCGATAGAATGTGATTCCAACATATAAATACAGCGTGGAGAAGATTATAGTGATTTGATCAGCTTAAAAACTTACGAATTTCACCTCTACCATTAAATAAAATTGAAATTAATCATGAACGTTTCAGAATATTGTATCAACAGTCTCGAACGTGTACACAGATCGCCCCCACCCTGCATAAAATAGTTTGGGTATTCATTGGGAACTAATAATGTATCTTTGAACCAGAATAGAATTGACAATATGATATAGTTCTGACATATAACTGCGACGCAGGGGGAATAATCGTGCAATGATCTTCAAAATTTATTCAGTTCTTTTGTTGTCCAGTATCCGATCTTCCTCAAAATGGAATAGAAATCCACGGAAAACCTATGCGGGTATTTTGTTGCCCACCCTCAAAGATTCAACTGATATTCAGTGAGAACTTTCGAAATATGGAATGGATAATGAAAAAAAAATTTTCCATCGGAATCAAAACTTCTGGATCTGCACCAAATTGCAATCTTCTTTTTTCCTCTGGTTTTCTCTTCACCTATATTCTATATTGTACTTTTCGGAATATAATGCAAACAGAAAAAAGATACAGCCAAATACATTCAATTCATCTACAAATACAGAAATACTTTGCAAGGATTATCTGAGCAGGTTTTGATGTATTAATCAATGTAATTAAGTATAAGAAGAAATTAAACACACTTCAATTTATATCAAAACCTTGAAGATCGCTGCTTTGGACAGTACAGATTTTTTTGAAATTCATTGCATTCATCGAATAGAAGTTGAAATATATATATTTTTGGACAATGATTGGGATAATGGCCAGAGGTGCAGATCCTCTCTTGCATAGATCACCCATCATATGACATGATGACTGCTGCTTGATTTCTTGAGATGTTGCTTTTAGACTTACATCGACAAATATGCAATAAAGAGACCATTGCATTAGTGGAGATAAGTGAACTGGTTTCTTATCAGGAACGAGCAGTCTGATTGTGGGAAAAAATCCGTTTTTGTCCGTCATATTTCCACTAGAAAGTTTAATGGACAATTGATTTGTATATCAAACAGATATAATGCAGCTGAAAGAGTCTTGCATTCGAAAAGCCACAATCTCCATACTGCGTTTTACACAAAAGATGTAAAATATGAAAGTCTTAAACACTCTTACTGAAGCCAAAGGGGCCAAACGGTAACTGCTATCCATCCCAACTAACTACTCTACAAATCTGTCCTTATCATTCAGTATGTACTATTCCTTTCTCTTCCCCTCTAATTTTGTGAGTTGATCCACATGAGCACATGTATTTGAGTATCATTCAATCATATAGAGCTAACACATTTTCTCTGATCCTTCATCATACTTATCAATGTTAATCACAGAATAGTTCTTTCACAAACCAGTTAACTCGGAAAGAACTGCAATTGACACTTTGCTCGTTCCATTTGCACATTGGAAATTAATTGGTAAGCAGATAAACACTCACTCATTTCCCCGCTGGTTCACAGACACTTTTACTCATGACATACCAAAATACTCCCAAATTACCGACCTTGTGCCTACCATGCACTAATCACGTAACATATCCACAAGTGATGTCAATATATGCTATACTATATGTGCTAAATTAGCGACCTTATTTTCTCTTAAGCTAGTGGCTTCACACAAGACGTACATTAAATAATAACTTTTTGGAACATGATATTTTTCTCAAATATAATTTATCATAGTCCTAGCTGTCAAACTCTAGAACAAAATTCCCGTACCTAAAACAAGAACAACAAGACGGAGAACAAAAAGAATGCTAAGAATTATCCTCATCAAAATCAGAAATCGAAGCCAATTTAGTAGAATCAAAGAAAAAGTTCCTACTTCTTCTCTCAACATCAACAAAAGAAGAAAAAACATGCAGTACTAAACCACCGATTCCATCTGCCATGTTGAGAATAGTGATGAACAAATCTGGCTCATATTGGTGACAGTAAAACTACCAAACAAAGAGTACTGGAGGAGCAGCATGACTGTGATGTTTATGATTCGTCTAATCGATCAATTCATTCAATGTATTCCCCCAAATTTATAGCAATTGCTTTTAAGCAAAAAGGGACAGGATTAACATATTACAAGTATGCTAACTAAAAAGTTTTACACGCGTACACTTGATTTAGCATTTTTTCTTTAAAGTCACTTTCATTTCATTTTTTTTATTTATTTCTTTTATTGAAGATGATACTCTCCGAATATTGCTACATTTTCCAGGATAGAAATCAATTCACTTAAAGGAGGACAATTCTCTTTCTCCTTCTTTTTTCTTGCTACCAGTACCATGGTTTGTTGATGCATTGCTGAACTTTTGGTTCTTGTTTCCCATGCAGACCCATCGTTGAGCATAAGGCCATACCATAGGGTTTAATATACCAAGACTTGTCCGGATGTCGTCTTAGCACTTCCTTTCTTTAATTACTTTTAATAATACACTTTACAGAATAAGGGTCAAGTGGACCGTCATTACTTGTAGGAAATATTGACGTCTCTGGAACGGATCAGAGCTGGAATAATTGTGGCGTAGAAGACCAGACAATCAGCGACATTGCAGAGTACTTCTCACTTGGAAGTTTGCCGGCGTAATTCACTATTTTGTCGACGCTGATTTCGCTTCAGATTTGTCGATTTTCCATTATCGGCTTGTGCCTTGAGCAAGTAACGGACAGAGATCAAGATTCCGGAAGTACAATCTAGTCAAGAATGGAAGTAAAGACAAGTTCAGCGAAAAAGAGGGGGACCATTGATTCTGAACATTGTATGAAACTACACTAGCTTTCATTCCACAAATGTATACACAATTCGCCCTGCCAAGAATGCTGTTGAGATCGAGTAATGAGATTGATTTTCCATTGATTTTTCTCTCATAGTAAAATTGAGAAACTTAGTTTGACACAAGACCACAATAGCTGGACAACAAGCAATAATCGAATACCTTGCAGTAGAAACTGTCAGTAA
Organism: Thysanoteuthis rhombus; assembly: GCA_963457665.1. Lineage (NCBI taxonomy): Eukaryota > Metazoa > Mollusca > Cephalopoda > Oegopsida > Thysanoteuthidae > Thysanoteuthis > Thysanoteuthis major. The sequence goes on along the minus strand of OY735199.1, from coordinate 84,556,603 downwards.
AACCATGGAAACTAGTTTGACACAAGGCCAAAGAAATCGCTCAACAAGCAGCAATTGGACACTGTGCAGTGTTTAAAATCAGCTTGGTAACTATCACTTGAATGATTGTGAAATCACTATAAAGTGATTCCAGGAAATCACTGAAAAGTTGAGGTACGGGAAAGTATCTACACTGATTTCAGGAAATCACAAAGAAAGTAGTCTATGAGATCAGAGTCTTCATAGAATCTTCAAGGATTTCACAACGTTACTGAAAAAAATATCAAGGAACAAATGTTCAAGAACACGGAATTGTTGACCAAATTCTTAGGGATTCTATTAAATTATCAAAAAGATCAGACATTCCACAAAATATCTTCACAAAATAACTGAAAAGTTCAGGGATTTCATGAGTTGACTGAAAAATTAATCACGATAGCGATCGCATGAAGTTCCTTGAAGAAAGATAAGAAAATTTTATGTAATTATTATGATGTTTGCAGACACATTATCGGAAACATAATTGAATCTTATATGAACTTACTGAAAATTTTTTGGAATAGAACAGAATGTACAGTGATTACTCGAAATTATTGAAAAGTTTGGGGACTTTGGAAGAAAAAAAACTAGCGATATAACAAAATTACTGAAAAAACCCTAAAGATTCCAGGGCGTAAGTAAAAATGGTAAGAACGTACTTGGACAGGTTCGAGGAAAACTTAAGGGAATTTACAAAATCCCTGATGAGTTCTCAAAATTACAGAAAAATATCTTGGGATTTCACAAAATTAATGGAGATTTTGAGGACTATAGAAAGTCCTATTGATGTGCATACTGATTCAACAAATTGCTGGAAAGTTGAATGGTTTCACTAAAATAAAAATGACAGAATCCTTAACAATTTAATTGAGTCAATTCGATTCATAGTTCAAAGGATCATTCACAATTTGGTGAAAGTATTAAGAAATTCAGAGACTTCTTGAAATTTTTACCGATTGGAAATGTCGGTGTTTCACGAAATTACTGAAACGCTTGGGAACTGTATAGAATTTTCAGTGATTTTGCAAATATACGGAGAAGATATCAATATTACAAAATAATCAAACATTCCAGAGACCCCATAAGAAGACATAGAATCCTTAGAATTTACGAAATTACTAAAAAGTCAGGGATCAATATATTTTGCAGATTTGCAAAATGGATCGAGGGATTTCAAGAATTACTGTTTATTACGGAGATTTCACAAAATCATTACAGATTTTAGCAAAATTACCAAAAAGTCCGAAGACTTTCCCTAGTGCTCTAACTGAGAAGTAAGCTTGTGTATGAGGCTTTCTAAAAAAACAATAGTTGTCTTGAAAGTTTTTGTGCTTATATCCGAATTACATTATTGAATCTTAGCGTGTCAAGGGGATATTCGAATCATTACCAAAAACATACGCTCCTGAAATCACGCTACCAATGTAACTTTAACCCGTTTATGTATTTTTACAGTCCCACTTTTCTAATCAATTGCTTTTATACTTGTGTGTCCCCGGTAGTATGACAAATACTTTTTATAAAGATGTGTCCATGCATCCTTATCAGATACTATTCAGCCAGTCTCTATCTGAATTGTTTAAAAATCGTAAATTGGAAGTAGAGGAGAGGAGTGATGCCCAACTTAGGTATGATTTCATTAAAATGTGACATCATAAAGAGGTCTGATGCACTAAGAGAGCATCTATTCTCATTATTATTCTCTTCAATAAGCTGCTAACGATGCCATCATAGGAAAAATCTGAAAATGGCCGGAAAAACGCAAAAAAATGTCCATTAAAGATATGTATTGAAAAAGATCTGTTCCACTCGAAGAATAGTATTTTGATTGCCTACCCACCATTAAGAACGATCGGCTCGTCTATTGAAACCAGCTCAGCAGTTTTTTTCTACTATGATTTACTTCATCAAGAATCCAAATAAATCCAGTTTTTCTTTTAGCAGTAATTCACTAATCTTTTATAATGCCTTGCTTGATACGATATTTAGTGATGCCTCCACGTCATATTGCAAATGACATTCTAAAAATTTAGACATAGATTTTCAGTCTGAATCTACCTCAGTGCTTCAATTTTTTTAAAAAGCTTTATAGAGTCGTTGACGTTTGATGGCAATCTTTTATTCTGATTTTCATCTCCTACCATCAAACAACTATGATTTTGCCTGTGTCCTTTCATTCAAAGTTTGAAGTATATATCTAGATCGAATAGTTAACACTTTAGCTTCCATCTCAAACATTATTAATATTACGCATCATTTTAAGTATCATTTTTTAGGTAAACCTCAATGGTGCAAAACATAACACCGTAATTTAGTGAATCCTAAAGTGTGCGCTGCATGTTCTCGGGACGCTGTTGAAATTCTAAGGCATGCAGCTGCCGTATCATCATCATCATCATCATCATCATTGTTTTCATAGTTATAATTATTATTATTATTATTATTATTATTATTATTATTATTATTATTATTATTATTATTATTATTATTATTATCATTATTATTATTTGGAATCTCACATCAGTTGCCTGGTGGTAACCGCTGGAGTTTGAGTGACAGCATGTCTCCTCAAGTCTCCAGTCCTCCTCTCCTAGTACTCATAGGTCGCAGTAATTCTTTAATTTACAGTTTCATACCGGTAGCCCAGTGGTTATCGCTGAAGGCTGAGTGACAATAAGTCTCCTCAGGTCTTCAGCTAACGTCTCCTCTCTCTTTCGCATATCATGACAGAGCTACAATTCGTTGCAGTACTTATATCTCTAGCACTTTCCTCAGTATCCGTGCAGTTCCCCGTAGTGCTGTGGTCTGTACGGTCTCTATCCTTCCCCTAATCCCGATCTCCTCTAGTCTCCCTCAGCGTTTTGGGGACAGTTCCTAGTGCGCCCACTATGACCGGTACTACCCTGGTTTTCATGTTCCACATTTTCCTTAACTCCCTTGCTAGGTCCTGGTATTTTTCCCTTTTTTCGCCCTCCTTCTTTTTTACTCTATGGTCTGCAGGTACAGTAACGTCTACTATTTGGCAGGCCTTCCTTTTTTTGTCTACTATTACTAAGTCCGGCCTTCTTGCCTGGATGAGGTGGTCAGTTTGGATGTCAAAGTCCCACAGTAGTTTGTGGTTGTCATTCTCCAAAACTGCCTCTGGCTTGTGCTGATACCACTTTTCCCCATGGTTGAATCCCATTTGTTTACTTAGTTCCCAGTGTATCATCGTTGCTACTCTATCGTGTCTATGCTTATACTCCTTCTGGGCGAGTTGACTACATTCACTAGTTATGTGGTTTACTGTCTCATCTCTTTCACCGCACATGCGGCATTTGCTGTTCGTCTGTGTTCTGTCGATTTTTGTTTTTATGTAGTTTGTCCTTATGCTTTTGTTTTGGGCTGCCATGATGAGCGATTCTGTTTCTCTCTTAAGGTTCCCCTTCATCATCATTATTATTATTATTATCATTATTATTATTATTATTATTATCATTATTATTACTATTATTATTATTATTATTATTATTATTATTATTATTATTATTATTATTATTATTATTATTATTAGCAACAATAAGTAAAGCGGCACAGGGAATCAGAGTGTCAGTCCCCAGTTTGATCTCAAGATTTAAGGACCTGTTAGGTGGATAGTAGGCTCACTAGCCCAAAAAGGTAAAAAAGGAAAACTATACATATTTTTTTTTATAATCGATCTAGATTACATAATTTTTTCCCTTAAATTGATAGATTAAAAAGCCTGAATGTAGTTTTTTTATGATTTGAGAAAGTTTGAGGACAGCTGCTTTATTTTATCCATTTTAAGGGAGTGTTTTTAATGTTTGAACCGGTAGTTGCAGACTCAGTTATGTTATATAGAAGCCCCAAACTAAAAAAATGTATATATGTATTTGATCGTGAATTTTTTTTTACTCCCATAGTAAAGTATTGTCTAGTATTTTTCTAGATTGCCAGATAATACAAATAAGTCTGATAATTAAGTGATAGAACTATTTTTGTATTGATTTGTGTTCAATGGCTATTTTGAGTAGTGACTAAGACTTCAGCTAAGAATATAATCGTATTCATCAATCATATTTGTATCCCTTGCCTATCACACCCCTATTCATTAATGTTATGGAATGACATCTCCAATCTGTGATAATTGATAAAATTGCTGACCTGAGAGTAGAAGGCTGTATGTTTCTTCAGTGCTAGATAAAATGCACGATTATTCATCAGGTTTGCTGGTGTGCAAGTATTCTTGGCAAAGATATTTGAAATGCAGGACCCTAGTATAAACAACTTTTGCTGCATGGTAAATATAACATGGCTATCTGATTATCAATCATTCTGATGTCTTCAATTGACAGGCATTCCTTCGCATATCGTGCCTAATATAACGGCCTGGCTTGTTGGTACCAAAGCTCGGCCCTGTTCTCATTCTATGAGTTATAACCAGTTGGTTTTCCTTCGAATGGGGTCGATAGATATTGGTTGAATTGGAGGAGTCAGATCAATTTTTGTTTCTTTCTAGGAAATATTCTAGATATTCTTTCATTTCAATGTATCGGAGAAATGATCTCTCTGAGTACAGACAACAAATGTCTTGGCCACACAATATCGATGAAGTACAACATTGCTTAAAGAACCAGGACCTCGGGGTGCAGAGTGAAGCCGACACATTACGACAGAACCTGCAGAACTAAAGAGGAGATAGAGGGTGGTCCATGTGTTTCTTAGTTCCGGCATGTATTGAAACTTGTAAGTCGATATGATATGCACTTTGATTGAATAGATTGACTCAGTTGTTTACCGGCAGGAGAATACAGTATTGCCCTACGAAGAGGGATATTGCAGTAAGAAACGGAATGGACAAAATACGGGGATGTTTCTGCATTGGCTTATTGAATTTTTCTTGAAGGGCTTTGTTTGGTTGAGATTCTTTTCCAAAAATAAAGTGCTAAACCACACAGTGCTGAGCGTGGTCATGATGATCTTACATGGAGATGCAAACATGATAACGTAGTTTAACATTAATGCAAACACAAAAATCTTTTTCTCTATTATATCTTGTTTGGGAATTAGTTATCTATTAGTATGAACAATATGCACCCGATTAAACGAAAATTTTGACACCAGAGGAATATCAGAATCTGGTAGTTATCAAAATCTCAGCTCAATATTCGATTCCAATAACATGTTTGATACTCATCAATTGAAAGACAAATTTTGAACAAAACAATCTTCCATCTTACGAATAGCAATTTTTTTCATACGATTATGATGAATTTTCTTATCCATGCATTGCTGTTTTTATTGATTTTCACACATTTAACAGATTAATCCTTTGAGATATGAATTATGTTTGCCTTGTTTAAGAGTGCGTTTTGCAGTTGTTCTAATGGGTGTTTTCACTTTCAAAGTAACAAACAAAAAAAATTAAGTAAAATATATTCCTGCCCAGGTATTTTCTCTAAATTTTATTCATCGATTTCTATCCAAGCTATTGATCTGGAAGACAAATTTGCAATATTTTTAACTGGAGATTTTCTATCATCTTTATCGTTTACAATTGGTTCGAGCAGTTTCTGTGAGCTTTTCTAAAAAAGAAAATGAAATTTAATTCATATTCGGAGGAATTTGTCTATTCGATGTGTAAAAAATTATCAAAAACATCAATGAAAATGAGATTAATGTTCAAACTATAAAAAATACGATTGGAATCATATAGGAATTTTTTTTCTGAACTTTTGGAAAAGGAATTCATTTCAAAACATCCAACCTGTAATAAATATGTATTGATGGTTTTATTGAAACTGGTTGATAAACTGATATATGTCAGATTTTAAAAAATTCTGAGATGTGAATTTTTCAGTAAAGATTACGTTTATAATGCTCATACCTAGCTATCAATCTTTGAAGGAAAAAAAGTATTATTTTTTTGGGGAAACATTCCCCTTGTCTCTTTTCTTTCCAGTTGTATCATACTGGTTTGGACCAGGTGTAATATATTGTTTTACAGAACCTGATTGGACATTATTTAAGAACATTACTTGGTGGGATCCTGGAATAAACTCTTCGAGGGGTTGATAGAAAGAGAGTGCAAGACAGAGAGTTGACAAATGTTGAATATACGAGAAGAAACAATTCGCTTAGATTATTTTTTATAACATTTGTCTTGAAATAGTAAAACGTATTTAACCCTCAATAATAATTAATTTTACAAGTTTCTTCATTTTGATTTGTATGGGAAATGTGTTTATTTGTCTTTATATGTTGCTCAACTAAAAAAGTCATATTCCTCCTCAATAACAGGTTCACGATTGAGGAATATTTTACAGAAGCTGAATGGATGGATGCAATCAGTGAATAGTTGTTTTCTGCCCAAAAATATTTATGGTCAGTGAACATTGATGCTCTTCTACAAAGAACAACGATCGAGATAGGATATTGAATTGACTCTGAAGCAGCCTGGCTTGTTAATCATTTCATGAAAATTTGCTATTTCTCGTCATTAAACACATGTGGGAAGAAATAATACTTATTCATCATGAAAATCTATTTGAACATTTTTTCGTCAACAAAGACACGTCTTCCTTTTTTCACTGAGCAAACAAAATAGTATATTCGACGTAAATACGATCTTTACTGACTTACTACTACTGTATCAAGATAAGGAGGAAAATTCGTGAATTTAGGTCAACATGAGAGGAATAATAGATTCATGCTTTTTTGTATTTTACTTTTTTTTTTCAAAACGCCTACAGAAAATTTTCCTGTAGGAGTTCTGAAAAAAAAAATTCCGTCTTATTCTGTCTTGACAACATGAGCTAGATTCAACTATTTTCACTCGCATAATAAACAAGCAAATAAGATTTCGTCCGGTGCATTCGGACATACGTGGATATATATCTATCGATCATCTATTTCTTTTTTCAGCATGACCACAAAAATCTCATTCTTAAAACGAAGATTCAGAATAGCCGGGACGAAATTATTTTTTTCGGCAGAAGTGCAAGAATTTCCTTACGAATACTTGAGCATTAAATATAGATTAGTTGAACAAAATATACATAGAAAAACGTGGGGATATTTCAATACAAACAATAACGTCAACTATAATATCCAAATGACATCACTACCAGTTCATTTTATAACTTCAATTATAACTTCAGAAAGAAAGCTCTTCATCAATAACAGCTTTTTATAAGGTTTAGGTGAATCCGACTCAAAAGAGGCTGGGAAAATTGGCTTTAAAATAAAGAATAAATACAGTTATTGCCAGATCACGTGATCCTGAAAAAGAGATGTATCATAAGTAAGAGGCATCTTATCAAGCGACACTATTCTACTTTTTTTCAGGTAAATCCGACTCGAGCCGATAAAAATCGATTAAAATCAAATTCAAAATATAAAATGTATTTGAACGCTTTAATTGTCAGATCATTTGCCCCTTCAAGAGAGATTCTTCTGGGTAAGAAGCATCTGATCAAGGGATTCCTTCTTACCCAGTCCAAGTAAATCTGACTTGGAATGGTTATATAAGTATTGACAACCAACCGATCAGCCAATAAAGAGAGTCTCTTACAGTGAAAACGCCTTCTAAATTCCTAATTATTTTTCTGTGCTAATTGCTTCGTGACTCATAGTTTTCTGCAGGAAATAAAATATGGATGGAATAAAAACTAAAGAAGTTAGTTGATTTGTATTGATTGTATATGATACAAAATTGATTAACTTTAAAATCATAAGCCTGGTAGAATAAGATATACATGTTTAAAACCAAACATTTAGCCGTGAGTGGATGCAAATTCGCAGTGAACACCCGAGCAAAAACACGGAACTATCCTTATATGTGTATTTATTCATTTATTTATTTGACGTCTCTCACATTTTTCACCTGACCACATTCTCACGTAGTCGTATGAAATGTCATCTCCTTATGACCTAATGAAAGAGGGAATATATTGTGATAGAACTGATAAAAAAAACAAAAAAAAAAACGCAACATCGTTCAACTGTGTATTGAATGCTATTTGTGATTTTGGGGTGAATCGATATATGTGCACATGGACGCACACAAACACACGCATGCATACAAACATAAACACACACATACTCTAGTACATATTTGTGTACATCCTACATATAGGTGAGAGAAACAACACTGTTTGTTTTCAAGCTATAATACCAAAATTTCTGTTTTGAACAATCAGTTTCGTGGAGAAAAAAGGGTGTTCTAAGGGGGTGTTGCAACGTAACAACGATGCTGAGGTGAAAGTTGCTGGGACACACCCACACACACACACACACACACACACATACACACACACTATTTATCTTTGTCCCTTGCTCTTGCTCTATCTATCAATTCATCTATATCTCTATCTATCCGTCTATTTATCTATCCATCTATATATATATGTGTATATATATATATATATATATATATATATATATATATATATATATATATATATATATATATTATATATATGTACATATGCATATATATATATATATATATATATATATATATATATATATATATATGTATATCTGAGTGTGTGTGTGTGTATATACATATATATATATATATATATATATATATATATATGGCATAAGTTGTCAAAAGTAGATAGGGTCATCCCCCCTCCGTTTGAACAGATAGAAAGTGGGAATGTTTTCTCCTGAAAAATTATTTAAATATAATCCGCCAGTTCAAGAAGCACCGTTCCAACAAACAAACAGTATACAGAGAAGAACTCTATTATTTTCCAATAATATATTCCCTGCTAGATCTCCAGAGGTATCATTACTTGTCCTACTTTCAAATATGAATACGCTGTTCGTTTACATATAACTATGTTATCCGATCAATATTCCTAGATAGACAATTTTTTTTTATCTTTGATTTGGTTTCTTTATGGTTTGTTATTTTGTCATAATTCAGGGGGAAAATATATGAAAAAAAGATTGCTGTAAATAAGATTTAGATACGTTTTTATTTTCTCCCGATATTGGTTTGATAAGCTTTCATAGAAAAAGAAAAAAGAGCAATGTTTTCTTAAAAGAGCCGACATTTTGAATAAGTTCTTAAACTCTTCTCTTTCGTTTAAAGAATCGGCTCGGATGATACTTCACAAGCAAGAGGATCCAGGTTCAATTCTCGGAATGAGTGATAAGTGCAGAAAACATCCAATTCAAGGAGAGTATTTTGCTTGTTACTTCTAGTGCTGTATGGCCTTCGGTGTAGAAGATTTTTTAATTCCTTTCATACAAAAAAATGGAGAGTTTTCTCACCATAAAGGCAGAATAATGGCAGATCCATTTAATGACATGTATTGAAATCCATTCCATTGCATGTATGCGCACCGTGGCAGCAGCAAAGGAGGGAACAAAAGACGCATGATTCACGTCGGGGGTTCCAAGCGACCACCCTTCATTTGGTCATAAAAAATCAACTTATCAGGTTTCTATCATCTTTTTTAGAGTCTGGAATTGTTATTCTGTTATACATGCATGCATATATATAGGTACAGAACGTATTTTTTGGGGACCGAATATGTGAGTATTGTTCACCTATACCCACACAAAAAGTGTCTTTGACAATGTTGAAGGTGTTACTACATAATACAACCAACTATTTCAGGATACAAATCAATTATTCAATAGAAGGCCTCAACAGCCCTCACTGCTACAGAGCTTGGTGTTTAGATAGGTTTGTTAACACTTTCATTTTCTATAAGGAAGAGCAGGTTCAAGGAACATTCTACACAGGGAGTCGTCCAGGGATAGAGCTTTCTATCATGTGTTTGAGATAAAAAAAAGTTTTAAAGATATTAATGAAGCAGATGAAAAACATAACAATTCTTAAATAAACAAAAAAGAAAACCCCCTGATAAGAAGTTTTTCAGGAATTTTTTACTGTTAATTAGGCTGTGTAGTGTTGAAACAAAGATGAGCAACTGGCAAGAGAATTTTGCATGACTGTTGACGGGCTCTTTCAATTCATCATTGTAATTCAATTCATTGGTATTCAGAATCAGTCAGTTTGATATAATGTCGATATCTAATCCAATTTACTTATTCCTTTCACGGCAAAACATAAATTAACGGATAAACTTCCATTACAGTCAATTATTAAACAACCTCAACGTCAAAATTTGAACATGTATTGAAAAAATTCGTCGAAGAATAAATATGGTCAGAATAAATTTTATTCACCGTATCACGGGCGTATTCCATTGGGAAACATTTAAAATCAAGTAATATCCTGTGCAATCCATATTGAACCCAAGCTATTAATAAAACACCAAGAACATAATCCTAAAAAGTAATAGAAAAGAAAAGAATATGAAAATGCAAGGAGTATTTAATGGTGCCAATAGGAATCGATAAAACCCTTTACAAACTTTGTTGGCCACGGTTGTTCAATAAACAAATAACATTTTTTTTAATACTTTGAAGTTCAGCTTGCCAGGGGCATCGGGGATAAGTTTTTTTAAAGTAGCATACATTTTAGATAAGATGATTAAATATTTTCTTTTACATAGGATTATATGATGTTGAAATTTTGATAGAACATTACTTGATATCGGCTAAACGTTTCACTTAACTTGTATTGGATTACTTCGTTATATTTTTGTGTTACCTGATGAAAAAAAAACATAGCCTAATACAATAACTTTCTACAAGATGCAAGATGTCTCAGATGAGAAAAAAACCCTGGGATCTATGACGAATAATGACTGAGTATAGGTTTTTTAAAGAAAATTATTCTTATTATAGACTTAAAAACGTTGAATCGAATTTGGTAAGACTCAGCCTCGAATCTCCACACTTGTCGAGGCGAAAAAGACGCCTTTCATCCACCCTGGTATTATTCTCGTATTTCAATCATATCGTTAATCAAACTGTGAGTGCAACTACAATTGAATGTATATGTATATATTCATATGCATAATACAAAGACTATGTTATAATCAAATATCCGATGTATAACAGATTTATTTCGTCAAGTGCTCGATACGTCGTTAGTTATAGAGTTTTCCTCAGGATCTGTTGAATTTCTCTATCATGGGCGTCGTAGAACTTGTATTTTCTGAATTTGTCTGGTTCATCTTGTTCTCTGTCGGCATCGGTTTTGCATGTGGTCTCTGGGGATTTATGTTATGAGTACAGATGTTCATCGGTTGTCTTTCATTCTCGCAACATGACGAACTCATTACCATTAGAGTTTTTTTTAACGGACTCTATGATGTCTTTGACCCCCGTTTTATTTCAAATGTATAATGCTGTTTTGTGATCTCTCCATGTGAGGTTGAGCATGATTTTTTTACGTGCAGTTTCATGCTTCTCAGTTTGCGGGTTGGTCTCTTGGTTACGTTCCATGTTTCAGCTCTGTAAGTGACAATCGGGAGGGTGCAGTGTTTGTGTGCTCTTCTTTTCCGGTTTATTGGGGTAATCTCGTTTTTGAATGTTGAGATTGCTTTGGTGGAAGTTCGCCATTCTAAGATGATTCCCCGCTCGATTTCTTCTTGTTTTGTGGATTTCATAGAAATTCGCTGTTCTAAGTTGGTTTTGAGTAAAGTTTGAAATATAATGGGATGAATATTTGCTACGCTTTTTTTTGGGGGGGGGGGTCTTCTTCCAGTGAATGTTTTGGTTTATTTTCTATTTTTGTTTGGGACAATTTTTGGGAGTGTCAACTCTTTTCGGTGGTAGGGTTTTTTTTTGTTTTTGTTTTATTTTCTTAGTTTTATAGTTGGCTATTGTTTGTTATATTTTATTTAATATGATTGGGGTGTATATGTGCTGCTAGTTATGCATTACAAACTCGAGGGAACCATGTGAGTGCTTAAATTATCAGTAAGTGGTAGTTCCTATCAGCCGTTTTGGGTATGTATCCTCTCTGATAGAATTTCATTTTCACTCAAGTTCCTTTCCCAATGCTTGGGTCCCTTTTATATGACCTTAGTGGGTCGTTTGATTATATTTGGTTTGGTCTACTTCCTCAAGACGGAGATAATTTTGTTGATTGTATAATTCGTTTAAGATGGCTACAAGAATGAGATATCTATGTTAGTTCGTTCTTTTTTAAAACTCTATGATAGTCATTGAGTTATTTTGATAAAAGACATTTTGAACGGTGCCTGCAATTCAACGTTATTTCATTTTCTGTTTAATGACTCCGTTTCATATATATATATGACAGCGTTCCGTCTATCAGATCATGTTCACTAGTCTGGAATGTTTCTTCGTGTACAACAGCACACATGCAAACGTATGTTTATATTCGTGTACTATATATATATATATATACACACACACACACACACTCATATATATATATATATATATATATATATATATATATATATATATATATATATATAATCAAAGTAAATAGATTACCAATAGTTTGAAAAGTATCTGAACACTGTTATATGTAGATTGTAGCAGTGCATATTTGAAAGAATACCCTGTCATTTATTGCATCCTATATTGCATTAACGTGTGGATCAATATATCTCTATCTATGTATTATCAATGTCACTCCCATGCAAAAAAAAACAAACGAAACAACAAAGCATTATTGACTCTTTCAACATCTCCACAATAAAGAAAAATGTTAAAAATCCATGCTCTTACTAGACTCGAGCAGCAATGACTGGCGCCTCTCTGAGATATGCAAGTGTCTCACTAATCTGGCTGGCCCATCACAGACTTGAAAAAAATTTTTTTTTTCCTTCGTGAGAAAGCCATCTTTGTTTAACAAGATTTCAAAGATGTTGTGATATTGAAGGTTATCAGAGAACACAGGTGTTTATTCTCACCAGATCACAGTTCAAGTAAACTTAGAATCACATGAAGAGAAACAGGTGCACTCGTAGCAGTTGATAGTAAATAAAATTTAATCTGAAAGATATTCACACAGTCTCAGGGCTGCTGGAAAGAAAATCAAATAGTAACTGATCTTCCAGTTTCAACGCCAAGCGTGAAATACAACTCACAGAATGTTCTGAGATATTCGCAGTTCTTAATATAAAGTTTTGATGATTCGTCAACTTTTGAGAAAAAGATAACACTGTGCAACTTTTCGTAACTTTTTTTCTCGACGATGGGAAGTAAGTGTTATTCTTCGATCGATTAAACCGAAACTGTAAATAAAAATCGATTATCCCCTTCAAAGTCTTCTTTCTAACTAAGATAGTATTAGATTAAAGTTTTATTTCTTAGAATCAAACAAGGGGCAACTTTGTACAGTTTTAATCAAATAGAGCGAAATCTAAAGATTAATCGTGAATATCACTATCCCAGACATGAATGTAAAATGTGAAGGGGACAATAGCTAATTTCTCTACTTTTCTATGCTTTCTGCACATAAACAATTTGGATATAACACCCACTACCCAGGAATAGAAATTGCAAATAGTTTTTGGCTACTTCACATAATCTGCAAAAATTCTGACACGATATCATTTACATTTGACGTTAGTCGTGAATACTTATACTTATCGTCGTAATCAAACAAGTGAAAAAAACATTTTTGAACTTTTCCAAAATTAACGCCTATTAACTCAGTGATACTTATCAGTTTCCATATGTCTCACGAGTGTATATACATACATAAATACATACCTACATATATATATATATATATATATATATATATATATATATATATATGTATGTATGTATGTATGTATGTATGTAAGTATATAAATGTATATCGCTCATCATGTACTAACTGTTTCTCCGACTGTTCATCAGTCCAAAGCTGCGATTCTGAACTTCCATCGTTATCTATCCTTTAATTTACCCTTTCAACACCTATTCTTCCAGACTTACCCCTTCCATTAATTTGTTGAAGGATTAACATAGTTTACAAACAAATATTCCATGGAAGATTTAACAATGAATTGACAAAAATAATATCATCAGAATGTGTAGTTGTGAGTTTGTCAATGCTTTACAATCAAGGAGTTTATCCCCTAAAATGTATCAGATTTATTAATTGATACAAGGAAATAGCCACATTTTGTTTTGTGGTTTATTTATTGTTTGTATCATCTTACAATCATAGATTTTAGGTGATATCCCTACGAAAATATCTCACTTTGCCCAATGCATAAAACAGTTCAAGTGGGCCCCATATTGGTAGTGAATGCAACATTCACATGTGGTTCACTTCTTCACAGAAGAACATCGGTGGGGTTTTTGTTTGCTACCATATCGTTAGTAATGATCTAACTTATTTTCATAGTTTATTTAATACTTGAAAATTCGATTAAGCTCACTGAATTTTGGATGCATATTCACTAAGCCGAGAGAAAAGTTTTGGAATAAAACATTTATGTCATCACAAAACCAGTCAAAATCAGTATATTTGCGTTGAAGTAGTTCCATCCAGCCCCGATGAAATAGATTTATCCTTTGCATACTTCCTGGGAAACGTCCTCTTGTTCAATTTTTGGAAAAAAAAAAAGTGTGTCTAGAAATGACAGAATAGCAAACTGAGGGCAAAAGTTGATTTATCCTATTGAAATAACCAAATGTGCTGCTTCAAACACTAATCATAGCGTCCATCATTCTCGTCAACGGTCTGAAACGTTCTCCCCTGAAACATCGAAAGGTCAGAAATCGTGAAGGAGTCTACGCTTGACAATGAGAGAGCTGACAGACATGTATGATACTCGTGCCGAAAATCTCTATTTGCAAAAAAATTGGCACTTGGTGTTTGACGTTCACGCAGTACAATGTCACTTAATAGCGTCTTGCATCTGTTCATGCTAATGGCAGAAACTCCCCTCTGCTTGAATGCCAGGTAACTCAAAGCTGCTCCTTTCTAAATACGTAAATCTTATCTCGACGGACCTTGCATACATAAAACACAAAAATGACCAAAATAGTAATAGAATTTATGTATAAAAAAAAAAATATATTTATTATTCATAAGAGGTTTAAATAATGTTCTATAGAGGAATGATAGCATTTTTCATTGAGGTAAACACGTTGTGTCGAATGCCTCCAGAATAACATTGTTTTTATAACACAAGGTTGAGCAGGACCACCTGATATTTTTTAAAGCTCTGTAGTTGTTAAAAAAAATTGCATTGGCACAGAAAGTTGCATATAGTTCAAGCTCATATCGTGAAAATAGGTTCTATAAAAATATCATCTTGGCTCTCCATACAATTTGTCTTTCAGGCTCTGAGGGAACGCATCAGTCTTTGTAGGAGGTCTGCAGTGTAGAGAAAAAGCGTATTCGGCTGGCTTTTAATCTGCATACACTCTTTTCTGCACACACATTTTGGCTGGATACGCCTCATAAACTTTGCTATCCATAAAAGAAAGAAACCAGCATTAAAAAGACGTTTCACTTGAGGCTTCTTGATGATCTGACAACACACTATTTGGAGTTTATTCCGCGTGTTTTGTTGATTGGTAGCGTGTTAGAAAATGTCCCCCGGAACATTATTTGACGCTGGGAAACAGTGTTCTCTCAACGTTCACGGTTTGTTTTGTTCAAGATGGATGAACATTGCTTACTGTACTGATAAACAATCCACGCTGACTAAACTCCAAATGTACCATTTAGATCATCAAGAAGCCATCAATGAACTGTACTTTATGAAACGACAATAGTGATGGATGTTCTCATCCCATCTTATATTCTCAACCCTATGATGAATGTATTCGAGCCCAGTATTCTATGTTCTTGTATTGGGAAAATTCTGGGTGGGAAATAACTACACTTACTTGTTAACAAGTAAAATGAATTGGTTGGAATGATCCTGAGTCGATAAAATCATTTACTTACTTCTCATCCCTGGCTTAAATGATTGGAACCATGAGTACCGTCTTCAACGTTGGATATTCACTTGATGCTATTTCTAATGAGGCAAAAATGCTGCTGATCTCAAAAACAAATCGAAACCAATGATCCTAAAAAAGGAGTATACAATCAGAGCATCCTACCAATAGTCACTTATGAAACCTAATTAAAAAAAAGAATCATGCTCAACCTTACATCACAATATATCAGGAACAAAATGGGGGTCCGAGTCATCATAGTAATTATCAAAATACTCAAATAGCAATGGACTGGTCATGTTGCAAGAATGACAGACAACCCATGGACATCACGACTCACAACATTGATCCCGAGGGATCACATGCAATACCGAAGCTGACAATGTACGAGATGGAGAGATGAACTGGACAAATTTAGAAAAAAAAATCCTAGATATGGGACGTCCATGATAAAGAAATGTGGTGAATACTTGGGAAGGTTCATGTCCAACGTCGGACGTTATAAGGATGATTTAAATGATATGAAAAAAAAAGCAAATATCTCCCATACATCGCCAAATTTGCTACTTGTGGCCTAACTTCGCTCATACAATGATTCTAATGAAATACATGAACAGAAAAGGTTTATAAATTCCCTGATGATACTAAAAATAACATAATTCTTGTTTAAACGGGGATGAAATGTATTTCTGATTAAAATGTATCCAGCTAGTGACTGAGTTATCAAGCTTCTAAAAACGTGACTTCCGAGCCGGGTCAGCTCGTGCAGCTTTTAAGATTCATCTCATTGAATGTTAAAAACTGCAATTTCTCATCTTTCCATCTTCATTAGTGTCTGAGTTGTTGTGCTCATTTTTCATCAAGCTTCAAAAAGTATTACCGACAGGCACAGCCGAGTCAGGTCATATAGTTGTTCAAAATCCATAGGAATCTTCAAGAAACGTTTTATTAAATATCAAAACTTGCTGTTTTGGTCTTTATTAGTTTATGAGATATGAAGCATCCCACTGACCGTCGTGGAATGTCATATTACAGCAGAGTTTGTTTTTTTTCTCTCTTAGATATTCTATTTTTGATCTTTCATTGATTCCGTGAGGCTGAGGCCTTCCTTATAACAACAATGTACCTCATATATCCATGAAAAAATATTAAAATCTCATCCGTCAATGCTATTTATTGCGGAATGATCATCATATATATTTACTATACGAAACATGTATCATCATTTAATCATTTCCTCGATTTATCAATTTAAAAAGTTACTCAATGTCGTAAAAATCTTTCCACTCTCACGCTATATATATATATATATACATAGATGGATAGATAGATAAATATACATATGTGTGTGTATGTGTGTGTATATATATATATATATATATATATATATATATATATATATGTATATATATATATATATATATATATATATATATATATATATATATATATGAGTGTGTGTGCGTGTTTGTTTGTGTGTACGTATGTGTGAGACTCGTCTCATCGAATAATCGAATCAAGTATTGATACATACAACATTAGTATCATTTTTCCACCCACGAGAAAAAATGGATATTTTATTCCAAAAATTTTCACACTAAGAATCTCCGCTGAACCAAGATGGAACAATATTTTGTCCTGAAAGGCAGCAGTTATCATTGACTAATCGTACATTCTCTACACATAGTCTGGTGGGTCATTTTTTGATGATACTATGTGTCAGAAAAAGTTTTATCAAGAAAAAAAAACAAACCAAAAAAAAACAAAACATTTTTTCTCCTCCTTAGTGTTAAATATAATTTTATTAATATCAGGTATTTTTTAATTGTGTTCTGTCATTGAGCGTGCCATTTCTTTTTATTGGTTTGCAACATCAAGTGACTGACGGTGTCAAACATTAGAATTTGCTATCTACCCATCTTACCTCTTCCACGTTATAACAAACATGCCTATAATGTCCGTCGCTTTTTACAAACATTAAAATAGTTTTGCCTTTTTGCGTGAAAAAAGAAAACATTTTAAAAATAAGATGGAAGATCATTTTACCTCCATAGCAAGGAACATGTTTCAAACTGCTTCTGATAATTATCCTCTTAGATAATTATAATCATTAGGAAATATCAATTATATAATCAGCAGACGAAAATTGGCTAAAATTGCATGATGCGATTTTTAATTTGGTAAAAAGAAAAAGAAAACATCTAATCTGGAACGATAAAATTCTGTATAAGAGGACGAGATTCAAAAAAGTGAAAATATCTGTGCGTGGATAGATGAATCATCGTTGCCCGCACGATGCAAGAACTAATATACTCAAAAACTGACCAGAATCATCAAAAAGTGTATGTATAACTGATAGGTCTTTTATCTACATTTATTTTTTTAAAAAGACATTTCGTTAAAAATCATTTCAATGTCCTAGCACAAAATTCGGACATTGTTGGTCCAAAATAGAGCATAAAAGCCTTTGTTTTGATAAAGAAAAAAACGGGAAAAAGTCTTTTCAGTAGACGCTTATTTATGCAAATAATCGATGTTTGATCTCAAAAATGTGATAAGCACAGACCTTTATATCAACTTTGATGCTCTAAAGCAGATATTTTGAGAGAGATTATTTGAATTAAAAAAATTACACATGATCTCCAAATCCTCACCGGATTGGGTCATTAAATTACTTGCAGGGCCTTCATAAATACATTTTTTTTTAAATTTTTTGGTGCATGGTATTGAAAATGAAAGCAATTATTTTCTCACGAATATTTTTTTGGGGTAACCATATTTTTTAGAGGAAACAAGACTCGTGAAAAATGTTTTCCAACACCGTTTTTAAAGAAAATGTTTAGTCAGCGAATACACCGTAAAAACATTGCTCTGAAAATAAGCCTGTTGTGTACCAATATTCAGCGGTTGCTTCTTCTAATATTTACATCTTTCACAGCATTTTGTCATGTTTACTCTGTAGCCTTTAATATCCTCCGAGGCCTGAACAAGGGGAAGCATATTGCAGTAACCTCTAAGGATTCTCTGTTTTCCTCCTTTTTCACACATATAGGAAATTTCATTCGTCCCTATTTCACTAAATGAGCACAGCTATTGAAACTAACTGCATGCTTGTTTGTTAAATAGACGTCGACCAAAAAAAGGTGAAAAAAAATCAGTATGGAGGTCCGAATTGACACAACTAAATGATTGATAAATGCCCTCATGAAATATTCAGTTCAGAATAATTGATCATAGCTTAAAAGATATGAAAATATACTATCTGTATCAAGAACTGTCAACCAAAAATGTTGACATATCACCATAGGTTTCTGCAGTTTCTGGCTATCTACCCATGTTTCTATCCATTCATTTATTGTGAAGGTTCCCATTGCGTTAGTATAATATTATACATCATACGTATAGACCGAACAAAAGTGGTTCAAAGGCTGAAGATTTAGAGCCCCACGTCTTATTATGTCAGGAAAAAGAATGTTCAATAATCAGAAGGAAGAAAAATGAAGAATAGCTTTTTATGGGAGATTCAATTTACAATGGGAATTTGTGCTGAATTGGCTGCTAAGTTTATTACTGACGGTATGCGTTCTTTCTTAATGACCCAACAAATGGGGAAAACAGTAATGTATTCATTGATCATCCTCCTTATATTGTTTACGATTGATTCAAAGAAAGTATGCTGCCGAAAAACGTTGGTCAGGTGAAGGTTTTTGTTGCGAGCACAAAATTTAATGGAATTTTCTGATCTTCATGTAGATTAATAAGGAAGATTCTCACGACAATCTTTCATCAATGCTTGTTGCGCTCTAGCACAACGTTATTTTGACTTTTAAAGTTAACAGCATGAAATTCCGAGAGGCGAGTTGCCAGTTGAATTCCCATCGAAGCTAACAATATTGTTCTGAACCGACGCAGAGATTGGGTCGATTAATGATGTTATCACAAAAAAAAATATCAACACGAATAAGAAAGTTACTGTAAAGGTATTAAACTACTTAGTTCAAGAATATTGCTAAATACAACATTTGAATTCTTGTTCTATATTCATTTCTTTGCACCATCCTCCTGTAAATGTAAATTGAGGTTGTTTGTTTATACTCATTTCTTTAAACCTCTTCAGTAAGAAAGTGAAGGAAAATAAAATAACCTGGGTTCTTTGAGATTTTTGAAAATTGATATTGATGAAAGAGTTTTAATGAATACTAAACCAGAAAAGTGAGTAAAAAGTAAGTAAACAAAAATTGGGGAGGGATTTTTTTTTTTTTTTTTTGCCTGGGTTTATTGGATTGGATTTTTAATATCATCAACAGTAGTTGCTTCCCAATTTGCCACAATTGCTCACCAGGAGTCTTTTATAGTTTAAAATTGACACCAATCAGCAGTCACTGGGGGGGGGGAATCTGAGGGGAAAAGTAGCCGTAGCTGAATGCAATAGGAGGTTTATGTATATATGTTTGTATGTATATGCACATGCACGAGTGTGTGCGTGTGTGCAAGAGAGAGAGAGAGAGAGAGAGAGAGAGAGAGCTCGCGATTGGATATTCACTGTTTTTATGACTGTTTACTGACCGCTAGGCTACCAGACCTCAGAGTATAGGCATACTGCCACCGTCACAGAGCACATAACGGCTCATATTTTACGTCGTCTTCGCAGATGTTTCGGAACGTGCAAAAACCAGTATATTCCAACATCGTTTCCATCAATGAAAAGGCTTTTAGTCTCTTGGATAGCATTGTTAGCGCTACATAATATACTAGACTGCAATTAACGCACTTCAAGAGAAGGAATCATTATTATACCATCAAGGAAAGGAATATGATAGCTGTCATTTGGAAATTGTTCAAAGGCCTAATTCAAGCCTGATATTGATACCCGTTTTGGCTACAGGTTGACTAACCCAACTGTCTCCAACATTAGCAGTCAGTTGGGGTACTTTAACCCATAAATCAGAATAGGTATGGTTTAACACGATGAATACCGAATCACCCTTCTATTTGAGCTAATCTCTCACTCAGTTTCCAACCCGGGAAAAAATTTTTGAGTTCTATCCCGTCAATCCATGGTCCTGATATCGCATCATGTAGAGAAATTCTCCATACAGTTGTCAGACTCTGCGCATCAGAGTGATAATCCTGAAACATACTTTGGTTTGTTCAACATAAGAAGAAATAATGAAAGAAAAGAGAAAATAATTATTTACTTTTCATATAATCTGTCTGTTGGTAATTTCGCTATAAACAACTTTTCACAACTCCATTATTTTTTTCCAAATCGGTGTTCAGTTAAGTAGTTAACTGTTGCATGCACACTATGTTGATGGGTGTTGTCATGCATGAAGATAAGTTCCATACGTTGGCTGGTAGACTTGTTCATCGACAAAGCTATAGATTTTCCATCAAAATCAACTGGGAAGCCATTTTCCCCCTTCTTGTATATGCCGAGTTCCAACCAACTTCTCTGGTACAACTCCAACCGAAAACAAAACTCAGACTGCTTTACTGACAGTTCGATTCTACAGGGAGCTCCTCTTCCTTTGCAATGCAGCAAACAATTTATCCATCGTATCCATCAAAGATAGCTCGGCACTGGTCGGTGAAAAGAATATTTTTAAAAAATGGTCTAGCCCATTCAAAAAGTTCCGACTTGTGTTTTAAAGGCGGTTTGATATCGGAGATTACCCATTGTACTATACCAGGGAGAATTTAGCATCGTTATCTCGATATATTCCCACGAATGATTAGCAGAAAGAGTTTTTTGGCCTTTGCATTACCAGAAGCAATTTAGCTCAATGGTAAGAGCAACAGTACATTGGGACACCTAGCCTATAGGTGGCTGCTCCGATTCCAATAGACGCCTCCGTCATACATTTCCCATATAATAATTGAAGATC
This sequence comes from Thysanoteuthis rhombus, assembly GCA_963457665.1. Classification (NCBI taxonomy): domain Eukaryota; kingdom Metazoa; phylum Mollusca; class Cephalopoda; order Oegopsida; family Thysanoteuthidae; genus Thysanoteuthis; species Thysanoteuthis major. The sequence goes on along the minus strand of OY735199.1, from coordinate 84,534,893 downwards.
ATTTCAAAAAAAAGTTTCTGAATATCATAACACAACTTATAATCACGCACATTATAGAAGTAATATATATATATATATATATATATATATATATATATATATATATGTAGTAAATCCTGGCTATAACAACATTCGATGTATCGAATTTGGGCTACACTTAACTCGTTTATTGACCTCAGATGCACTGAAAAATTTCATTAAGGACTACATAGACATGAATCACGGATTTTCCGTAAAGAAACGTTTCCTAAGACACTAATTTTTACAATTGAAAGGTTTTTGGAGATGTTTTCACCAGCATAGAGAGCGTATAGTTTTTACTTTGCTAAATTGTTGGTGTCGCGATAGGGTTTTTTCGGCTTTTTTTTATAACAAAATTCATTGACAAAAAATATTGGATTCAAAGATAGCAGGGTATTCATATTGATAAGATGTGGCAGGTAGATTGGTTACAAGATATTTCTATAGGTATTTCCCAACACATTATTTCTCATATAACATGATTGCAGCAGCCCTTTTTTCCATTGTTAATTCTACTTATGTGGTCCAGGCTTAATGATAAATTCACAGGGTAAAAATGGGAGATCATTTCCGATAGATATATAAATTTAACATAATATGACAAAATGCACACACATGCATACACATGAACACACACACACACACACACACACACACACACACTACATATATTGCTCTTGTGATTAATGCTATATGGAAATAAAGCATCCCAATTTTAAAAAAAACTCAACTGGTAGAATTTGAAAATTAAAAAAGAAAATTTGCTGAATTTGATTCGCCAATAAAAAAAAAAAAAGCCATAGATTTCCAGCACTGTACTTTTCACTGATTCACAAACAGATTTAATAGATTTGAGAGACAAAAGATTGTTGAATGTCGATTGAGAGAATAGTGTATTTTTCTGCTGTTTCCTAGAAATTGACGAGCCCAGATGAATGTCTAGTATTTTAAATCATATTTGATTTCGGAAGTACTCTCCATTTGGAAGAATGACTCATATTTTTAGCCATGCAATTTCACTGTGCATCCACGCCGAATAAGAGCGAGGGAGAGAAAAATCATTTCGAATGTAATTTTAGTGACCTAAGATTCCACACATTGACAATTCTCTAGAAAGGAAACCATCAGAATCCCTGAGTAGAGTATATATGTATGTATTGCATGACCCGATATTGTGCATAAGTCGACCCTTGATGTATAGTCACTACATTTTTTATTCATTTTTTGAAGCAATGGTTTGCATATAGTCCTTCTCATTTAATTCCATGTCATGTATTGGTCGACCTTTTATATATGATCATGAAATCATCAATTTATTATATGCTTTTTCGAAGCCAGGGTTATCTCCAATATTTAGGTTTTTCAGCCTTATAGATTTATTATGTAATTTTGTATAGGTCAATACAAAATTTGATCTCACAGATCTGGTCATGAAAACTCAACCTATACACCAGTACATCAGATGCCCAAAGTCGAGGGGAAAAAAGTAATTTAAAACTTGGACTGTGTGATTATTTGTTTTAGTGTTTTCCCCCTTTGTTCTGCTTCTACTTATTTGTTTTTTCGTTTGTTAATTGTTGTTTCTTTCAAAAACTTATTTCCCAAAACGCCAATAGTATATATGTCAGCCTGTAATGTGTGCTCCCCATTAGATCTACTGTTTATGCAATAAATCTGCCATTGGTTCTCAGGATTCTGGCGTCAAGCAAGATAAAGCAACAGTGAAATAATTTAAAACAGTATAATTTGAAGCGTCAATCTTTCAGTGTAGGGAAAAAAACTTAATTGTATTACGGCTCTAGTTAATCATTCAATAGAAAACATCATTTGACCGAAAATGTTTTGTAGCATGCCTGATATTGGTGAACAATTACGAGTTCAGAAAATTGGATGATCAAATGATGACTAAAAATTATTCATTTTCGAAAACTAAGTATGAATCTAGCTGGACATAACCTTTTTTTTATTGGAGGGGATCCAAAATATTTAGGTAATTAGATAGGTATATAGATACGTATAGAGTCAGATAAACAGGTATATTGACGGCATGAAAGTCAGTCAGCCAGTATCACTTAAAAATTGAAGAAACCTATGTTGACTTATACACTGTTTTGCTAAGCTGTTGACAGTTTCAGATAATCCAGAAAAAATATCTTCATGGGTAGGGGTCGAATAGATGGGTGCACTATATAAACCAGCTTAATTTATGATTCGAACGTATCGTTTTTTTCCCCAAGACTGATATTAACTTTGGCTGTAATTGTTAGAAAAAATGTGCATCGGCGCCGACGTGACTAGTATACCAAGGCAATTCCCGCCCTCAGACCTTAATTGTGGTTTTGATATCGCACGTTTTTCAGTCATATGGGTTGAGGATCAGAATACTTCAGCTCTAAACAAATACAATTCTTGACATTAATGATTATTTAAATCAGCAGGTTTGTCGTTTGGGAATTAGCTTAAAATTCAGGGGAAGATTATGGCTGACATCCTGGAGCGGAAAGACATTACAATACAGACATTAGCACGGAGCAGTCTGTAATCTGGTCAAATAAAGTCTTCAGGATAGTGGAAAGACTTTTTTTTATCTCTCCAGATAATTCATTTAGTGACATATATATATATATATATATATATATATATATATATATATATATATATATATATATATATATATATATATATATATATGTATGTATGTATGTATGTATGTATGTATACATAATACGAAGTAATACAATGCAAAATGCAATGTGATGGGTTTATCTCATAAAGTGCTTAATACATTCAAGCATTTAGTCGATTTACCGTAAAGTATAATGAAATAAGGATGCCCAACAAAAACGCGTTTTTGTTTTTACCCTGTTTGGACTTCTTCAGGTGAATGATTCTGTTCATTCTAAATTCCTATTTTGGACATATTTAAAGATGTATTTATTTTTCCAGCTTCTCTCTCTTTACTAGATTCATTTCTGACACCATCAAAGAATCATACAATAGTTTGTGGTATCTAGTGATTTTGGGTTCTCTTCAATGTTTGTGTTTAGTTGGTTAAAACTTGTTTAAATGTATGTAACAAATGAATTTAATTTTGAGGGTGGTTTATGGATGTTATTACTGTTTTAACTATATAAAATCATGATTTTCAATGGAATTTCTGTACTGGTTTTGAATCCAACTTGAAATTCCAGTAATCTTTTCATTTCTTCACAATGTGTTTTTGTCAATTATTTCAGCGTCTCTATCTCCTACAATTAGTGTCATTTTGGTACAGTCCCATGTACAGTCAAAATAAGTTATATAGGCACTAGAAATACTATTGTATGTCAAGTTCAAACGTTCGTAAGTACATTTATCAGAAAAAAGACTTATAGTGAAACAATATATCTTTCTTTAATATGAAACTGCAATGATATCATATTACCAATAGATTGTTTGGTTTCCTTTGTCCCTCCGCAGATAAAAACCATCCTAATTTCTTTTCACAACTTCCACTCTCTTTCACTTCGGCTTACCAGTCAAGATAAACCGAGTCAATTGCCAGCTAAACATCAGCACACGTTCGGCTCTAACAAAAAAATCACCACAAAGACTGTGTAACCCTTTTTCTTCAAGTTTTTGAGTACATTTTTGTTTGGCTTAGGGTTTCTTGGCAGCTTGGTTTTAAGTAATATGACTTGATGTTAAGCGTACTTTTTGCCCATTGATAAGTAACCAGACGCCGCGTTACGTGTTCAAAATATAGCAATTCCACCTACGTCCATGTATCACTTTTCTTAGCATAACAGAAAACACACAATCAAATAAATGAAAAAAAAAACAATCGGTAATTATTTGTAAAGTATATTTATTAAGTTGAATACGGTTCACTTTGAGTGATTTTACATTGAACAGTTTTTTCCCCTACACAAAGCGTCTTCGTCATTTGTACGTGTAGTTGTTTGTTCCTTACCCACGAATTCACTGTCTGAGACTCTTTCAAAATTAGGCAGCGTGACAGTAACCAGATAAGTGTATTTTCTTTTCTATTTATGGTGATTGAAAGTGTCGGCCTGGACAGGTTTTGTCAATTACAATGCGGAACCATTCACCTGGAAGAATAGACACAAAGTTATCTTCACTAGAACGGAGACAAGGTGAGATACTCTTTTTTGAGGAAACAATATTTAGACAGATGCTTTAACAAAAGAGGGAGGAAAAGAGTTGTCTCCACCGGGAATTCTTTTCAATTTGATGTCCGTCAACACTTCAGACACTATTGGACTGAATCTAATACAAATTCTAAGACACAGCTACGTTAAAATCTCTTTTGAAACTTGAAAGGAGTAAAGACTTTTTCTTGTATACTTCAAGCGTGTATTTACTTTCATGGGCTACCTTATTCTTAGGTCCAGAACTAAGTTCCGGCAATGCACAGGGTGCCAGGCCATTAGGGGGTGCATCTCGTACGTCTGAATATGAATTCAAATACTAATGTAAAAATACAAAAATACCCTGTTGTGATGCCAGATTTTTTTTTATCAATATAAGATATTTATATTTTAGAAGGGCGTTTACGTTCAGCTGGTCTGTTGTGCTACAGACCCTGAATAGGGCCTGGTTGTTCTTATTTCTTGATGCCTAAAATTTCAATCATTAGAGGACAACTTGGAATTCATTCCTAATATGTATATTTTCTTCAAAAACATTACACAATAAAAAGAAACAGTTCTTGTCCCGACATTTTACTTATATTAATCCTTAAATAAAAAGAAGCATGAAACGATTCTTGAGACGACCATCACAGGCCAACAAAATAAAATAGACAACCTAGTTTTATTATAAATCGGGCAATTTCCCGGGATAAAGCACAGCCTTAGGGATTTGTCTATTATTCTTTCGCTCCACTGACTTTTACTGTCCAATTGATGATGTACATAATAGTATCATTTTTTGAATGAAGCATCGTCAGTATTCAAGAAAATATTACTGGTTTTTCTTTTCATCGAATATTGTTTTTTTATTTTTTACACAATCAATTATAAGTTGAATGATTCCTTTTATTTTTCAAACCTATGATTTCATGCAGGGCGTTAAACGGTTTCCTTAAGTCACAAATAGCATGTATATATTTGTAAAATGCACTTATGATATCCCTTCTTGTATGAGTTTCATATGATGCTTCGTTTGATTTAAAATATACTTTTCATTTTTTAGATTTCATCTCAGATTAATTTCGGGAGAAATCGTTTTCTTTAGATTTTCTCCATCCAAATTTGGACTTGGAGACCAATTGTCAACCGAGGTCTTACTCAATTGTACCATCTTACAGAAAAATTCTAGGGATTATAGACATTTGGTGTTAGTTAATAATTGCATTTGATTTCCATAATTTCACATAATATTTTTCATGGGATGGATGACCTTAGCTCCTCCTGATAAGTGATCCAATTCTATGCACAGTGTCAAGAGGGACACAAATCATACCAGGAAGATTTATATTAACTTCATCGTAAGAAAAAAAAGATGCAAAACTACGAAGTCAACATGTCTTTTGTATGTTGTCAAAATAGAAAGAGAAGTAATAATATCGAAGTGTCCAAATACATACATTGCAGCTGCATTCAACGCATTTCCCAATCCATTCATGTTCGAACTATCATTTCTTTAGCTTTTTAAAGCATTCTTAATCATGTTAACAGTTCTAGCAATGTTACAATGTTGAAAGCTTCTTCACGGAATCAATCGAATCAAAACTGAAATCATTCATTTACGAAGAGACAAAGGTTTGACAATGGGGTAATCAGGACCGACTGATGTAGTGGCTGGTAAGAAAAGAAAAATTAGTGGTTCGTTGAGAACAATAAAACATTCAAGTAGGTCGGGCAAGTGAGTTTTGTTTTAAAGGCCCAAAATACGTGACGATAGATACAGCAAGACCTTTAATATGGAGAAGAAAGGAGTAATTGAAAAAGTTTACTATCGTTGAATAGTAGGAAGCGCCTGAAGTAGACCTGAAGTGATGAACGTGATGGAATCATATGGAAGGACTGTATGTATGAAGGCATAGCTAAGCTACGTGCTAATTGACTGAGGAGAAGCGAATAAAAAAGACTTGAATCTTCGGTTCTGCGTTGAGCAACCTTTAACTGCTGGGTGAGAAGCCTGACAGACTGCAACTGACGGATAGTGGGGGTTGGAATTAAAAAGTTGGGGGGAGAAATAGAGGACGTACAATGAGGACTACAGTTTCCTTTTACCATATAGATTTAATCAGCATCCCCAGTAAACCTTGTTAAAAAGATAAATTGAACATTGGATCTCAATGATATATATATATATATATATATATATATATATATATATATATATATATATATATATATATATATATATATATATATATATATATATACACACACACACACACACACACACACACACATACACACACACTACTGAGTCAATCAAAAATGCCTTGTATTCCTATTCTCCAGAGTGGCGCTAAAAAAATCTATTATCCCATCCAGTACCACGAGGCAGGATTGAAACCAAGAGGCCGGTATCCTACTGCTGAATTTAAACGATATATTCATTTTCATTAAATCTTTCATCCACCAGAGTGCTCTATTCCTATGGAATATACCTTCCAACTTAGAAATAGAGCACCCAGGTTGATGGGGAATACGTGCGTGAATAGATATTTTGCTTACATTCAACCTTACTGACCGTCAAATTTTCTGTGGAATTCTGCAAAAATGTTTTTCTAATAGATGATCTACCTTGAAATAAACTTTCACGATAGCGATTATACGATATTGATGTATATTCTTCACTCTCTCCCCCACACGCCACCTTTTTTGTGTTTTCAAGCACTTCCATTGCTCCATGGGGGTAGCCCCCATCGTGGGGTATCACCGGCGTAATCAGTCTGGAACAACCCTAATGATTCAGTTGATAAATTATCGATAACTACTTTGTCAAAATCGATATGGGACTATAGATATCGATTGAATCAATATGGATAATTTGATGGGTAACTTTTCCAATCGCGCACACTCATACAACAACTTAAGCTCAACCAAAATATGGCCGATCGTAGATACGCCTCGAATAGAGTTTATGATAATAAGTGAAAGGATTTAACATCATTGCTTATCTATTGCAGAATAAAATTTCATCAACTAATTGTAATCTCACTGAGGAGAATCCGTTGTGTAAGTCATGTTTGGTCCAACGTTGCTTCAAAATTGAACAGGTAACGACAGGAAGTAGTAAGTGCATCAATCGAGAAAATAGAAGTAATGTATCAATGCAATCAGTGGGAATATGTAAGTTGTTCATAAAAGATTCTCCCTGCATGGAGGTTTTCAGCATGATGATGATGATCATCAGCAGCAGCATCATCGCAATCTTCTTCTTCTTCTTCTTCTTCTTCTTCTTCTTCTTCTTCTTCTTCTTCTTCTTCTTCTTCTTCTTCTTCTTCTTCTTCTCCTCCTCCTCCTTCTTCTTCTTCTTCTCCTTCTTCTTCTTATCCTTCTTCTTCTTCTTCTTCTTCTTCTTCTTCTTCTTCTTCTTCTTCTTCTTCTTCTTCTCCTCCTTCTTCTTCTTCTTCTTCTTCTTCTTCTTCTTCTTCTTCTTCTTCTTCTCCAATTCCCCAGACAGGGCAGGACTAGCAAGAAAGAGACAACGAAAGTATTCGCACACTTGTGGGTTGTGCAAACAGTTTAATGAAAGGAAAGTAAATCAAGTTGCGTCCATTCTACCGGAACATAAGCCGGACACAAGTTGATGCATGGTTGTATTAGGTTTTTTCAAAGTGATCCTTTGATCAGAAACATTGACTTGTTTATAACGTGTTTATTCCCAGACAATATCCTTCGATGTATACGAATGACTGGAAATGTTATTATGTGATGATATAGTGTCGGTCTATCAGTTGTCTGAAGGTTGGAGAATTTTTTCTGAATTCAGAAAAACAGTCAAGTGTTGAAAAAAACAGTGCATAGAGTGCTGATCAATGGAGATATATACGTTATTACCAATGTGTATTTATACATCTTTCATCAACCCTATGTGATGAATGGGTTAAAATCACTTACTTATATATCTTCCAACATTTGTGCGCGTGTGCATGTATATATAAATATATATATATATATATATATATATATATATATATATATATATATATATATATATGTGTGTGTGTGTGTGTGTGTGTGTGTGTGAGTGTGCGTACGTGTGTGTGTATAAACTCTAATTACTTAACACATTAGTGCAATCATGTACTTGATACACGCATATGTATATATATATAGGATGATTAAAATGGGATCACAGCAAATGGATGTCATTTTATTATAATCTAACTTACACCTATCCTCTTTTCTGTGAACAGGCTTTCTCGGCAGAATGAGAAAAAAATGATTAATTTGTAGTAGAGACCAAAGAGTACGTCATAATTAGTTGTTGGTTCTGTCGTCTATCCAGGGTTTAGGCATGTTATGCACCGTATCGAATTCTCATACCGGGGGTTTTCAAACATTTCAGAAGTATGAGTATTTCCTGGGAGTACAACGGCAACGACGGACGCCCATTAGCAGTTACAGGAAATTAGGCAAACATTGATGCAACGCACGACTCATCCATCAACAGTTTCATGAAGTCTCACCACCACCACCACTTGGATGAATCTTGATTGACAATCAGTGCCACTTACTATGGCAAGCTAATACCTTGAATCATATATGTGCAGCATAAACTCACAGATGAATATATGTAAAGTGGGCATTCGCGTGAATTTCTCAATCAGAAGTGTGAACACCCCCACTGCAATATATCAACCACATTTGGTTTTCCAACAAGTTTAATATCTATGGTGCAATCAACAACCAAAACAATCTTTATTCTCGGGTCTGAACACCCACATAATACTGCCTCCCTGGCATTCAATGCCAAGCATTAGTTATTTGGTCCTTACTTGTTCGAAGAAGATGGTTTGAACATCATCATCAAAGTTGAACAGCACTGCGAAGTGATCAGGCTGTTCCCCAATGGCCTAAGTGTAGCTCTCACTCCAGCCTAGCTTAGTTTGGACTGGTCCATGTAGGTTGGGGGCGACCTTATATTGCACATGACACTATTGTCAGTGTATGTCAGCAATTCCAGAACAACCTCCTTGCACTTGACAAAGAAGAACCAATGTCACCTAGGGATTTGCGTCCGCTATAAACCTGACACAAAGATTCAGCTAAATCTGAGTGTGACAAGAGCTGATGGAGATCACGACTCACACCATAGATCCAAATAGATCATATGCGTAACTGAGGCCATTGAATCATTCTATACGTATTAGTTTGTTGTTTTTTTGGTGGGGTGGGGGGATATTAATGCTGCAATCAGTCGCAATTAGATATGTTAAAGAATTTACGACAGAAAGGTGCAATATCTCTGACAGTGCCATCATAATGGAAGATAACTGCGCATTGATCGATACAAAAAAGTGATTACTTCTTACATTGCCCAGCCTCCTGTGAAATTCCATTGGATTTTGTTGAGACTTTCAAGAGATATCACGTGGACTGGCAAAAGCTTCAGGAAAATTTTAGCGGTGTACACAACACAGGAGGATTATTCAGTGCCTACCTATACTGTAAATTAAACATACTTCAAGAAAGAATTTTTTGTGGGGGACAAATACTATATTGGTTCAGTCTGCACGTGCAACACATTTGTTGATAGAGAACCGTATTACTTGAAGACCAAACAAACCTATGCTGATTGTTTTGAGAGTTTCAGTTTAATGTTCTGTGTGACCTCTTCAACGGCGTGGCCATACAATTTTGGAACACATCTAACATTCAAGATGTCAATATGAAAATGAGATAAAGAATTTGACAAGATTGTTTATTCAGGAAAACTACTGGATTTTATTTCACATGTTTCGCCTTTCATATGATGAAAATGAATGAAAAACGAGGAACAATAACAATTCAGCATGTAAAACCATTGTTTACTGACTAGTGTGGTGTAGTTTGATTTCTGTGTAGCGATAAGATTGTTTAGTTTTGAAGGAAAAGAGACTTTGTGTCCACGTGATTTTGCACCGCACGATGATTCCATAATGAAATGGAGAATATACACACCAAGTAAGAGTGAGGACATTGAGAGAAAACGAACATTGTATGAACAACACACGAATGTTTAGACTAACAAATAACAGTACAAGACTGGATGGAAATGCAAGTAAAGAATAATTGAAACGATCAACCTTGGAAAGAAGAAAAGGTCAGTTTAGTTTAGTTGATCGTTCTTATACATTAAAATGAAACATGAGAAAGGAAGATTACTTACGGAAACCCTTGATATTACGTATGTAATGTTGTTTTGTTTATCCACTGAACAGAGCCTGATTAGAAGTGTCAATAATTGTGAGTTGTGTTTTTGACCAAGCTAGATTGTCAAAAAGCAGTTTGTTCAGGTTTACATGCAAGACCGGGGCAATGATAAGTGTTTGCTCTACCGCCAAAAATAAGATGAATATAGGAAAAAACCAGAAAAATGAGAGAAATAATTGCAGTGTTTGCAGGGAGTATCCATAAACCTCTTGTGGGACCTCCAATGATATATTCACAACCGAAGGGAACTACATCTGTCCCAAATTTAGAAAGAAGCAGAGGAAAAAATCATCTTAGAAGCCAGAATAAATGAGCAGGTAATTATGTGTGTTCAGGGCTTTCATCAGGAGTATATGGAGGAAGTAATGTTTTTTTATAGAGCTAAATTTACAGTTCCGTTCATAAAGATAATATTCAGCGACTTTCATGCGTAATTTTAGGTAAAAAAAGGGTTGCTATAACTGTGTGAAGAGCCTCAACACAGCACTAAACCCTCTTTGCATGAATCCTAAAATATCTGGTGAATGTCAGCATACTACAATAGCTCATTGTTTGGTCCATCATTATGCATGTACACACGCATGAAGATATTTCTTCCACTGGACTCAGATTAGTATGCTTTCCTGTAAATCATTGTATTGGGAGTGTTTTTTTTAACATTTAGTATTTTTACGTCAATGAAAACTAATTAGCTACTGATTCTATTACATCTTCTTGAAAACCATTTTACCTGGCTTGATTTGGCTTCCCACCTGCAATATCTTTCAGAATCTTCACAACAATCATCACAGAATTTTTCATACCTTTGCCAACAGCGATCAATAAAAGTCGGTATACATAACACGAGAGACTATGTCACGACAATCAAATTCATTGAAACTTCTCTGATTACCCTGGAGGCACCTCTCGTTGTTACGATTTCAGAATACTGGTCAGTAAAACTAATGTCAAACTGATAACAATATTATTGGACATAATTCGCTGCCAACACATTATTCAATCGATCTCCCACTTTGTTCGAATCGTTAGAGGAGTACTGAGCAGTAACTAGCCTTTCCCGGCAAAGTATGCTTAAAATTGAATGATATATTCAGATACTTAAGTCAACGCATTTTCCCTTCTCAATAATTTATTGTATTGATTCACGAGTGCTATGGATTCATAAGTATGTTAACGAACAAATGTGAACGTCGCCTTTCCTCTAATGTATATAAATAACAATTCAAATTAATATTGGAACTCCAATACATATTTCATGGTTTGCCAAATATTCGTATTCATGTGAACTACATGTATGTATATGCAAAGATTAACATGTATACCTATATACTTACGTGTAAAATCAAATGCCATTTGCAAACAGACAAATACATGTGTGGGAAGATGCACTCATAGCCACTTATCATTATTATGTCCAACATTCAGAGTTCCACGAGAGCACTAGCTATCTATCTGTCTGCCTATCTATTACTGTCAGTCTGATCACACCTCCCTGTCAATTCAAATAATGTCCAACTGATTAAATTACGAGTCCATGCATATTTCCCTTACAATGATATACGTATATTTATTCACGGATGCTACCAAATCAAAGGTATGTATACAAACTAATGTAAACTTCGAATTCCGTTTATGCTTACGTATGAAAATTTTGATTAAGACTGGAACACCGATACATATTTCATGGTTAGCCAAATAGTGGACTACATTTGTATGGATAACTACATTTACATGACATTTATATACATGTAAATACAAGAGTCATTGGTCAATGAATAGATACATATGTAAACGATGCACTTAAGAACCTATATCATTAATAACTCAACTAATACTAAAACTATCTATCAATCTATATAGCTGATCAAACGACCCCCAAATATAAAGAAGGATCAAAACTAGCACATAGATATTACACAAATACATGCATTTTAAGTTCCAAATCAATACGTCAGGTCGAATGGCTAAAAGTTTTTTATGTTTTTTTTTTTTTAGTAGATATGCCCAGTTGTGTGCCTTAACTAGGGATGGTTGAAATATCTATAAAATATCAATGAATAGAAGTGGGACCACTGTGATTACGCAGCTTGTAATCTTTGGACATTTTCAAGGGTTTGGTCAAACGGATTCAATTAAATATGTAACGGAATGACTTGTATTATTTCAATCAAATGACGTGAAGGGCCACATAAACTTCAAAGATTTAGTTAATCGATTTGAGGAAGTTAAGACATTTCCAGTTCTCAGGCCAAAGTCCAATTCTTGCAACCAAAGTTGTTAAGGTTACAGCTAGTGGTCCATAACTAGTAGGGAATGACAGAAAGGGAGAAATACTTTTTTTTCGTACCGCCCGAGTTGAAATCCCTGTAAATATGTGGGTGATGAAGAAAAGAGTAGAACAATATAGAAGTACAACAATGATAGAATTTAAGAAGTCCCCAACTGCTATTCAATAGTGATAGAATATGACTCTAATCGTATGGTAAATAAAAGGAATGGTTCTAGCACATAAACACCTCAGGGGGATTTGTTTACAAGACCATGTGCATGCAAACATCTCATTCTGGAAGCAGGACGAAATAAAACTTGTGGGACAAGCAAAGACTAAAACATCTATGTATGTGATATGTAGCTTCTCGTTTCCTCCTCTCTTTCTCCTCTCGCTACATGTTTAATTCATATTCAGACTTCATGTGGCACCTCACTTTCCGTTGTTCATTTCAATCTTTACAAATTTCAGTATCACAACGAATTTTTCAATCATTCATAATCACAAACTACGTGTTCATATCGATTCTCCTATTTAAACACCCATAATTCTCCATCCATTACTACTCTTTAACAATGTATGGTGGTAATTATCATTAGTACTATCTTTCTTTCCATAATTTACCGATGATTAGGCGACCCTTCTTAAAACCTCGATATTGTGATACTTGATTCATATGAAATACGAATTTACCGTTTCTTACGGAACACCATCCTGCATAACAATGGTGCTGTTTTTTTTATCTACATGTATGATAGAAACATGATCACAAAACAGTCAATTATTTTGCTCAATTCATAGTCATCTTTGATGGCAGAAAATACAAGCAAAAACTGAAAACATATCGCCCATTTGCCGGTAGGTATGAGTTCGTACCATTGGAGGTGGACATTTGTCTTGATTAGCACAAAAGCAGCGAAACTCATCCAGCAAATATACTCAGAGCTTACGACGAGCAGTGCCAAACCACCTGGCTCTTCTTGCATATAACTATGACAAACACCTACAATCTTAACATCAACACACACACACACACCTATATATATATATATATATATATATATATATATATATATATATATATATATATATATATATATATATATATATATATATATATATATATATACAGTTGGATTTGAAGATATTGTGGTTTATATTGGAATAATATTTCGCCTAAAAACGATTCTCCAAGATGAATTGAACCTCGAGGAATTGAACGAGATGAAATCTTGCTGTAAGTACAACCATAATCATATCTATTCCAATTCTAATCATGAATGGGAACCGACTGTTCTTGTTTGGATGAGCTATCCAAAGTTAAAAAACCAGTCAAATTATTCAGCAGCTTTTAATGTATGAAACATCTAAGTTCCGTTTTTTGAAGATATTTTATGAGATCGTGGTTTCAACTAACTATAACGCCGTACGTGTGATGTTTGGCTACAGGTTGGCAGACATTTTTTTTGTTTGTAGGACCATCCCATTGTTGCCTGCAAAAGCTTGTAAATTCACCTTGATCTGTTCTTTTCCTCAAAAGCTAGGGAAGTCTTTTTCAAGAGAAACGGTAGAAATTGAACGGGATCAGCCTCTGCTTGAGTTTGGAGTTAGCTAATGAATGCCAGTGCTCTTCGTCACATGAAATTTCACATCAATCCACTAGCAAGTTGCAACAAGTATATTTGAAAGGAAAATTCAAGTATCTTCATCGATCAAATTCCTGCGGCTGAAAATTCTTCCTTTTGCGATTGATGAGTTTTTTACCATTTGATTAACTTGGTCGTAACGGAAGTAATCATTACGGGGAGAGAAGTAGTATTTATGATACCGCTCAACATTTTCACTTAGTTTGAGAACGGAGATAGTTACTGGCGTGTTACATACATTTGATTAACAGAATCTCAGAAATGCTAAACTGTGTCTCTGTCTAACATTTTACTCTCCGTGAAAAAATAATTCTCATCATCTATTTAGCCATAACAATCAGGTTGTTCGTCTACGAATCTGACTGAAGGAAACCGGCTGCATAATCTAGCTCGGTGACGTCAACAGAATCATTGGATCTAGTCGAATGTAACAGACTACTTGCTTCATCTATAATGTTTGCATCCTATGCAGAATAGGATGCGATATTTGATTGGCACCTCATATGCAGCATTGGGTTCTAAGTCCGTCCGTCCCCATGTAAGCTAGACGTAACGTGCAAACATTTGTTAAATACACACGCATTAAGAGGAAATGGTTAGTGTTGTACGAGAAAAAATCATGATATTAATTAGTTTTGCAAGGTAAAAATAGGAAAAAAGAACTCGTGTTTCATGAGAAACAGTGAAAGTACAGTGGTAAATATTTTGGGGATACATCCTTGGATTCGTCTTTATTTACCTTCCAGCCAAATCATTATTACCTCTGCCAATGGAGTGGGGAAGGTACATGCATTACTCTATGTCTTCTCATACGTTGTCAAATTTCCCCTTTGTTCACACGATATCTCTCAAAGTACTGAATTTTTCCTAGTTGATTTTGTCATGGTATGGGCAATATACAGCAAAAGAACTGAATCGTTGTTGGAATGGATGTATGCAGGAAGAACTCCCACGTTGTAGTTCAATACACATTACATCATCATTAGCGCATGCCTGTTTTCACGATGTTTCCAAAAGTTCACAATGAATTTCAATGGAATTCAGAGGACAATGAATGCATGATTGAACTTTGGGATGGATTTATTTGAAATTATGATGAGAAACATCAAAATAAAAGTAGTAAGATAAAGATGATGATCTTAGCCCAAAGTCGTAGGTAATTTGGCTTAACATACATTATGACTGAGATAGATAGATAGATAGATAGATAGATAGATAGATAGATAGATAGATAGATAGATAGATAGATGGACTGATAAAAAGGTTATTTATCAATTGAATGAAGTCTATCTTGAAACTTCATCACTAGTAATTGATGGGAATATCATCAAACACACCTAATCACATACTTCATCGTAGACATTTATCGATTGAATTGAAAAACAATAGGCCAAAATTGTACCAAATAGCTTGGCAGCAAGTGGAGCATTGGTAGTTCTGCAACATGAACACTGGCCCAGAGTTTGTAGTAATTTCTCCAAGTATTTCTCAGGTAACAGTTTTCGAAATTCTCTCAAAAGACAATCTTAATAAGAGTTCCGAATTTGCAATGCTTATTATGTGGACAAAAACACGTTAATTTAACATAAAACCCCTTCGAAAAAATCTGGTGATTTTTAAAATTCTATGTATGTTTCTCAAATTCTTTCATATAAAAGGATGCATAAGTGTTCCTGCATTCCCGATATATATATATATATATATATATATATATATATATATATTATATATATATATATATATATATATATATATATATATATATATATATATATATATATATATATATATATATATATATGCACGTGTGTACAAAAAGTTGTATTTGTTACCATTAGGTTAGCATTTCATAGATGTATCATGTTTGGTGGTTCTCAAATGCAGTTGTCTCCACAGACTGTGGTAAACACCTTTATTAGCAGCATTGAATCCAGAAAAACGAGCCCCAGGTGTTGAAAGCACATTATTTTTGCGAAGAACATCGGAATAGAATGGAACGTAAAGAGTAGTTATACCCGATAGCAAGTAAAAAAAAAATGTACAGAATGTCCTTACACAGACATCAATGTCCATGGACGCATGCACACACACACACACGCACACACACACACACACACACATATATATATATATATATATACACACATATATATATATATATATAGGTTGTGTATGTATGTGTGTGTGTGTGTATGTGCATGTGTGTCTGTGTCTCTGTGTGTGTGAGTGTGTGCGTGTGTGAACATCAGTCTTTGAATAAAACTATGAAAAGTAAAATTTGAGGGTGGAACGCTCTTGTCAATCGATAGAAACTCTCAAATGACCAATATCTTTCAACTGCAGAATGAAAAGTTATCGATGGTAAAGTAACCACAAACTACATAAGCGATTTATCTTAAATGTATATTGCAAATTTAACTCACCACTAAAAAAACTAATACGGGTAGATTTTCAAAAAATAGAAAAAAAAATTTCTAAACATAATAAATTACATTTTAAAACTTTGAGCCCTTTAGCGCAGCCTGTGAAATATATATATATATATATATATATATATATATATATATATATATATATATATATATATATATATATATATATATATGTGTGTGTGTGTGTGTGTGTGTGTATATATATATATATATATATATGTGTGTGTGTGTGTGTGTGTGTATATATATATATATATATATGTGTGTGTGTGTGTATATATATATATATATATATATATATATATATATATATATACTTATGTATAATTGGATGGATCAAAATTGTGCTGGCAGTTTTGTTTGAGAGTTTCTAACAAATATTCCCTTGACATCGGATGAGAAATTTAAAATGTTATCTTCGATCAATGCCGTCAGTCTTAAACCCTGCCTACCCAACGTTCTCCCGAACCCTCTTCATTATTTTCCCTGTCTTCCAAATCAACCCCACCGTGATCTCTCCACTTTCTTTTCTCTTGGGTTAGGTAAACGTAATTGTGCCCTATCCTGCAGTATGCAAGGCTGACGTTATTGAAAAACCTGGAATGAATAACAATGCTCTCCGTCTCCAAGGACAGTGTAGAACAGGGTTGTCAATATAGCACTTTTCAAGCTACTTCTAGTTTCTTTCCTCATACATTTAGCTCCTCCATGTCTATATCCAGGTTTTGCTCCAACTAGAGCTCCTTTTGAATTTATCTACATTTTTAGAATTATACATACATGTTCTCATCTATGGAATGAGTTGCAGCTATCGAGGGTGTGGATATAATCTATAAAACACTGTATAAAGATTTGTTATCTAATTGAAAAGTGAACACATTTGATAATTCAGTCATATAAGCTTGTGCCCTGTTGCAATTTCGTTTGGCTCTTTTGTGGGGTGGGGGTATAAACTATTCGGTTCGGCAGGAGTTACATTTTTTGAAATCTTGACTTTGTCACAGCAGTTAATTTTTTTAATGTGTAATGCAGTGGTGCAATTTATTTCAACAATTAATAATAAAATTTTCAAACGATCATTTACTTACATCATATTTTTCAGTTGTTTTTATAGCAACATTCCTGGGGCCGTTATTGTTACGTAGCAATTGCAGCGATAAAAAAAAAACTTTCAGAAAAGTTACTATATAAGTGAATAGTAGCATGACTTAGTCAAGTCGATAATGATGATTTATGATACTAAATCTAACGAATAACTATCATAAAATAATTGCTCTATGAACTAATCAAGCAACTGGCACTTTTTGGCTATTTCAAAATATTTCTTTAGTGCCGAACGTCTCCACCAGTCCGGCACCTCTGCATATGTAAGTTTTGATTTACAGCGAACAATCATTGCTGGAGTTGGACTGTGTTTCTATCGGACGTGTTTTATCTTGAAGAGGGGGTCAAAGGGTTTGCTGAGATCAACAAAAGTCATCCTCGTTATGAGAGACTTTCCGAAACAGATAACATAAAAACATATTTTTATATGGCAGTATTTATTACTTCTCCTCTGCTGTTGCACTTTCCATTCTGGTAAGAATATGTTTTATGACCTAAATCCATGACTGCGATTTCAAACAATGAATTTATGGATTTTCACTCGTGTCTACTGCAAGTCTCCCACTTGAAATATTTCCTTGATTTCAATGAGTCTTTTTTCTTTATTCCACGTTAACAATGTTGCCATTTCATGTTTCTCATTGTTTATGGGTTAATAAAAAAAAAAACAACCATAGTATACGACATCTGTACCGATCTTATCTATGGCTACATCCCTATTTGCGTTGTGAGAGTCAGATCAATCTTCAACGTGAATTGCCTCAAGTGCGTATCATTCCATCATAAATCATGCCAGTTTTTCTAGCCCAAATATCTCTTAGTTAGGAAGATGGGATAAAGTAACAACCATTAAGACATGGCAGATGTTTTTCTGCTTCATCCTGGCCCCTTTCTCTCCTGTACAGCACAGAAATTACTATCGAAAAGGAATATACATTGTTTTTGGGTGACGTACCAGAAAATACCAAAATTGTAAGTAGGAGTAAACGTTTGGTTTAGAATCATCATTACATTGTAGCGTATTTGAGATCACATTCTTCTAAAACCATATGTGTTCACATTATACGGAATTGAGATTCATTGGTCGACATTGAGATGAATTGTATATCTCAATCGATTTCGGAAAGGGTGCAACACCAAAATATGAGTCAAATGGAAACAAAAAAAGCATAGATGGAACATCTTTTTGCGCATATGCAAGCACCCAGATTTGAATTCCATCAATATATTCGATACCGAATTCTGTTCAACAAACAGACAATAATATTTACGTCTAATGGGATGATATGGAAAAATAACATCCGAAATTCTATTTCTAAGGTTTTGAGATCTTGCTTGATTCGGAAAGTTGGTCAGACAAGGAACAGAGGATTGAACTGGTGACAAGTTTCCCTTAAAAACACTTCTGATTACACTGGAGGGGTCACAGGTTATCGAGTGAAATCAGAAACCCCAACCCCCAGCCATGCATTGCTTGCTGTGGTTTCAAACTAGTAATCACACGTCAATCCAAATGACGTGATCTGATGACATGCTCTACCCTTATTCGATGTACAACCATTATATTCTATGGTTAGACCACACTGTTGAATATATTGCATGGGTCACTGGGAAAGTGTCTTTGAGTGTTGAGGTATAAAGTATATCTTCAACAGCAATTTGTAATCCTTGCGTGTGCAGGTCTGAAATACAGCGGCAATCGCATAAATTAGACTTCTTTTTATTTCAATTCATTTTTCCTTGGATTTTCGATCTTTGTTATATTCCGTAATTATATGACTTTTTTTTTTCATTTAGAAGGATATGTACAGAAAACTAACATTTGATAGAAAATTGGTGAAAATTGAATGTTGAATTGTAAGGACTGAAAGATCTATGATTTTTCAAAAAAAGTAACCGTCTCTTCAATTAAGTATCGTTTGTGTTGTATATTTATGGGATGTACGTCTTTTATGAACCTTTTTTTCCACTATTCCATCTCTTTCAGCCCTGACACTACTTATGAGTCCACTCAATCAATCCTGGTTTTCACAATTCAGCATAATAAAGTACAAAAAAAATTGCATATGATTTTGAATACCTTGACAACATTTAAAAATGAAACACTTTCTATACTTGGGTTTCACAATATTTGTGGTGCAATCTTGCCAAGAGGAACATTTGATAAATTTTCTACTATTATGGCTGCTGACACTACGATAAATTATAGGCCTTCCAGGCAAGAATTTCTTTAATAACTCAAAACACTATCATCTAGTAGATGAACTGAAGAATCACTCTATCAATGAAACTAAAAGCAAACGGGCCAAAGTAGTTGCAAAAATTTTTCTATAAAGTTCTCGAAACTTGTAACTTAGAGGTACTACTAGGGACGAAAGGGTTGAAGTATAATGCTTTCATGTTTGCTTTGATATCAAAATAATACGGTGAATAAAATAACTTTGTTTTACATCTGTAAGATCAATCAAAGATCACGAAAAAAACATAGGTCATGAATCAACACTGGGGATAGTTTCTCACCCTTCCGATGACAAGTTTGATCGCACAATGATTAGTCATTTCTTGAAATGCACATAAGAGAATCATGCTCCACTATTACGTGGAGAGATCACTAGACAGCATAATATATCAGAAAGATGACGGTAGTATGAGACATCATTGAAACTATTGAAAAACTAAGTTGGTAATGGGCAGGCAATGTTGCAAAGATGAACGACAACTGATGAACATCACAACTCATTACATGGATCCCAAGATATCATGCAAAAAACTCAGGCTGACAGAAAACAAGATGAAAAGATGAACTAAACGATTTCAAAAAACACTGGTTCGGTGACACCCATGATAGAGAAGTGTGAAAAATCCTGGGGAAGGTCTATATCCAACAACAGACGTTAAAAGAATGATGATGATGATGATGATGATGGTGATGATGATGATGATGAAAAACTTCCAGCTTCTTACATATCCCACCTTTTACTGCCTTTACTGTATCATGGACACCAATCATTCAGTCGATTGGTCCATTTGTTGTCCTTTCTTCTAGATATGTGCCCTCTTCATCTCATCGTGTTTAATTGAATATCCAATATCTTTCACTATCGTTTCGTATCCTCGTGGACCTGTCTTATATTGCTAAGCATTGGTTCATTTCATGGCTTCTCCGTCCTCCTGGGTCTGTTTCCGAGTGGTTTTGTGGGTTTCGAGTTTTTGGAGCCAAATATCATATCTGGTAATTGGTGTTGACATCTCTATTCATACGAAATGCTCTCCAGCCAATCACTGTCTTTAATTTCTATCGTTTTTTCTTAACCTGGAGTTCTGCCCAGGTAAGAGTATTCTATAACTCCTTGCATGGGTTCACCATCTATTTTGTTAGAGTTTTTTTAGACTTCAGCATTGAACATTACCTTTTTCTTTGTTTTGTTCATTTTTTAACCTCATTTGTGTAAGGCCAATCTTTTGTTGCCATTATCAAAACCCCATCAGACCCGAAACCCTGCAAAGATGTCTCGCTTGAACGATATATATATATATATATATATATATATATATATATATATATATATATTATATATATATATATATATATATATATATATATATATATATATATATATATATATATATATATATATATATATATATATATATATATATATATATATATATATATATATATATATATATATTAGTGTTTGTTGGGGGATGGTGAGAAACATTCTTATCATTGATGAAAATTGATTTTTTTGTTTACATTTATTTTCTTCGAGAAGAACTCTTGCGAATACGATATCTATGATAGAAAAAAAAGTTGAAGGATCGGGGAAAATTTGTCACTTGAATAATCACATAAGGACGCCAAGCCTTTGGCAGAGCGAGCTCAACCATCAAAAAAAAAGAAGATCCCATTATTCAAAAAAAGAAGGGGACATAACCAATGCATCCTCGAAATTGTCACTTATGGGGCTGAAACATCGAATCTAACGAATGGAGAGATCAGCAAATCGAGAACCATGCAACGTGCACATGATAGAATAATTTTGGGCCTCACATGGAGAGACCACAAGACAGCACTGTACATCCAGGAAAACCCAAGAGTCAGGGACATCATAAAATCCATTAAAAACCTCAAATGGCAGTGGGCTGGCCATGTTGCAAGAATGACAGACAACCCATAAACATCAAAACTCACGACATGGTTCCTCCAAGATAACATGTGCCACTGAGGCCGGCGGAGTATTGGATGAAGAGACGACCTAGACAAACTCACAAAGTACTGGCTCTGCGATGCCCATGATAGAGGAGTGTTGTGAATCGTAGGGAAGGTCTATGTCTCACGATTGACATTAAAAGACCTACGATGATGATGATGATGATGATGATGATGATGATGATAGCTTAAAATGGACTGTTTTTCCCCACTGCTAACAATTTGGGGCCAGCAGCACCCCGTACATTAGCCGTTTACCTACTCTCGTACCCTGATAATCTCTGTCTACCTACTCTTGTGACTGACCTTTGGTTGGTCTTATAGGTAGGGGATTATTTTCTATCGACGTCTCCTACACTAAAATAACTCGTCCTCTCCTTTTACCTGATATCAGAACTAAATGATAATCTACTTTTTTCTCTTTTATTTTTCCCCTGCTTTCTTTTGTTCCTCAAACAACTAAACTCATGATCTATATTTCTTACTTTCACTATTAGAATCTCTATAGGTTTTTTTTCTTCTTTTATCCACCCTTTTTCAGTTTCTTTCTCCTAATGCATTTTTGATTAAGTGGCTCTGACTGGCTATCTATCTGCAGGGCTTAAAGCAAACACGCTTTATCTTGTCAAAAAATCTACTTAGAATATTTCTATTGTCCTTCTGGCGTCTGAAAAAGGTCACACGGTAACATTTTATCTTTGACCAAGTATTCAAGTATATTTCACTTGTACTCACTTAAAAAAGTATCATCAACAGAAGATGTTATTGAAAATGAAAATAAAATATTTAAGACCAAGATCAAATATTCAATTAAAGAGTCCTACCAGTCCTCATACTGAAACAACCGTTCACCAAGAGAGATGAATAAGTTAACATCTTTTCCCATTCGACCTCCCGGCGCAAAAGTACAAATTTAATTGATATTTATTGAATATTCTCGAGATATCATGTGAAGAGGCAGGGCGATATGGCGTGATTTGGGCGGATAACTGCGACATACGAGAGGTAATTAAGCACGGATATCCCTGCAAATTTGATCACTTCTCCCGAAGCCTATCACTCTGGCGTCCACAAAGTTTGGGGATAATATTTCGACAGTTCTGACATTTTGGCAATACCATAGAGCGTGAACAAATGACTAAAACGATATAATTGTTCTTGAATCCACTCAAAACTCTGTTCATTCCATTCATGGCCTATTCCCCATTCCCGAACAATTCTTTTTTTGAAATCTATTGAGTACCTTTTGAGGGTATGGACGTGATTAGAGTATACATGAATGCAAGGAAAATTGAGGAATTCTCACAATCAAAACAATGTTCCTGAATCTACGCCAACATTCAACCACTTATCCCTCGTCACTATTCCTCTGATACAACTCGATCTCATTGGAAGTTTTCAAAAACCTTTGGAGATATCGTGCGGACAGTGGACAGACGGATACATAGACGGACGAACGGACAAAACGACCGAACATATGTATCTTCCAGATGCAGGAGTAAAAAATGAACCAATCCTCGTGTATATAACATCAATCATTCAAGAAAATTGAAGGGTATGAGCAAGAGGTATAACCCCTACGAATTATCTTTGTAAACCAACCATTAACCATTATACTACTGAAAATATCATCCTAAACATAAGTTATTCAGGATGAGTGGCATATTTGGCAAAAAAATTGTGTCGCATTCTACTTAGGTTTGTATCCCTCAAAAATCAGTTCTCCACAATTTAAGTGCTCCCCGTCATTGTCCTTTAGAGCGTGTAAAATAAAGTATAATGATATCGTTCCAACTACTTAGTGTTGGCTGACCAATTCTACGGTCTTTTTTACGTAACAAAAGTATGGGATGTCTTGTCTTAAAAGCTGATTAATGAACTGGACTGAATGCTGAAAAATAGCCTGAGAATGGAAAAATTAGAAGGTTTTGGGAAAAAAAAATTATATAATAAAAAATGCGATAAAAGTACACATAAATACTCGAATGACATTGTTTCCTCTCACTATAATAGGTGGCAGATCACTTTATCCTCATCAAACGAGTCTTTAGGTATTCGTGATGACAAACGTTTTTTTCTGAAGTTTAGTTGAAGGCCGACTTCCTTGCCCTTTTCGCTTAGTTCATCTAACAAAAGGGGAGGGCTCTATGCTAAAAAAAACAACAAAAAAACGACCTGGTCTGCATTTCTAAGGTTGCTCATGGGATCACCTTCAGTTTTAATTCTTTTTTTTTCTTTTAGTTTGTTACAGAATATAATCTCAGGGCAATCTGCACAGAGTTCGTGTGGGTTTGTATCACATTGTCGTATCTGTTTTTGGAGCTGGAAAGGCTCCGAACTTGAAGGTAGCCAAATAAAAGAGCTGCTGAGAGGGTACATATGTTGTGGCTGGTATGCGGGGTCTACACCACGTAGAATGAAAGCCTCAATGACATTTGGAATTTCCATCGAGGCAAAGGTCTTCGTCTGGCCGGAAAATTTTGCAGCATAGGGTACATTGTATTTTTCAGCTTTTGATAGATCGAATGAAGAAGGTCCATAATCGTGTAACTTATCCCAGGGCAAAATATACTTCAAGGTCGGGTTTTCATCCTGCGATCGGGTGATTCAGACGGTGAAAATTCCGTGAAGATTTGGTAGAAGCAGTTAATTACATTTATTGGTGTGTAGTATTGAGGCCTTTCGGGTTTCATATATATATATATATATATATATATATATATATATATATATATATATATATATATATATATATGTATATAATAACATTACCATTGCAGTGCTGTGATCTTCAGTGATTTTACTAGTGGAAATAGATTGGTTACTTTCTCAGTGACGATCTTATCAGCTTTTCAGGCAGGCAATGGTGATTTTATCTCACGTGTTGTAAATTAAGTTTGCTGTTTTGTGGTCTTCGTTTTGAGGAGAGTTCTTGGTTGCATTCTTGGTCATGTTTTGCAATTGGGTCTCCCTCTTTTATTAAGTCTCAATTTTCCTATAAAAGTTGATTGTTTCTGTCCTGAAATCTAGAGCTCTTAGGCGCCGACTTTTCTTGGTCATTGTTTTGATGATTACTCCCGTGAATCCTCTTTTTTTCTCATCTGTTTCTTTTAGATAGTTTTACCCATTATGGTTGCTTGAATCTTTTTTGTTGTTGTCACTGGCATAAAATATTTACGTCTTTACATGAGATTTCCGGTTTCATTCTGATATTACTGATGGTTTATATGATTATTTTTTTGAACAGAGTATCAACATCGATTAAAGAGGCTTGTTTTGTCATTTTTTGATGTCTGCATTCCATTCTGGTTCAGTGGTAATCTATATCTGCTTTTCAGTTCAAGCTTCAATGTGAGTTTTTCTTTTTTTGTACGTTTAGTGATTGCAGTTCAGTTAGCAACGCACCTCTGCTTTCTTGGCTGGTGTCAATTTGAATTCTATAACATACAATCCTGTGGTTGCTTTCTATATTGACATAATTCAGGACCTGGATGGGTTTTGTCAGCGAGGATATAGTCTTTTTCTGTTTTTGATTCCGTGGTTTAGGGCTCATCTAAGTCCATTTCTTATTGGTTTTTTTTATTTGAAGAATGTGTTCATGCTGTTGAACACCTTCGTGGTGGTGGAGTTCAAAAGATATCCACCTGCCCTGATCAGTACTTTGTATTTAAACTTGCTGACACAACACTCATTTCCTCACCTTGCCAGCACGTTGAAGTTTCCCATGATGATATTGAAGTGTTCTCTGATATTTTAGAGTATGGAGTTTGAATCAGCGTATAATGTTTGTATTTCCTATTCTAAGACTTATGGCCCAATGGGAACCATTCTTCTCTTGATGTGAGGATAATCACCCTCAGTGCACCCTCCAGACAAGTTGTATGCACTGGATTTAGGGGAACAATGGCCCAAAAGGAACAACCAATGTGATGTCCAATCGGCGAAAAGGGAAAAGGGACGTGGGACCCATCTATGCCATGCTGACCTCTGACGTGGTATAGAAAACAACACATATGAAATGGGCCATTTCATTTTCCTTGGTTTTGGTTGAAAGTGTAATATCCTGTGTTGCAGCCCGTATATTTCGGTACGTTAGGCCTTTGCATCTCTGGCTATGAAAGCACAAACTTACGTTCATCAGCTCTTCTCTATCGGTTTATTCCAGCTGCATGTTACCCCAATTGTCGAGCTGGTTATTGTCCTCTATTTTCTATTATCTAATAGTAATTCTTGACACACACACAGGTTTGACAGGACATGAATGTACCTTCGCCAAATTTCGCCTAGCATCTCGTTCTCTCTGTTGAGAGACTTCAATCGTAAATTTCCCTCTTGCACTTTCTGAGAGATATCTCTTTGCCACATCATTGCCCTTAAGAGCCAAAAGAGGTTTCTAAGATTAGGCATTCTGCGAATATTGGATGCCATATCTAGCCTTTGGAACTCTAGCCACATTCCTTTTCCCTTTATTGAATATCAGTCACGATACCACCATGGCAGTTTCAAACCAAAATTAGTGGAATAAAATCGTTCCATATCGGAACTTTTTTTACCACTGAACTGCATCCACTCAAAACCAAGTCATATTTCTTTCCTTTCCTTTGTAGTTATAACTCTAGTGGCTCCACTTTGTTCCTTTCTTTTGTGTCGTTGAAATTCTAGTAAGCTCCTTTGCATCTCCAATTTTTTCTGTGCCTCAAATACCTATCATCAACATTACCATCATCATTATAATGATCTCTGTCGTTCATAACCCATTGCTGCGTCGGAAACAATGATTTAGGAAAAAAGAAAGTGGATGAAATACAATCCAATTCCCATTTGCAGTTATCTTATTCGTGATTGTTGTGCATTATTTTTATTATTATTATTATTATTATTAATATTATTATTATTATTATTATTATTATTATTATTATTATTAATAATAATAATGATAATAATAAAAATAATAATGATAATAATGATAATAATAATAATAATAATAATGGAAAAGAAGAAGAAGAAGAAGAAGAAGAAGAAGAAGAAGAAGAAGAAGAAGAAGAAAAGAAAAAGAAGAAGAAGAATCGCTGCTGAAGACTGATTGACAGCAAGTCTCCTTAAGTCTCGAACCCTCTTCTTTGCACTGTCACATTTTACATGAATTCTGATGATTGAAGTTTAACACCAGTTGCCTGGTGGCTACAGCTGAAAGCTCAGTGACAGTAGGTCTCCAGAAGTCTCAAGCTTTCATTTCATATTGGTGCTGTGGTTTGTGCCATCTCCACCATGCCCTTTCTTAGCTGTTGTACCGTCTTTATAAGCCAGGGGGTCGTAGATCGTATATTTCCAGTATTTTTCTGAATATCTGTGCTGTCCCCAGTAGTGGTGTGGTCTCTTTAGTTTTTATCTCACCTCTTATCCCTATATTGTTTTCAGTGTCTTTGGAACGGTTCTGATTTTTTTCATCAAGTTTTGATACGAAACAGTTCACATTCTTACACCTATAGCACACTGACATCTTAAATCACTACCTCGGTACGGTTAATCCATGAACATAGAGACATTACTGGAAAAGGGAATATTACTGAAACCAAAATTCAAAGGGAAATGATCCATAAACTGTGAAGTTTTCAACATTCTAACACATTATACACACACACACAAAGACACACACACGTACACACACACATACACACACACACACACACACACATATATATATATATATATATATATATATATATATATATATATATATATATATAAGTGTTCTTATTAGCATTCTATTGAAGGTATATTTCAGTACGTCACGCCATTTTCAACGTTCAGTAGAGGCTAATTTTATGCAAGTTCCGATGTGCGTAGGTATGAATCTACTTATAAGTAGGTACAATGAATTCAACTCCACAGACCAGGTGTGAATAAATAATGGGAATTGACTGATTGCCTTCGGCTCTTTGTAAATATCCATAAGTGTCTTTAATGTAAAAGAAACAGGAAGTAATATTGCATGTGTTTGCTTTCACCGGTTCTTAGCTCCAGTATACGTGTACAGCAGACAAAACAAAAACTGTCATGAAACTGCATCTTTGGCAGCATGCCTTATCGGATGATCAATTGCAAATGGAGAAAAAGGGGGTTACGATATGAAATTTGTTCCTTTTGGTCTTTGTTCAGTGGTGATGACGGAGAGGTTCTGATAAGAACAATATGTAAATGTTGCCAAACATAAACTAAGGGCCAGATTAATATGAATCTGCCATTTAGATTGAACCCTCAAGTAAAAATATTTTATGGGTATGGACTTTTGATAAAAACAAAAAAAAAACAAAACTAAATCCTGGACACGATGAAGAAGGAGTAAATGTTTATTTTTTTCATCCATGTGGCTCCATTTGTTCTGACTGTAAGCACAAACATATCCAGTCAGTCAGTATCTATTGGAAACTTGGGAAACCCTCATTGACAGATATGAATTACGGTTTCTAACCAATATGATCTTGGTTGGACTTCTCATTAGTCCCATTCATGTGTACACTTAGAATTATGTGAGCAGGTGTGCACTAACACGTGAATAGTGTGTTAATAGGTACAAGTCAGTTTACATGTTTACAGCAGTGATTAATTTCTCCTCTTTTCTGACAGCCCATTTATCGGGTAAGAAAAAACCAAGTGGTCAGTCCAAACAACAACTGATTTGTGAACGAGCCCAAAATGTAAACACAGCGCTACATACGAGGAGGCGTGACGTAGTTCTATTAAATGATGTTTATTATGATCTTTACTTGCACCTGCTTTTCTGATGAACGACAATTTACACGTAATCATGAATAATTAATTCGCAGGTAATGTTTTAAATCACAATTAACAGGTTTTGTTTTTGGATGTATGAACAAAGCAAAGATTAATCGGTTAGTTTTTCCTGGTGAAATGATTTGGTGCAAAGTAGTGAAGGTGGTTCGATTTATAAAGTTTCAGCTACTCGTTCATTCAATGTTAAAAACGGTGCACGAATGGAAGAAAACACATGTTACAACTCAATCTATGCAAAAGGAATAAAAACATGATTTATAACCTAATCTTGTGCTTCTTTCATGATTCTTCATTTTACTTTTATTTAAGCTGTGTTTTCGATTGCAGCAATGTGTTGGAGAAAGAGTGAGTATACAACAGATTCATTTATGTATAATTTTGCTCTAAAAACTAAATCGTCCAAAAATTTTCTTCCGTTCAACTCTAATTGCATCCAGTTTCATTGATCTCTACCAACGTTCAAAATGGTCACAATGACAGGAATATCATGATTGCAACAAATTAAAGAGTAAATTTATATGGATAATTTATTCGTTTATTAATTAAGTGACAAATAATCTAATTAGTATTATATATTTATTTTCGAAGCATTTGTGTACTTTATATACTATACTGATCGTATAGTATAGTAAAATGTTACGTTTACATAGAAAACAGATTAATCATCAAATATTCTTCGAAAACAAAAATATTAATCAAAAATGAAAATCCGTCGGTGACTGCAAAGGTGATTCAGAAGTGTACGTGGAGGAATCTGCTGCTTTTTTGCTGAATTTTCTTTTTGTTGGAAGTAGTGATAGTGGTTATAAATATCTTATTAGTTCTTTTGGTCAAAGGAGGATGGGTATTGCTATGGACTGGGATGTATAAAGATGAAATGTAGAGGAAAAGAGTAGTAGCAAAAATTTATTATTGAATGTACGTATGTTTTTAAACATATCTTCGATTTTGCATACCATTGGGATGAGCATAATATATATATATATATATATATATATATATATATATATATATATATATATATATATATATATATATATATATATATATATATATATATATATATACACATATATATACACATATATATATATATATACGATAAACAGTGGAAGCAAAACAATCCCAGGGCTATTAATCAAAATTATTAATTACTTTTGTCTTTGTGATAAAAACATATTTATCAAAAATCAATATTTGATTTCAGATCTGATGTTTAGTTTTTCACTCAAAGTGTAATTGCCTATGGAAATATTTTTTGATTCATCTACAGTTTACTTTTTTTTCAATCTTGGTAATGGAAAATATCGAGCATACAATTGTATACATACCTACTGCATGCATATATATATACACACGCACACACACACACACACACACACACACACACACATATATATATATATGTTGTGAAATTGACTATCTCTTAGAATATGCTAAATTCGTGGAGAATGCAGATTTGCTGCATAGTTCACAGATTACTTTCAAGTTGATGCAATCCGAGTGATAACTGTATCAACGTGTGTTGATTATCAAGCAGCGATGTCGTTCAGAATCTTAAGAGAAGTAACATCCTAATATTTTTGATTTTGAGTTTAAAATTTGTAAGCAACCATTCGAGTACCATTACACTAGTTCGTGGAATTTTCCAATCAACAAATCTTTTCATTTTACATCAAATAATTTTCAAATCATTTTTATTTCAATTTTATTCCTATTTGTTTTCTGAGGGAAACACTATAAGGTGACCTCCTCTGAAGTGTAAACAGGTTAATTCTCTGAACTTTTAGAACGAATTTGCTGCATGATATGAACACTGATTGATACGCTTGACAGTCGAACGAAGAAATTATTGCATGAAATAAACAACTTGGTAGCCATGTCACTTATTTACCCAATTAGGCAATAGTCAATTTAAATTATTTAGTGAAATTTACTCACACATACACACACACACACACTCACACACACACTGCATACAAATACACGCATATGTATATGCTTGTGTCTGTGTTTATAAATATATACGAATACATAAATATGTATATATATATATATATATATATATTTATGTATATATATATATATATATATATATATATATGTGTGTGTGTGTGTGTGTGTGATTTCTTTGAAAAATGCAATACAATCTATGTCAGTTCTGATGTAGAAGAGTTAGCGGTTTGCAGTAGAAATTGATTCAGCTAAGTATAAGCTGCAAAATTTTGAATTATAAACCGTGGGGTTCTAGTTAGTACAGGACATTTAGGAATTAATAAACTACACTCTCAATGGTATAAATATACAACTAAAATCTACAGTCTGTTCTGTTTGGGTTTTCATATCAGCCGGAATGTATATTGAATAAAAATGCTACCAAAATGAGTGCATTTGCATCAAGGCGCCCATTTTGAACAATGGTTGGGTAGCTCGACTCTCTGATCATTTCAGTCGTTTACGAACTTTGATCTATATTTGATGCTGCACGTTATGAGCTTAATGCAAAACCATGCTCACTTTATCTTCTTCCAAGCCGGGATAGTGGTATATTACTATTTGTACTAGTGGTCCATGTTTGATACTGATCCTCTAAGCAGCTCTTTCCAACTTTTCTCATATATATATATATAATGAGAAAAGAGCGAGAGTGGGGGAAGATAGCAAGAGAGAGATAAATGCATAAATAAGCATGTGGGAGTGCATCTATGTTAGCAATTGTGCCCCGGTATCACTTTTCCTACATTCCACGCTAATGACAGAAAATTAGTTTGACATTTCGATCGGAAATATAATATGCAAACTTAAGTTAGGGAGAAAACGCCCGTTCGAGGTATAAATGTCATTGTGCAGGTATTCAAGGCATCTGAGATGTTTGTTTCATTCACGGGTATTTGAATCTTGGAGCTCAAACAACAAGAGATCTGTCTTTTGTTATATGGGGACTAAAATAATCAGAGTTGATTCAAAGAGACAAGTAAAGCTGACATATTTCGAATTCGGAAGAGACAAGAGAATGTTAAAAAGAGATGTTTTTGTTTTTTAAAGATTTTGTCGACTCAAGAAGACCTGGCATCTTTTGAAGAGAGGGAATAAATAGAATCAACCCTAACAGAAAATCCAGAGTTGTTCAATAGATGGAAAGATGCTACGTTCCATCATCACCTGGTATTCGAAGCAACTGTGCTGATCTCTAAACGAATTGAGTTAAAATAAGGGAGTTGAACTTTGATACAATGCTTCCTCTAAGGACCCAGGCACAGCAGCTCAAGTGCGAAAGCTGAAGCTGCTAAAACCATGAGCCAAAACTAAAAAGCACACTAGTCGATTACACAGGAGAATCCAACTGCTTTGAATTTGTTGGAGTCCCGTAGCTGAAGTGGGGACGATTGTAATCATTTTCTTTTACGTCCATCAAGAATTCAACGGATGATATATTACCGTGCAAATAACATAGGTTCTTCTGAATGTTTCATACAATGTAGAGTCTAGAAATAGCTTCACATATTGTATTCTATTGCTACCTACTGTTTTTTGTTAATCACTATTGACATATCCCCGGGGATGTCAAATCAGCAATGTTTCGGGTAAAACTAGCCGACCCCCCCCCCACTTGAATAAAAGGTTGGCGATCTCGTAACTAAGTATTAGCGTATTATTTTTCTACGTAACTCAATACAAATGTATCTATTTTTTTTTTAGTGAAGTTTACTAAAGATATAATTTATTCACTTTATTAACTTCAATAAAAAGAATCGTAATCCAAACCATTGCTTTGAGAATATGTTTGGATCCAGATGCCATCAAGTTTTAGCAAATCAACTACAAATCAGGTCAGTTTGATTAAAGTGAACAAATATTTGAATTGATTTTCATGAAGTGAGTGAGTATTAAGCTTTTTAGTCGTATAGTTTGCCAAAAGCAGGGGAGATCTAGCTGTTTTTCTCCAAAGCTCTTCCAGTAAGAACATTCAAAATGCGTTTACGAAACATTTTTCCCCATAAACTTCCTAAAACAAGTTAGTTACTAAAAATGTTATGTGTCAAAAGCTATTGTAATATTTCAAAAAGATTTCACGCAGAATTTATAGTACTCTATCTGATTCTGCATTGTTTGGATCATCATTGCCTACCTTATAATCGTTTGGGGAATTTGAAAACAAAGCAGTTCTATCATCATGGCTCAGGAATCAAACATTCAGCTTGTTCTAATCGTTTAGTGCCAGCAATACATATATATATATATATATATATATATATATATATATATATGTATATGCATGTGTGTGTCTGTGTCTGTGTCTGTTTACTTTCATATGCAGAATCACAAAAAATAGTTCCAAGGACAATGGAAGGAGTAATCTTAGGAAAAAGCACTAGCAATTAACGAAAATCCACAAGGGTCAAAGAGAGTACCAAAGTGGAGTATATTGTGCAAGCAAGTACGCAACAACAATGTAGATGGTCAGGCGTATAGAGGGGGGAAAAGGCAACCATCAATCTCACCATGAAAGATAATGGGAAAGGTCTCCATTCAACAGTGGATTCATAACTAATGATGTTGATGATAATGATGGTGATTATGATGATAATTGGTCTGTTGATTCCCATCTGCAAATCATTGCTTGATATTATTTATATGCATTTGCGTACCTGTGTTAGCGTCTCGATCAGCATCCAACCGTGTCTGCTTCATGCCAACTCGCTAACGGGATATGTTCAGTTATGCATAACTTGGGTGGAGTGCATATGTGTCAGAAATGACGTCAAAGACACCATGACTATTTCTTGCTCAACTTTTTAACACGACTTTTACAACGCCTTTTTTTCTTAAAAAATAATAATGATTGCACGTCAAAAACTGAATTCAGTTGGCATGACTCCTGAAAACGTCTATACAATAGAAATTATTGTGAATCATTGTTGTCATTCAAGATGGAATATATAAAAAGCAAGATACAAGGATGAAGAATATGATTTTCCATAAAAAGGACCATATTAATTCTTGTGTCATGATGGGTATGAGTGCATTCCTTGGTTTTAAAGATATGGTTGTTGAACACAACTCCAAAAGTCCCTAAAAGTCACACAAGGGCTAAAAAATATGACTATAAAACCTATTGATCAGATATTAATAGAATAGATTAAGTTAAACGTCAATAATTAGTCTCAATCACAAACCTGGCCGTCATAAATATATGAGCGTGCCTCAAATAGAAATATTGATGAACAGCAGTTTGGCACGTCGGATGCCCTATATCAGTCGGGCTTAAACGAATTTATGGCGTGCAATATTCTGATGAAGAACAAATTAATGTCATTCAACGTCAGTATTGGTTTAACATCTGATCCGTACGTTGTGCTGTCATATATTTTGGAGAATTTGTATGCTGTATTCGACAACTATATTTTACTCCAACGATACGAAGGATTGCCATTACCTGTAATTTACAACGTGTAAAGTAACATGATATCCCTAAAAGTATTGGAGATTAAAATCAACCATCATGTCGTGGCGTAATCTTAGAACGTTGGGAAACCCGAGGAGATAGGTCTCATTAGAGTTACTAGGGTCACTTGTAATAACGCGAACATAATACTCTAACCACAGTGACATGGCAGAAGGGGGAAAACTTGGCAATATTTCAACTTTCTATGTTGTAGAATACATTTCTGATTCCAGAACAACTTTGCTCTGATTGAAATGAAGAAGACAAATATAGAGAGATTAACATACAGTTGATTCGCGTTATTACAGTACCTTGACGGATTTAAGAGAGTTGTTATACCGAATTTTCAGTCCCAAGGAGCTCTTTTTATATGTGTATTAATAATGAGCAACCAAAAAGTTAAATTAGACTCCCATTATCCTGGTTACCCTCGATATTTCAGATGGCTAATATATAAATATGCTATTATAACGGGTGAATTATATATGAAATGTATTAGTAATGAGGAATCAAACGTTTACAGTAGATTTTAATGTCCTGATATAATATTGCTGCCATTATAAGTGGTTGATTTTAAACCAAGTGTATTGGTGTAAGTGAAGATAGACATGATATTGTTCTTTAAGAGTATTATATTGCTTGGACAGGTTACAGCACTGGGAATAAATTGAAAAAAACATGTTTTTCATATACATACCAAAGTTTTCCATTCTGTAAATGCAAACTATTCCAGCAAAAATATTAAAAAGTGTATACCATCAAAATGCAAGAGTCATTACATTGTACTGTTGGAATGTGTCTTCGTGTAATGAAAATTTGACATATTTGGAAATGATTGAAAGAACACCAAAACGAGATTATACAGATGGTAGGAAGTGTGAATGAATTGTTTCTTTTAGTTCTGTGATCTCAGAAAGAAGCATTTCAGGGGGCAGGTAATTCAAACGAGAGCCTTGAAGAAAAGGTTGTTCAGGGGGGCATTGGAAGACAACAGGTGGTGATATATCAAGGAGCAAGTAAGACAAATCGAATCTGATCCATCCTTTGCAATAGTTGTTTCATGAATGAATTGATGACTTTAAAAAATAACTGCACAATCAAACTCTGGTTTGTAAAATGAATGGATCTATTAAAAGATATTTTCATTGTAATTTGATCTTTAATATATCATTTTCGACTGACTTTGAGATGGTTTCTGATGAGATATTCACCCTGAAAGGGAACACTAATCAAAAAACAAGTTAAGAAAAAACTGATCTAATCATATAAATTCAACCAGAAAAACATATGGATGTGGTTTATCCTCTTATAAGCTATTTGACATTATTGATGCTTGTATTTCAGTCAGAAAAGATATCAACAATTTTATGAAGACAAAAAATGAAAAGGGAGTATGGAGAGAAGAGAGAAAGGTGAGTATTTTGACCCAATGATAACCTACAATGTCATAAATATTATCTGATGCAGTGAATGTTACTTATTTTCAAACACTTACTACTGAGTGTTTACTTTTTGTAAGTAACAACACGGATGGATGACAATGACCAGACGAGAAACTAGTGCTGTCACACTTTTCAACACTGACGCACACAATAGAGGAGTTCAGTTCACTCTTACGTCTTAGACCCAAACTCAATTTGACATGTTTTTAAAGTTTGCAAATCACATTTATAAGAACTGTATATATATATATATATATATATATATATATATATATATATATATATATATATATATATATATATATATATATATATATATATATATATATATGCATGGATGTAAGGAATTTTCATGTTGATTTGGCCTCATATGTTTGGGGGGATCATTGATTTAATTCCAATTCATTCGTACAATTTTTTAACATCGTTTGAAAGTGTTAATCTCTGCAAAACAAAAATGAATAGATCAAGCTTTTTGTTAAATTCATAATCTACGTTACGTGAGCATAAACCGTTAACTTACACTATAGAACTGGTATTTCAGGTAGAATAACTAATTGATTCATGTTGAGTTGTCTGTCAAAATATAGTTGAAGATTTGGATCATCAAAATATCTGGGAAACATTTGTACCAAACATTTGCTGAATTGCTTATCTTTTCAATCCCATATATAACATCTATGAAAATGTTATCTTTGAATAATCATACAGGTCATTTTAAAATTGCTTGGTACCATTAATAATAGGATATGCGTGGAGATATTGTACCCTCACCGAGGCCTCAGACATATGCACAGCTACACAAGTACGTAATCGTGTCTTCACCACGTGCTACAGACGCGTATACGAGTCTGACTCTCGTGAATGAAATGGCAAGGCTTTTTACTACCTGTCGAAAGGTCACCAGCATACGTGATGAATTCTTTTGTTGTTAAATGAAGAGTGATGGATGGTGGTGAGAGAGTGAGATGAAGGAATTTCTTTCCTCCTCATTGTTCTCTGTGAAGTGCACGTGCGGCTCTGTAGATGTGTGACGCCTCCACATCGGTGAAATGATCAAAGTTAGTGCAAAGATAGGTAACATTGGGAAAAATGGTCAGGATTGGATCGCCGGGAATGTTGGTGAAATGATGACAATATTAGGGAGAAGGGAAGAGAGGGAAAAAGTAGCCGGCAACAAGTGCCAGGGCCAAAAGTGTAACCAGCTAAAAATGCCAGCCCTAGTGACCTTTGGACCATGCATGTCAAAAGGTTGTACAAGAGTCGTTGTTGGACGTGGCATTTTCGATATCAGCCTAGAATAAGAGTTTTCATATTCAATTCCAAACCAAAAAAATCGGGACAACTACAGCATGATGGGATTTTTAGTGTAGCTACAGACTATCCAATATACTTTCGAGTATCATGGGGTAGTATAGAATCCCTTGCTTTAGACATTTTCCCCTGCCCTGTGCGAAACTGGACGGTCAGTGGGACTGAATTAAGCAATATATATTTACTAACACATAATTCCAATCAACCAAAATATTACATTCAAAAGTTGGAAGAATATGAAATTGTCTGAAACCCACAAATATACATTTCAATTAATTTGCTATTCTGCCAGGAATATTTTGGTTTTGCAATTTAGGAAATACTATAACTCCGTAAACCTTTACGCAACATGTATCTCTTAGCTTATCTTATCAACCACTCAAACGTTCGGTAATTCTACCAATTAGATAGACCATTCAACTATATTCGACATGTATTATCAACTAAGGCTGTAAACACACTTCTGAAAGTATTATCCAGGTGTGTACTGTTTGTTGACATGAAATCTTTCTCGGTCGACCGATAATTCATCAATAGACGACTGATTGTGGATGCAGTCAATGTTTACAAAGATGAGGTTATTGGAAAAAAAAGATTCTTGTAGTCTTTAATTAAAGTAAGTTGGTTTGTCCTCTAACAGCTGTTGGCTACGTGCCTCGACATGACTTGAATGTAAGAAACACCCACGATGCCAACGGAATGACATTCGATTTGGAATCCATTATCGTACAAATCCCATTTCACAGTGTATTTATTTGTTAGCTTGCCTATACGAGGCAAGGCACAGTAAGTGCGGACACGCTGGGCTCAATTTGAATCGATTTCTGTTATAATGGAAAAGCGTTGTTGTTGTTTTTTGTTTTGTTTTCTTCATCTCGACTACTTTCGCTTTACTTCGTTTGATAAACGGTATTTCAACACAGAAAAGATTCAATTGTGATAAATGATCTGTTTGAACACCACCAATATAATAATACTAGTTTATCCCTGCCATCAGGGAACCTATAAGAAGAGTTTTGTCGATGCTTTTGGGTTGAAAAGGTTAGGTTGGTGCCGAGAATATCCCGGGTAAGGCTGTGTATCAAAACTTTTAAGTCGATTATATGTCCATTAAGAAAAAAACTAGTTTACTCCATCGTTTATCTGCGAGCAAACATACCATGACGTGCTAAAAGGGTCATAGCAGATAAAAACAGAACAGTAAGGGTGTTGAGCATAGTGAACAGAGGGTGGACGAAAAGCTTTGTACCATCTAATAAAATTCCTCTACAAAGCCGATAATACCGTCAAAGAACCCAGCACCATTACAAACTTTTCTTCTTCATTTACATCTTCCTCAAGAAGAAGCAAAAGGTAACTTGAACAGCAATTTTTCATTTACGTTCAATATGATTTTGGATTGAGGTATCATTAAATTAAAATAAAACAGAACTGAGTAGAAATATAAATTAGTTAGATCAAAAGGAATTGACGAATTGCCAATCATTATAATGAACTGCCACTCAGATTTGCCAATGTATTGCAGTGTGTATTTACCATATTCTAGGCGGTAGAATACGTTTTTGCGTCGGTGGTTGGAGATAGAAACTATTGTTGGCCGTAGAGCAAGTGAAAGTGTTGGTTTGTTCAAGGTGAGTACCTCATAGACTTATTCTAGGTTGGAATGATCTGACAGTTTTAGAGATGATGTTATGTGAACTTGTTATTTAGAACGATGTTTCTACTTATCATGTCCCTAATGCTTTGGGATTTGCATTAAGCGATGAAGCTTTTCCTTTTAAATATTTTTTGAATTTTGTTTTAAGTGTAAGTTTACTACGTGTTTAATTAGTTATATGTGACGAAAGTAGGATGACTACAACGTTGATTACTAGCTTGAGGGCTTCACAAATAATCCCTGAGTACTTCAAATGGCCATCAGTGGTTAACTTGCTATCACAAATGAGCAATGCCTTTGAGAGGTGTGTGTCTTAAGCCAATGATGATTTCATAAATGCTGAATTGTCGCAAAAAATTCCAAAATTGATTTCAAATGAGAAATAATGATATTTGCAGCTTGAATGAAGTCAATATCAAAGATATTACCATCATGACTGCACCTTCATGTTAAATTTCAGCATGTTTGATTCAAAAGTGTGACTCATGGCACTGAGGATTGGCTAGCAATGGGCAACAAATGGCCCTCTGTAATCTTGAATGACATATAATTTCGAACTCATGTAGACTATATGCAGGTTTATCCGTCGATAGGTCTTGTAGTTTTAGCAGAGAGGTGACCAGCAAAACGATAAAAGACACGCTAAGCTTTGCCAGCAAAGTGAGATGATGTGGCAAACAAGACAAACTAGGAAACACACGCTCTGCAAAGCTCATGACAGAAATATCTTACGAATTTAGGGGAAGGTTTATGTTCTACTACTGATACAAAAAGGCTCATGATGAAAATCGTGATACTGGTGTCAATTTATTATAGTTTATCATAGCATCTATTCTATTTTTACTACGTCATTCGATTATCAATTTTTTTTTTCTTTTTTACTACATCATAGTGCAATAATGTAAGTCACTTAGGACATACACAAATAAATGCATAAATACATCAAAATTGCATTTTATAATGTGGGGATACTTTTGGTACATATTATTTTCTACATAAACCGATGAGATACTTCTACTTCCCTATATTTCTTCCCCGTAATCCAATGTAATGAACCACCGGATTTTCATACTTCTTACTAAGCCTATCATCGTTATCTTCTCGACGGTTTTCATTGAGCAACAAACCAGCCTTATTTTTCTCTTGGATTCAAAGGAATTAAACTGAGAAGTTTTCAAATTGATTCCATCTAGAAATTGACATGAATCTAATTCCTGAAAAACGAATTGAAAATACGAAGTAAAGCAACTCTATTTAAAACAGATAACATATTCTAAATTTTCAGAATTTTGCTTTCCTGGTAATGCCCGTCATATGTTAAATATCATTCTTAAATCAATTTAATATTTTCATAGATATAATTTCATTTTCATGAGGTTACTTTATTGGTTTTGACAGCTTGATTCATAGCCCCAGAAAATCTAATCCCCATGATATTAGCCTCAGAGGAATAAACATATTTTTATTTTATATATATGCAAATTGTGTAACGATTTGTTGATAAATTACCGAGTAGTGATGGTCTTATATCTGTTCACTTACGCTCCTCGGGAAACAAATTTTGAATATAATATGTTGAATTAGATTTTTCTTTAAAACGGTTCGTTGGAGAGCTTGTCCAGCTTTTATGGATCACCATGCTATAGGTGTATTATATTTTAAGATTGGGGCCCTGTCATTTGCCAAAATACTCTAATCACTAGAGGAATACATGCCTCTGCTAATGCCAATGTCATTGATAACTGAATGAAAATCAGTTCATATATAATTATGATGCTGGAGTAGTGGCTGTATAATTATCCCTTCGACAACCTACAATTTTTATCAATAGCCTATTGGTTCCTGTTATAGATATTGTTTTTGAAATCAATATTGCAAAAATTTTATCCATAATCTTAATGATTGACGAAATTTTGACCAAAGATGTATCACTTTCTAATGTTCTATTGTTTTTCAATATTTTTATCGATATACAATAAATGATAAGTTTAATTTTTTGATCTGAATTCCATCAAGTTGGGAAAATATACTTATTTTGTGGATTATCTGATATATTTTGTACTCACTTCATGATGGATCATCATGATTCTCTTTCGAGAGGAGCAATATTATCTTGAGTGAGCAAAAATCACACTGAACATTTGTGCACAACATCCATTCGATCTTTTGGAATATCAAATATTTTCCCTGATGACATCTATTAGTTTGTCCATTTGACAAAACGCTGCCTTATATTCAGGAGCCAACTTATCCTGCAATTTTTGGACCATTTTGATTGATAGTTTTTTTAGGGGGAGGGGTTGATTTAAACAGTTGGTGAGAATTCCTGAATACGATTGTATCCGTTGCTTTATAATTTGATGTCTCTGTATATGTGCACACACACACACACACACACACACACGGACACACACACACACATACACAGACACACACGCAAATATATTTAAAAAAATACACACGCACGCAGACTCAAAAACACACACACATCATGTATATATATATATATATATATATATATATATATATATATATATATATATATATATATATGCTTATACACACTTTTGAGGTTAGATCAAGACGATTGTAATCTCCTACATAGCTTTCAAGTTATTCTTTTCTACAAAACTTTCATCTTTTACATGATCTATATCATAAATGATCAGCACTGGAATAGAAGTATAAGTCGAAAAGTATTTTTCTTAGTGGAGTGTTTAGCCATTGTGCACCAATGCGCACCTCTCTCTGTGTATGTGTGTGTGTGTGTGTGTGTGTGTGTGTGTGTGTGTGTGTGTGTGTGTGCATGTGGTTGTGTGAGTGTGTGTGTGTTTGTGTATGTGTGTGTGTACACCTAAATATATATATATATATGTATGTGTGTGTTTGCACATGCATATATATATATATATATATATATATATATATATATGTGTGTGTGTGTGTGTGTGTGTGTGTGTGTGTGTGTGTGTGTGATTGCGTTCGTGTGTAGCGCATTACGCATGGAAAATAATGAAACGAACTCAAAACCAACTCAGAATCACAAAATACCTATTCAAAGAGCAATGCAGGGAATAAAACTAAAGAAAAAAATCCTGCCTTGATCTGGGGGGAATAGACTGTGGAAGATATGGCACAAGTTCTAAAGCAACAAAAATGGAGACGGGCTTGACATTGGGCAATTGGAAAAAAAGGACGATGGGTTATTCAAAAGGATAACAAGTTAAATTGTTAAAGATAGCATACAAAATTGGAGAAAACCGGCTGTGAGGTGGAGAGACGAGGTAGAATACACGGCCAGTAAAATTGACCGGCTAGAAAAACTGCAGTCGACACGGATGGAGCTAGGGACGAGGATTTTGCTCAGCAATGAATCCAAAATAACGATGATGATGACGGTGTTGGTTATATAAGTATATAAAGACATATATATATATATATATATATATATATATATATATATATATATATATATATATATATATTTATATGTATATATATATATATATATATATATATATATATATATATATATATATATTTATATGTATATATATATATGTGTGTGTGTGTGTGTGTGTGTGTGTGTGTGTGTGTGTATACATATATATGTATGTATGTATCCCCTTACAAATATGCAAAAATAATCCCTGACTGCTTTCCGATTGGATATCTAACGCCCTCCGGATGAATGGAGATCGAATACTTTCTTTTTTTTTATCTGAAAAGATACCCGGTATCACAACATGCAAGAGTGCTTTTGGCATGACGATCTCAATTCCCCAAGAAAGCAATTTTCCAAATGAGAACTTTCGTTTGTCTCAGCTTTCACATGTCCATTACATTAGATGCCTACTCAGGAAAGCTTTCATACGACCCCCAGGGAATATAATCAGGGTTGCCGACTTGGAAACAGATTCTAAAGCAATATCTATAAGAAAAAGGAAGCAAAAGGGAGGTATCCATCGATATAGCATGATTTGTTACCCCACGATATAAGGAGGCGGTGTTACAGACTTTAAAATTTATGCCTATATCGTCCACTCAGTCAGAAAACCGAGAATAAATTTCATCGAGATATTCATTTCATATAATTGAAGCATAAAATGTCTTCATTTCCGATCGATTTATTATAATTGCATGACGTTTTCGGCATAATTTCAATTTTATTTACAAAATATTTGTGGATTGTAAATATGATATCATAAATATGAATATATATTCAGAAGGAGTTATATAAACCCAATGGATTTAAAAGGAGTCAGAAGTAAGATGCAGATCTATAGGAGGTGATTGCACTAAAAAGTGCTATATCTAGCTCTAAAAAAGTCAACTTTGTAAATTATCGTCCTAAACACAATATAATCCATCGATTATTAAATTAAAGAATTATAAATTTACATGAATTGTGCACATTAATTATAAACACTGTTTAGTGTGTTTTTCCTCTCTCCCTTTCTTTTTTCTTTCTTTTATTTTTTTATACGTGACATGAAAAGAAGGTGAACAATTTTTTTCCTCCCTCTCTGTCTTTGTCTTAGTTCCTGTCTGTGTATTTTACTACCCCCTCATTAGAATAACAACTTGCATCCTCTTGTTATGAACGCTATCTACCTTATCTATCTCTCTCTCTCTCTGTATCTCTATCTCCGTTTCCCCTCCTCTCTCTTTGTCTCTTTCTCTTTCCGTCCGTCGGTCTCTCCCTTACCCCCTATTGAAATAACATTTTTTTTCTATTGTTAAGAACTTATCTTATCTCACTGTCACTGTCTCTCTGTCACTGTCCCTCTATCTCTGTCTCTATCTTTCTGTCCCTGTCTGTCTGTCTGTCTGTCTCTGTATGTCAGTCTTTGTATCCGTCTTTCTCTCTCTCTCTCTCTCTGTCTATCTTCCTGTTTGTCTGTCACTCCCCTATCCCCGTATTGAAATAGCAACTTTCATTCTTTGTTAACAACGCTGTCTATAACACTCTAACCACTCTTTCTTTGCCTCTTTTGATTCAATTCCTAGATTGTTCCCATTATTACAACTGTTCACTTAATGGCAATTATAAGCACACA
Source organism: Thysanoteuthis rhombus (assembly GCA_963457665.1). Lineage (NCBI taxonomy): Eukaryota > Metazoa > Mollusca > Cephalopoda > Oegopsida > Thysanoteuthidae > Thysanoteuthis > Thysanoteuthis major. Next base: position 84,491,115 of record OY735199.1, on the reverse strand, counting down.
CTCATGTGACGCCAACAACAGAAAATTATTTGAAATATCTAGGGAAACACAAGCTAAGAAAAGTTTAGGAGTGGATCTTTCGTACGGCCATCTTTTCACTCATTAAACTTCTGCAGTTTTTACCATGTTGAAACTATTCTAATTGTTATGATTTGATAATATAACAATGTGGCACTCACAATTAGTTGTATGTATTAAATATATTACACTTACTCCATACACCAACTATGAAAATGCAATGAATTAAACAAAAATATTCAAGGACCCAGTGGAAGCAACCAATGGAAGAGCATACTTATATACGACATTAGCCTTTAAACTCTTGCTGGAAAGATTGAGATGTAACAGAATCTAATGAGGAATCCTATATATAATTCTGCTGTCGATCTGGGGCAGCCACATGACAACTTTGTTGTAGAAACAGAGAAGGTATGATGGCTGTGGTGGACATTTTCAAAAGTAAAAGTACTTGTGTGCACTTTGGAAAAAAAATAAGCTACATGCTGAACCAAAATACCTCTTTAACGAGCATAATCGCTGTAAAAAAAAAGGTAGAAGAACAAGTCTTGTTAGTCAATCAATAGAAACTGCCATACGACTAACTACTTATGTCTGCATACCGTGATAGAGGTGATCAGTGATATAATTAGGATGTAAGTGAAAGAATTACATCTTTTGAGAGTTTTTGCTCCCAGAAAAATCTATTTTCAAAGAAACGATCGTGAAAAATCGAGACAAAAAAGTAAGTAGTCAGTCCAGCATAAGTTTATATTTTGAATTGAAACTCATTATTTTGATACCAAAAGGAAAAAAACAGCTTTTTTCAAGACATTATATTAAATAAACGCTTAAATTTTTAACTTGCAGCTGCATGCCGTAAAAATTGAAGAAACTTGTGTTGACAGTTTCTGTCGAGAGATCAAGTTAACGTGTAGCTGTACCAAATTGCGAAGCAACATGCTTTGGGTTGAAAGCTGGGTATGATCATGCAACTTTCAGAATCTGTGACACTGTTCCTAAACGTGATTGACATTTTGAGAATTTTTTTTTCCTATTTGGTGTGCTTTAAGAAAAAAAAAGTTTTTCAATTATCACCATGAGATTCAAATTTTCTATTAATTACAACGTAGAATTAGAGTTTTGAAAACCAATGTTTACTTTCAATCAACAAATGAATCATGTTGACACCATTTTGTTGAGAGGTCGTAAAATCCAAAAACAAAATCGAACGTTGTAATTAAAAAAAAAACAACTGAAAATGATATATACTTCCAATTATTTAATTACAAATTATTTGTTTCACAGCTCATCTAAATTATGTGTCTAAAGATGAAACGTTCCAGTTGTATTGCATACGATATATGCTAGCACGTAATGTACACACACATGGATGTACATATGTGAGGATGCATATGTATGTATGTATGTATGTATGTATGTTTATATGTATGTATGCATGTAAGTATGTGTGAGTGTCTTTACATTCAATTTGGCGCTTTTGAACATTTCTTTCGGTCTCATTTATTAGTGTAATGCTGAAAGAGAGGGAAAGGGGATGCAAGACCCCTCTACCCCTATCCAGAGAAGATCTCCCAAATCTAATCGATTTGAGAGACGTTTTGAGACCATATTTGACGAGTATTTTGACATGAGCTTTTGCCTGGATTGATAGTTGGAGTCGGGTATCTTAATATAATATAGATAGTGCATGAAAAGCCGTTTTCGCTTCAAGAAAAAAGTACGAGACCCCATGATCCCATTTGTTCCTGCAGCACTACACTACTGACAAAATAATAATCTTCTTCCCCCTTCTTCTATTTTGTTTTTATTCTCTGCCTTCATAAATGAAGATTTGTCGGCTCGATCACCTCTACTCGTCGTACAATAATCCACTAAACACATACATTCGGAGACATTTAGCAACCAGTCTTCATAAAGTCAATATTGCTCAATAGAAATTTTCACATGAAGACGTCTATTGGTAGCATTCTTGGTTGGATGCATTTAATAAACCATTGAAAAAAAGGGGTGATCAATGAATTCATTATATTTCCCGCTTTTGATCACACGCACACAGAAAATCAAGGCATAACGCAGCAGGGAAAGGTACCGATTTAGTTAAAAAAATTATTATAAATTGCCCCTTCAAAAACAACTTGAGACATAAGGAATACTTATTTAAATATTAATTGAACATATTAAATTGATATGGTCTGCATGTGTAACATATAAATAAATAGATAGATAAATAGATTGCCACCCAGTAGTAAATGGGCACTTAATGACTGGAGAAACCTATGGACCTATATCCAATGTCCTGAGGGACGATTTCTAATAAGACATGAAAAACCAAATATGCTCTAAAAGTACACAGCACAGTATTTTTATCTCTTACTGACTCTGTTATGCAATGTAACTTCCCTTCTAACCTGGGAAATCACATGATCTGCTAATATCATTAATCTAATCCTCCTTTGAATGAAACTTTCCTATGATTCACCCGGTCATCCATCAACTGGTTTGTTTCTAATTCGGTAGGAAGCCGGAATATCCTTTTCCGTTTGTCTCGTTTTGGTCGGTAATGATCCCTCAGAAGGTAAGCAGCAGAGCAAAAATATTCCTTGGATCGTACCCTGCCTCTGACCTTTGGAATTAACTTTGCTATTCACGCTCTGACAACCACTACTTTGGCTTAATCTTATTAGGCTAAAATCCTACACTTGTCTTTAAATTCCTTCCTTGCTGCTCTTTCAATAGTGTTCACCAACAATCAAACATAAAACCTGTTACTGGTATTTATTGTTGATGAAGCGATGTTTAAGGCCCTGGTCAACCAGGGTGGATCATGGGTCAACAGCTTCAAATGTTATGCCAGAATATATGGAGGAAAAGGTGTGCCAAAGTTCTAATCACCTATTCTCAGCAATGCAAAAGATGCTTTATACGTTTCGAGATCAGTATGGCTGTTTGTGTTATCACCTCTGCTAGTTAAGGCACTTAATATCCCCCCAAAGTCGGACATCTAAGAACTGGCCTTGTCGCTCAACTTCAGTGATCGTACAGGAGGGAACCAGTGCATCCAATGCGATTTGGCTGTGAGAACAAGTGTTCTACCCAGCTGGTGCTATGGTAAGACTAGGGAATGCCTTGGCATATTTACATTGAGTAAATAAAAATGATCTCAACTAAATAGGAAACTGGATCATCCGCAGCTGAGCAGAATACAGATTCACAAAGCAGAGAGAAGTGTGGAAAAATGTATCAATTTTACTCTTGAGACTGAATCAGTCATATTTTGCTGTGCAATATATATTCATGTATATATCTGTATCATTGTGAAATACAGAGTACAATATACATTTATTTTTTGAGAGGTCAGGAGAGCAAAACTTTACCAAGTCTAACATATTTATCAGCTATTGGAATAAATACCTGAAAGACGTAACAAGATCCATAAGTCTGAAAACGCTGGACAGCAGTTGAAAGATAGGAATTATTTTCTAAAAATTTCTAACCCCAAATCCGATCTTTTCTTCGATAAAAAAAACATAGTTCAAAGAGGGGTAAGGCCGAGCCAAGCATATCCGTTGAGTGAGTTACATGTCAATAGCTTCAAATCAGATAAAATAAGTGTAACGCTTAACCCTGTTCTACATTTGACCCAACTGTCCTCTTTTAACTAACGCCGCTAATCTTACTATGATTCATAGAATATCTCTCAGGTCATATATTACTCAGTAACTCAGTACACTCACAACATATCACTATAGAATATTGTGTGTGTATAAAAAAACACCCAGGCATGTTTTAAGTAAGGTATATCCAACAGATGTGAAAAAGTGAAGTATAGTGGGAACTGCGTCGACTTTCGCACCGATTATGATTACCTCATTAATCAATAAGCTTCAATATTATTCACTTGTCATCTTGGTGATTTTTCTCACATACTTAGAGCTAAAATGATCAAAAAGTTCATGAGAGTGAGGATTGTTGAATCAAATATCGATCTTTGAATTGATGTTTCAAATCATTATCAGTTTATAGCCCAATAAGCCAATTGTATGCCCCCGTCTAGGACTAAATGACACCCTGCCTGCAAGTCAGATTTTCATTCGATAAATAAAACGCACCAGTACGTTGTTTCAACTTCTGCTCATTGAATTCACCCAACAAGATCGAATCAACGTAAAATTCACCTGAATAAATAATCGTATGAAAGCAAATCCTCACTCGAGAGGAATTATTTTCTAATTCGCTATCCTTGATAGTCTGTGACAATCTTAGTACCCAAACATGCAAATCACAACAAGTACATGTAAGATGATCAAAGATGTTGAATTATTACAGGATTTGTCAACTCTTGTTGAAAGGTTGATCGACCACTTCAATGGTCATAGTTTTCCGATTTATGCATCTCTCTGTACTTTTGCACCGATGCAATTCTCCACAGCTGGAAAGCCTGCTGCAATTTTAGACCCAGTCGCTGTATCTGCAAGAAGATGCAATTCATCCAATATTAACCTACAAAACTTCATTTCTAGTAATATAATCCATATTTATATTAGAATTTTGGATCTCTTTTTCTTGAAGTGCGCAGGTTATCTTCTCTAATAGATCATAGGATGCTGAAACAACCGCTGAGCAAAAATGCAATTTCAGACAATTCATCCGAAACCTGTCACCCTGTTTTTCCTTAAATGCATGTTCCGTAATGCACATTTCTGGGTCACTTATTAAACACACACACATATGCGCGCAGATATACACAACTCCTAAGTACATACAGTTGTGCTGACCCCTATCATCAGTTGTCATGCTTCATTTAGATATACTTAACTCTAAATGGACAGAATTATCTTGTAAATAATCTTTCGAAGAGGAAATCGCCTTAAGTGTACATTAGAGAGACTTTTGGACCAAAAACTGATAGATTCACAAACACAAATGAGTACTTGAGATAAATGACAATTTAACAAATTGAAATGCATTATGCCACATTTCAACTCAAGCCAACCGTGTATCATGAAAAGAAGTAACGTTACCCACATAGGGAGAAAAATCGAAACAACTGTCGTTCCTCAAAGTAAGAAAATTGTTATAATACCAAGCATTACCATTAATCTACATTTATCATCATCATCAGCAGCAGCAGCCTTTTAACATCCATCGTTGGACATAGACCTTCCCCAAGTTCTGCCACACTTTTCTATCATTGGCGTCACAGAGCAAGTATTTTTTTTTTTTTTTACATTTGTCCAGTTAATCTCTCCATCTTGTATTTTGTTGGCCTCGATTTTGCATTTGACCTCTGAGGATCCATGTTGTGAGCCGTGATATCAATCGGTTGTCTGTCATTCTTGCAACAATGCCTGCCCATTGCCATCTAAGTTTTCTGATAGATTCTATGATGTCTTTTACTCCCATTTTCATCCTTATATATTGTGCTGTCTCGTGATCTCTTCATGTGAAGTTGAGCATGGTTCTCTCATTGTCCTAGGTAGATATATTGGTCTACTTTCCCCAGTTTTGCATCTTATGTCTTTATTCTCAATGTGATTGTTGCACATGATTTTAGTTTTACTGAAGTTCATATGTAAGCCAGTTCACTTCCTGTCTTTATTCGGTTCATCTAGCATTAGTTAAAGGTTAGGTAGCTTCTCTGTGAAAAGAAAAGTATCGTCTGCGAATTCCTAGGTTACTCAGATATTCGCCGTCTATTTGGATTCCTCTATTTTCCCAGTCCATATTTAAGAAAATTATTTCGAGGCAGGCTATGAAAAGTTTTAGTGAGCTGGTATCACCTTATCTCACTTTTTTTCGGAGTCTGAACGGTTCAGATTCCTTATGTAGCCTGAGAAAGGAGTTGCTGTGATTGTGTATATGTTGTAGTAGTAGTACTTTGACATATCCTGGGTCTAGACCTTGTAGGCTGATGGCCTTCATGACCATGAGGATTTCTACAAAGCCGAATGCCTTCTTTTCAAGCAGGCCTTTGACTCTGTAGAAATCTACATTTACTGAGACGCCAAACCAAGAACAGAAACAATACATATAATATCAGCCTCCTGCCAAAACCTTATCGACCCTTGCAGCTGATGCCTAATGTGCCCCAAATCTCATTGCAGGACTTTCCCCATCCTGCCCCACCAACAATTTACCGTGGATTTTTTTTACGTTGGCTTTATGTGTACAACTGGGATAAATCCCTTTTTTCGACTCCAATCTTTCCATACTTCGTATCTTAATTAATCTACAATCATATTCATTGGCTTATAAAAACACGAGTTTTATGGCCACCCGGACGTGGAAGCTGATATCCCTTCTAACAAAGCATGTATTTCACAGGTCTAATCATATATATATATATATATATATATATATATATATATATATATATATATGATCTAGAATAGAGCATTCTGGTGAATGGGGAATAGTTTGTTAGTAATTATATCGCTTAAATTCGGTCGTAGGGCAGGGGTAAAATACCAGTCTCTTGGTCTGAACTGAAGGTTTTTGATCCTTCCTCGTGGTAACGGGTGGGATATTGGATAGTCTATAGCCACACTGGAGAGTTGTAATGCAACGAAACAGCTGTCTGTGGATGTCACAATAATAATTATTAAACATATATATATATATATATATATATATTTATATACTTTTCACTCTATTTGTCCCCCATACCTATTTTGATCTTGTTTTCTATCGCTCAACCTTTCAGTAAGAAGAAATGACACTAGATTAGTGTCAACAAAACAGTAAGCGTATTGTGAAAAGATCAGACACAAGATTGATTGATGAGAATGGGTTGTTGCTAAGACATAACAGAGAATAGGATAATCGCAGCTGTCATGTGATGGGAAAGGCTTTGGGAAAGCAATGGTGATTCTAATCGTAACAAATATATGCATATACCATTATTTTTTCCTCTACACATGAGCTGTAAAGTCTTATCTTGTATATGGTTTTGAAATAATTCAGATTTACGCAAGGATAACCAGACATATTCCGTCCAGTTGGAGAAATAAAATTATCTTAAAAAAATATTTACAGAGAATCGCCAAATCTCTCTCGCTTGGGCGTTAAAGAGAAAGGAATGTCTGAATTAACTTTATTTGTCACACCATCTGCCCACCACAGTTTCAGCATATGATTTCATTGTAAGTCTTAAGGTCCTGAGGGGGTCAGAGATTCTCCCTACAGTTTGAGTTTTCAAATGTATTTCCTCTAATATACTATGCTGTTTTGTGATATTTTGATTTGAAGTAGAGTATGATTTTCTCAAGTGTACATTTCATGGTTTTGAGATTTAAGGGTTAATCTTTCAGTTAGGTACCATGTTTCACACCCAGGGGTGGCTATCGGGAGGATGCACTGACAGTACAATTTACTTTTCATCCAATTTTTTCTTCAAAGTTTATCCAGAATTTAAAAAAACAGTTTCAAGCATCGTCATCAAAATGTCCATTTAAAAATCCGTACCTAATGGTGTATTCGTACTTTGGTTGTCGTCTAGAAGACGTGATCGGGACCCCTGGGGAACACCCAACTACCTGGAGACACATGGGCACTCAAAAAGAGACGAATCTGAACTTCGCATGGGTTGTTGGTCGGGTAGGCCATGTGATCCTTTGGTGATTCGATGAATAGTTGGATAGCTGGATGAAAAAATAAAAACAAATAGATTGATGAATATAAATAAATATAGGTATTTACATCACTTTATAGGATTTTCCATATTTTATTCGGTTCTCAATTGCTGAAAATTATTGCGTAGGAGGAGATTATGCCTTAAGTATTTTTGACGATTAGCCAAGAAGAAAAAACAAAGCCATATTTTTCAAAATCTCGACTTCCTTGGTAAATCAAAGAGAGACAAAGAGAAATTATCAATCAATGAGATCGGTAATATCTACTCTGATTGATAGATTATGTATTGAAGCACTGAAATGAATATTGTATTATCTGATAATCAGTGAATATAGTCATACCACGAACAGAAACGCTTACCACGGTGTCTGAGAGTTTCTACATAAGTAATGATGGCCTGTGGTCAGGAAATCTACACTCAATCAACTGTTCTATCGTTCAACTTGCAATTTGTGCCACCTACTTACTGGTGGTACATTGAAATTCACTTATCTTACTGGTGAGGATCCAAGTCTGATATGTGTTATTAACGTTTCCATTCTTGCAGTAAGAATGCATTATGCAATTGAATTCTGTGAAGGTAAAATCTCCAAACATTGTGAATTGAAAGGGTAAGAATTTGATTATTAGTCGTGGTCAGTGTGCGACTACACATTGTGTCATTGTATCTCGGTAAAGATTCAAAATGATAAGTGGCTGACGAAATGCCTTATATCATTCATATTGCGCCATTAAATTGTTAAATGAATGGAAATCAAATGTCTCTGAATTCAAACGGATTTTTTCAGTACACTGTCCTTTTAACCAACTTTTCTTGCAAATAACAGATGAATATAAAAGTAAATTTCTTCACCGAAGAACAACCTCGTTTTTAGTAGCTTCATTGATGATATAAGGAAGATCAGAGATAGTTCGCAGAATTCAAACTCGATGGCCGTAACCTTCAACAGAATTGATTCATCAAAACGTACACATGACTGAAATCAACACAAGAGAGAGACTTCCTTTCGATGGATCTTTTTTTAATTTAAATCATTGGTTGAACTTTTATGGTTGGTTGAACATTTGTCAAAAAGTGTACTCACCTACCCCAAGAGTGGGAATAATTGGTACGATATGGTTGAGCATCCCAGTACTCTCAGTAAAAGGTGCAACCAGGATTATTATAGTTGTATAATCAAAAAATATGAATTGTCCATTCAGAAAAATGAAATTGGAAATTTAAACAAATAAAATGATGTATAGGAGGGCACTAAATAAAGAAAATATTTCTCTTTCTCATTAGATTAACTAACAACGATGCAATTACTTCGTCACATTTATACATCAGCAAGTTCAAGAGTTAAGAATTGATTAACATTGAATTTGTAGTAGAATAATTTTTCGTAGCATTTTCAATCTGGAGTTAATCATTTGGACCTTTGTACGTGTCAGTTTTGGGCTATGATGCGGTGTTCGTTCTCAAACCAAACATCAAAATTGCCAAATTTGTTATATGAAGCAGTTAGGAATACACCTTTTCTGCATTCACCCACAGCGGTCATTGAAAAAATACTGTAAGTTTCTATTCCATTACAGTAGACATTCACTAAACTGGTATCATTTTGTGTATGAGGCTAGTTGGATATGTGATGACGTTGAATCACAGAAGTATTATCCATTAACATTAGCCAACTAACTCATTGTACCTTTAAGGATATCATCTACGACAATACGGAGTCAAATGATAAGAAAAAAGTAACATTGAATGGATATCAAGTGAAATCTCTGTAATGTACTTCACAGGTACGGATAAAGTGAAGTTCGCTGAATGTTCTTGGATCGACTTACATATGTATGTGATTTGGTATGATAGGAAATTTGAAATCACGATCGAAATCGTAAACAGATAAGATTACAGGTAGCTGGATCAATGGGGTTATGCGTGCAGTTACCACGAAAGAACATCGGCTCATTGGTTCAAGAAATGTACGCAAATCCTGGATACATGAACCAACATCAATCATCTATCGTGATTTCAATCAAACCATGAATTCCTGCTCTTGTATTTTACATATATTATCTATTCATGCATTGATATATATGTCAATTAACCTCAGGCATTCCTACATACACTGATTAACGTTCACATATGCATGGGCAAAGGTAAGGGTATGAAAATATCCGTACAATGATGAAGAGAGAATTTGTTTTTCGAACAGATATCCATCGTTTAATCATAATCTTCTACGTTGTAAACGCATTCAATTCAATGATTATTATGAATTATGTAGATCAAATCTTATACGAAAACATTCCCATCAAAGTTGAGCTGATCACTTTGATTATCGTTTGTTATATCAACTATATCGCGATTAGCTACTTAAATATTCTACGCTAATTACTTATACCAACATGCAGATGAACAATTGCATCTACATGCCCTCATTTTCGCGTGTCCATATGAAAATATAGGTATAAATCCATTGCTGTATATGCATGATCATACGTAAGGACAAAAATATACCAGTAACCTAATACTGATGATGGTATTTTTTCTGAACAGATATACATTTCTCTTTTACCTTGTCAATACAGCAGATTCAATGATGATTCTAAATCACATAGCTCACACTTCATACTCTGAAAATTTCTTATCAAACTCCATGTAATATGATTGATCACCAATAAACTAACTTTACCATTCTGTTATTTGCTTCTGTGGGAATGAACGTAAATGATTTATCGATATGCAGAAGTGTATGTGAAATTACAACCCACACATTTACAGACACTGGTGATAGTACGGATGTAAACATCTAGATTCACTTTTACATATGCACGTGTGATAATGTGATATATGGGTATAGACAATGCGTACTTATCTGTGACAACAAATATTTGAGATACAATATAAATGCACTCCATTCTTTGATGAATATCAATAATAATGCTCGAACCAAATTGTATTTACAATAACATGTCATTGTGCAAACTAACAGATCACTGTCATGTATATATAGGAATACTTCAGACTGTAGAATGCCAAGTAATTTATCAGTCTAATCTATGAATATCTTTATGCACATGTAGCCTTAATCTAAGGTACAAGTAGTCACTTCAAAGACTGCTCGGTGGCACAACCTCTGCTTTTGCCTCCATGATTATTTACGTCACATGAATAATTTTGCACAACTGTCTGAAATGGACAGCAAATTTTAAAAAGTCTCAGACTTTTCAAAGAGGTTACTCCAGTGGGACGCGTCTCTCTAACAAAAATCTGCATTCAGTGACTGTTCATCATCGAATTTCAAACATTGGCAGCAAACAGACTGCATTGTAAAAATAAATGATCATATGGTCGAATGTTTATTCATGAAGGTAATATCAGAGGGAAATTCCATAATTAGATTTGTCGAATTTCTTGAGATAAGTGTCGCATTCAAACATGTTCAACGCACACACACACATGCACGCACACACACACACACGCACACACACACACACACACATACACACACACACACACACACACATATATATATATATATATATATATATATATATATATATATATATATATAATTAAAAAAATATTTATTCATAAACTTGACTCCCATGTTCAAAAAAAATTCCGGGGAAATTTCTAATTTTGATACAAACGTTCCTTTAAATCGCATTACCATGTTCCCACGAGTCGTCTTCACTGTTTTTGCAAGTCAGTTACTCTCGTATCCCTATTTATCTTTGCTATACGAAAAATATTACACTGTACTAGTTTGCTTATATTTGGATTTTAATTATATATGTTCCGTAGATTACAAACAGTACAGCATTCATACCATGTCTTCTCCAAGCGATGTTGATCAGATCCATCCAACTTAGCTACTCGTATTCATAATGTTTCTTTTCGACCTTTACTTGTCTAATATTATTTAGATTATATATCAAGTTTTATTCCCCCCGAATCCTCGCAAAACATACATAAACTATCATGCTCTTGAACAAGATAAATTGAGATAAACTATTCAAGTTTTTTCCATGTAGACAATTTTTCACCCTCTATTTACACACGCACACAAACACACACACACACACACACACACACACACACACACACACACACACATACACATATATATATATATATAGATAGAGAGAGAGAGGGGGAGAGAGATTGTGACGTAGTTATAACTTATTCTAACTCATAGCTAATCGAGCAACGTATCTTCGAATATGTTGTGATTTGCTTTACATGATTGCATTAATCATGTTTTGTCCCTGTTGTGGAAATGCATACTGCCTTATCCACAGATACGTTAGATTTGTTAACGGTGCAATTTTAGATTCCACAACCCATAACTCCACAATCTATGTTTATGCTAAACTAATCACTTGATGTCTGGCAGTGAGCATGCTTGTTTAATGAACATCTCAACTGAGGCAAGGGAGATAACCTAATCATTGATCATCCCTTTGTTTCAAATTTACTGCCAAAAGATATGAGTCAAGCCATGGTTTTATAGGACTAGAATTGTTCAAGAATTCTTTGGCATGATATTTATGATGCACCTATCCTCCTGTGAAAAATGTTGAGTGAGCAATCATCAAATACAGACTTGTGAAAAAAAAAAAACGTTTGAAATGGTTGTAACTGAAGCAATTGTTTGCTGAGAAGGAACATTTGAACCCAAGGATCTAGGAGAAGTAAACGTGTTTCTGAACAAAAGAAAACAAGCGTTGAAAAGGACTAGGATGAACTCTTTAAGGCCATTGAAGGAAACATTGACTGGATCCAGAGAGAGGAATTATAAGTCAGTTGATGGTGAGATGCCGTATCATATCTTGCACCCTCTTTGATTGTGCTGAACACAAAAACGAATTTAACATATTTTTTCCTCGGAAGCTTTCAGCACAGTTGAGCGAGGATTAGAACCAGCAAAAGTTACTCAAGCGCCCAGTCATAGCAGAAGAAAAATCCAGAACAAGCCTGCCAATGGCATGGTCAAATCCTGTTCTTATTTCTATCACAACTCATTTCTTAACACAAAAATGGGGTGGAGGCTACACTTCACTGATTGCATTTCCAATGTGCTAATATAGAAATCAAAGGATATTTACCTTCTTTGATTAGGTGAGTTTTTTTCTGGCTACGATTAATGCTCTTTTGAAGGAAGAAAATCAAAAAGAGCACACACCATCCATGTGGAATATTGACTTGAAACTGTAAGAACCGTCTATCAACATGACGGAGCTATAAAATACAACTTAGTAATGAGGAGAATATTCATCAGTTGGAATCTTGTTTGATACCTCTCCCTTATCAGTCAAAAAGAATATGAACTTTGAATCGATTTTACAATAAATAGCACTAAGTTATCATTTCAAAGTCGCATTCAAGTTTCTGCAATTCTGAGATCTTGTGGTTTGTATCCTTACTTGGAAACTATTTGGGAAAATAAGCACGTGAATTTACTAGAAAATCAAACTGAATTTTTTCTGAATGTCGTTAATTTGACTTTCAAATTTTCTTTCTGAAAATTTTCGTTTGATTACATTGAAACCAAATTTAGAAACTCATGCTAGTATTTTTTCAACCCGCATAAATACTTCACTTCAATAATAACTCGTTGTATTTCAGGTATAAAAATCGTTGTGTAATGAGAGAGATCTTTCTGAAGTGTATAATCATCTTCGAAGATGAAAGTCACTATAATTATAGTAAAAATAAACATAAAACGATTCCCAACGATAAAAAGAAACGTGTCATCGATTCAAGCAGAAAAGTAGTTGGCCTTTTTTTCCCTTTAGTTTACGGAGCGATTCACTTTCAAGGTACCAAATATATATTTGTGAGTCGACTCATTTGGATTTTTAGTCTTTTCTAGAAAATGTTTAGATGTTTAAGTACAATTACGACGACAAAGCCTGGTTTTACTTTAAATTACGATTATTCATGCAAGCATAAATATCTAGATCTATAATACTCTTATAAAAAAAAGGTCAAACATAGCTGTCAGACTGAGTTTACTTTAGTGTTCAAGTTGGTCTGTCTGACTGGCTGGACAGTTGGATGGATGGCTATGTATGTATCTGTCTGTCTGTCTGTATGTATGTATGTATATATGTATGTATGTATGTATCACACATACGGTTTACACCAATAGAGCTGGAGGGCTGAAATTTCCAACATGGACGAATCTGCACTCAAGCAAAGAATCTAGACGTGTGATCCTGCTTCATCTCTGTAAGAAAACAATATCGTTGAGTAAGCAAAACATTGAAGGAACAAATGAAAAAAATTCGTAGAAATGTATATACCGTAAGCATAAAACAATTAGAATATGCGACACCCACCATAAAGAGATGGTTATCAATTGTCTTCGTTTAAAGACATGCTTTGGTAAATGACTGAATGTGTGGAAATTGCTTCAAAGAATCCCCTGATACTCATTGGGTCGATACACCAGCTGAGGTTGATAGAGATTAAATCAAGTTGTGATTATTTAGAATAATATCTTATAACCATGTGCAGTCAGGGAATGATCAGTGCTCATCGAATATTAAAGTCAATAATTGAAAAACACTTAACTAAAATCGTCTATGTTTTCAGTGCATGACGTGTATCTTTCAAATATGTTGAGAGATGCAAAAAGATGTAATTGACTGGATTCAAATGTTCTATTCTTTATAGAAATGTTGAGAGGCAATGCAAAGTGGATAATTTACAAAAAACAACTGTACACGTCACACGAGCAAAATGAACTCTCATTAACTGTAATAAAAGTGGATTCTTCATCAAAAAGGTGTAATGCTGAATATATAATGGAATTTATACAATGATATCCTTTCAGAGAACCAAATGATTGATTCGAAGTGATATTGCCTCCGAACAAACCAATTGAACTTTGTTATCAAAGGAGAACTTTTAGAATTATCTTACAGGAAGGACGAAATATTTATTAGGATAATCTTACACCGTAGGTTATTTTGATGAATGGGAAAAAACTTTTGAGAGAAGGTGGATACATTCTTCCGGATCCACTATATTTCACCTTTTGATTTCAACTACTCTTGGTCTTTATAGACTTATCCGATGAAAATATAATGTTCCCTGGATTAATGTAAAAAGCACTGAGCTGAGATTTTTGATCCATGAACATGCAACAAGAGTACACTTAGTGAACGGATAGTAGATATTTTTTATGAAGATTTCTTTAAAAATAAAAGAAAAATATCTCTTATTTTCAGTGATGAAATGAAAAAAAAATTGAACGATAACTTCTACTTTTGCAAATGCAAACCAGACAAGATCAACGAAATAATCGAGAAATCAATTAAGCACCTGATTATAAGCTCAAGAAAAGAACAGCTGCTATTTTATGCAGCTCTAAAAAAATGAAAACTTTTATGTAATACTGTCTATCGTAGCACTTTTGTCCTGATCCGATACACTGAACATCTCTTCAAGTCTTTTTTTATGACAATCTACACAAAAAAGTGCTTAGAATTATAGACATGAGCTTCAAAATCATGAATATTGCTTCTTCAGCATTTTTCTATTCCATACAGTTTTGTATCATGGAATGTGACGATTATTACTTCATGAGTTATTACTTGTATAGAAACAGCGCACACACACACGCATATATATATATATATATATATAAATGCTGTAAAGAGACACATTCGAAAGCGCTGCAACTAAACTTATATAATGCAAGACTACATACCTTTGTCATGCCAAATACATTCTATTTTGAAAACCTCCGACCAGGCCCATTGAATGTGCATACCATATCTAGTTTTATATCAAACTATAATAGGGAAATTGATTTAGTGTTTTCATCTACTGAATTCCAGAATAACAATGGAGTGAAATAACATATAGGATATATATATATATATATATATATATATATATATATATATATATATATATATATATATATATATATATACATACGCATACACACACATACATATATATGTATATATATATATATATATATATATATATACATATATATATATGTGTGTGTGTGTGTGTGTATATATATATATATATATATATATATATATATATATATATATATATATATATTCCGGTAGCATAAAGATAATGATAGTGAAGCAAACAAGCAACCATCTGTAGACATGTGTGGTATTCTGTTTAATGATGGGTTCAATTCCAAAAAGGAAGTAAACATAAAAAGAACGAAAAAACAAACAACCAACATATTCCACTTGATTCACAAAAAGTGGGTTCAGCACCTGAGTTTGGGATCCTTAAACCATTAATCTCGGCCCACATAAGTATATTCAGATAAAAGAAAGATTTCTAGTAACATAACTATGTAATCTGTAATATGATACCCATCGGAGACATTGTGTCTGCAAAAATACAACCTTTTTTCACAACCTGATACCTAATAAGGTTATACGACGAATCATACCAAAATATAAGATCAATTTTACTTAAAATCACGCACATTCACACCTTTTTTCTTATAAAAAGGGACGCACAAAATACAATCTTATGCAGTTTTTCTCAAGTCTATCTGCATTATGTGCTGATCCAGCGACTATTCAGGGACAGCAATTCACGAAATCATTTCCAGAATTTTTGTATGCATTTGCTTATTTACTCGTGTACAGACTGACGTATAAAATCTCTCTTCTCACTCACGTGCACGCACATGCACGTGCACGCACGCGCACGCACGCACACATGCATACACTCCATCTATAGAAATACGCAACTTATTCAGATTTGCATCCAATGTATCCCATAATTACGTGAAATTCTTGTAGAAGCATACGTCTTTTTCTCTATTACTGACACCAAAAGGGATTCATCTACAATTTTAATCTCTGCTAGATGCATCATGATACGTTAGATTTGTGACTGAATTTCTTGATGTATTGAATCATTGATGTAATTTCCATATTATTTTCCCATTCCAATACCCCATACAGCTTTGTTTGCTTCCATATGCCTTCATATCATTGATATATTTTGTTGACAACTTCCATGAAATAAAGCTATAATGGATATATTTTCACGCGCACTCAGTATGACTCTTTCTATGTTTTCAATGACTTACATCACCATGGGCTAGTAGTTTTATACAAGTAATGCTACTATAAGCCATATCCATTAATACTCCATTGTGTCGTTTCCATCCAAACTAAGCAATCGATGTTATAACCAAATGTTAACTGGGGGGGGGGGTATGTTTTAAGTTAATCAGTAGGGACGGATTTTTTTTTTACCCATCGTGTTTTTCATATGGTCCAATGATTCATGATGATACCATCCAATATCAATTGACATCATGTCCTTACGATTAAGACCTTCCCCAGTCCAACAAAATAGTGACTGGGCTGATTTCTGTCTTTGGAAAATATATTTAGATATTTTTTTCATCGAACTGGGAGGACAGATTAGAAATGTATTAACTGGGATCATAGCATAAAATTCCATATCCAACATGTTGTCTGAATTTTAATCATTCAAACAATAAAGGTGAGAGAAAGAAAGAAGGAGAGAGAGGAAAAAATGTGTGTGTGTTTGTGTTTGTGTGTGTGTGTGCATGTGTTTGATTCATTGTAAATTCAATAAAATATTTAGCGTTTGCTATCTATGTTTGTGAATGTAAAACATTATCAGTTTCAATGATTGAAAATATGTTAAATTCATGAAAATATGTCAGATTCAGTGAATACCTAAATACTAATTGTATTTTTTAGTGAAAAAATCTCCAGATGTATGGGTGTGTAAAAGTTTTTCAAGTATTAACAATGCATTTTTTTTCATTATGAATTGATATTAGCTTGTTCTCTACAAGTAAGCTGTATTAGATTTAATTAAGTCTTTCACAAGGAGTGAGAGTTGATACTGCTGTGTCGGTGGTTATTTTGCAATACTCTGACATATCTTCGTTTTGTTCTATGATATTGTCAATGACTTTGAGGATTTAAACTTCTTGCAGTCAACAGAATTTAATACAGAGTGGCATCTTATCTCATGCTGCGCCTATTTTAGTTTATGAGACAATGTTAATAGCAATGGGTAGGACTCGTTGCATCATTGGCAGACAAACGCTTGACATCACGACCAATGATGTGGATCCTCAGAGATCACATGCGAAACTTGGACCAACATGATAGACAAGTTTGGCGAATCTTCCGAAAGGTATACGTCAATCGAGAGTCGCTAAAGACTGCTGCTTCTGATGATGATGATGATGATGATGATGATGATGATGATGATGATGATGATGATGATGATGATGATGATCACAGGGGTCCGAGTAATCAAGGAGTCGACTCAGTAGACTAGACACGGTTTGCAAGGAGTGCTCACTAATAACCGTTCAAAAACCACAAGCGAGTTTGCTTTTTGTGTAATTCGTTTCCTGCCAAAACTTTTTTTTATTGGTAGAACAAATCTCCAGTACATGAAATTCATAAAATATCAGTATCATATGTCTTCATAATCTTCAGCTGTCCGTCTTTCCATTATTGCCACACGTTTGTCTATCAGGCCTAGCTTAGAAAAGACACCATTGGAAGTACAGGGCGCCATCTTTCATTTCGTTTTTTTATCAGTTGAAGCTGTCTTGGATATCTGCAACGGGGAACCGTAGCTTTTATCTAGACATGAACGATGACAACTGGCGTCTACAAGGAATATTCAATTACAGTAGACCTTTTAAATTCTGTTTTTATGCTTCGATGTTTGCGTATTCCATCGAAACCTGAACGGAAGATATTTGGGATGGGATAACTGATGTGCACAGGTCTATTAACTGGATATCTTCTGCATACTTAGCAGATTAATTAATATTTGGAATTTTTGCTTCCATCAGAGCTGAGTCACTAATAAAATCGAATATGGAAACGTGACCATTCCACCAACCTATCAGATACTTTTTTTTTTCCAGTGGTGACCGATTTTTTCCACTCCATTTAAAAACATTGCATTAAAATGTTGTTCAATGTAGATGCATTCACTGTTCGAGTTTTTACTGGCCCAACTCTTGCAATCCCTAAGAAATATATTGCCATGTATCGGTTCAATGTTTCTCTGAACAAAAAACAAATTATTATTCGCTGATCGTTTTTCAGAGTCGATCGTTGTTTAGAAAATCATATTGCCTTTAATAAGTATCAAAATCTTTATTTTGATGCATATTTAAACCCATTTGTATGGATCATTGTTACAATCTATTCTCCATTCTATGAAGACAGTCAGTCCTGGGCACATATCAGATGCAGATAAGTGAACGGTGAAATATTGCCCTTATACTGGCTACGGCACCATCTGTCCATGCTTTGTCTTCACATAACTCATCTTTTTTTTGGGAAGCCAAAGAAAGTTTTTCAATATTTTTGATTCGTGAGATACGCTTGGAGACGACATTGCTAGGGATGGGAAAAAACGGATTCATTCCTTCCAACTAATATGCCACTGGCAGTTTGTATGAAAATACCAATAGACATATTTATGTATAAGGAACACAAATACGTTTCACTTGCTATATACCTTAATTAGCAAAATATATAGATAATATTTACCACTAATATGAGTAGATAAAATCTAAACGAAGCCCAGTTAAAGGGTTTCTGCATTCCAACCCTGCGTTTTTTCCTCCAACTCAAACTTCAATATATGTTGACCTTTGCTTCCTAATCTTTGAGTAAACGAAATTCTCATCGTACAATCTGCAAGTAGATGTGATGTATGTCGACCAATTCAAATTCCGGAAGTTAATCATTCAACAGACTGAGCTGAAAAAAAAAAATTTGAAACAATGTTCTGTAAGAAATGACAAATAATGTAGAATAGTCACAGACGCTACGATCGATTATTGACTGATGATGGTTATTTGCCAATCAGTGGTTGATTTGTTGATGATCAAACTTCATTAGTTGGACTCTTCGTGGTTACTGGATTGGGGTAGGGCATTTCAATCGTTGCAAATTCATTCATAAGTTTTTTTGTTTCTTGTAGGGTTTAGAAGAGTATTCTTTGCTTGTTGATCGAATAATTCTGACGATGTATTCATAGAGAGAGAGAAAGAGAGAGAGAGAGAGAGAGAGACGATGAAAAGCTAAATGAGAGCAGAATTATACGAGGGAAAACCAACTGGCATTTAAGCGAATGTCTGAAGAAGTTGGCTAAGAATCACTAGCGACATCAACATGTCGTGATTTCAGATCACATTGACTATGATAAGAATTTGACTTTCTTGTCTTTTTTCCCCATTCTTTCGTTAGCGGAGTTCATGTCATCATATCTC
The DNA here is from genome assembly GCA_963457665.1 of Thysanoteuthis rhombus. NCBI lineage: Eukaryota > Metazoa > Mollusca > Cephalopoda > Oegopsida > Thysanoteuthidae > Thysanoteuthis > Thysanoteuthis major. Next base: position 84,471,175 of record OY735199.1, on the reverse strand, counting down.
ATCTTCCTTTTCTATTCCTTTCTTTGTCATGTTATATGAAACTTGGAGATTGGAGATTTCTTCTTCGGTTGAATAATCCCATTCCCACAGTGCTTGAATGTAACTCACCTCAAAGGTGCATTCGGGAAATCCCTGACGTAATCTAAATGTCTGAGAAAAACTAATTTTTTTTTATTGTTTAGAATCACGGAATATCACAGCTTTTTCACCACAATTAATTATCCAAAATCCAATGCAAAAGCAGCTACATCTATTGCAAAGTGTCCATCAGTTCTTAATGCCATACCATTCAAAATACCCTGGTAAAAGAGTGATGTCTATTGTACGTGGCAAAATGTAGCAAGACTGTCAACAGTTCTGAGGTATACCAAGATGCTTTTTTTTTGGAATGGTGAAGTTCCAATTGGCCCATTCCATGAAACCTATTCTTGAGATTAGAGCTTTGGTTACCGATAGAAGCATACATTTACACACACACACACACACACACACACATGCACCTAAAAACATACACACACACACACATACGAGGACCTTTGGCTGTGACATAATCTTCAAATGCAATTAAATGCATCGAAAGAAGGTATGTGCAGAAAAGCAGTGAATAAATTAAATCAAATACCCGAAAGAGTGCAACAAACAAAAAAAAGTAGCAAGCAAAGGAGTAGCAAACTACAAAACAACGAAAGAAAAATGGGAACAGAAAAAAACTAAGAGGGGAGACGAAAAATCGCAAATTGGAAATAATGGATATTGCCATACCCACAAGAAACTTGAAGCCAGCATCAAAATCTATCATCATGACAGCCAAAAGCATATTCCACTGAACGAAGTATGTCAAAGCAAGGTTCAGCAAAGAACGAACAGCAATCGCCGCTTATATGAAGGAGAGAATGGGACTGCAAAACCCTCAAAACGGTGAATGTAGTCGCGATGGGAAAGAACTGAAAAATCACAATGAAAGTGAACGGTAGGATTAAAAGAATATTAATAACAATCGTTTCCAAATCATTGCAATACGTTTGTATACACTAGGAAAAGGAATTCTATTTAAAGCACTATTACAACAAGATCAGAATCGCCCAAAATTTGAGACCTGAAAAAATGTCCATGGCTCAATGCTTCTAGAAATGTCAGGTTTGTCAAATCTGGCCATAGAGTTGCCAAGGAGACAACCCGAATGCAGCCCATTTATTTACATCCCTGTAACAGGCGATCATTGATTTCCTTCTTATAGCTTCAGAAAAAAATGAAACAGACAGGAGAAAAAGACAAGAAGAAAAAAAAACAAGCTAGAATTTAGATTTCCAATCTCGGACTCAGAGAAACATGGATGAATAAAAATGAATAAAAGATAGAAGCTACTAAAAATTGCATTTGTAGACAATTCCTCCTTTTTATTATTACTTATCGGAATAAGCTCTCTTATTTAGATTGAGTTTTTTCTCGTATGAATATACGTATACGTGGATGTATTTATGCACTTATATACGCACACATATATACACAAAAGCATGTATACATAGACACACACATACATATCCATTGTTTTGTTTCATATATTCCTCTTTCGTTTTTTTTTTCTTCCACTGATTTATTTCTTGCTTACTTTTGGATATTTTTCTTCTTAAAATCATTTTGTTGGAATTGATTTTCCAATTATGTCAGAAATTGAATCGGATGGTGGCATCAATTGTCTCTGAAGCTGGCAAGATATTTTTCACTACTCTAAATACCAATTACCAGCCTCGTTCCCAAACTTATCTAATTTTCAAAGACTTGTGCTAGCACCATTCTGCCTATTTATAGCCAACTTCAATCGATAGTCAATTCTCGGAAGCCATTTACTTCCGTGGGTATGTGTGCTTCATCTTGTAAACATTTTAATCTTTTCACTGAGAAGCAAAAATACCAAAAACAAGCGCTAAGACGAATTGTTCGTATTGAACCCAAGCGTAGATTTTAGAACGCGATGAGCAAAAGCTAAATACTCTTGTCCTTTGCTGTAGTGCAGATTGCTGTTGCTCAGTTTGCAATACATGGTGGTTAGATCTGGGGTCCCGATATCTTTTTCCTGCTATCGGTCACTCGTCTTGAAAGCCTTGAATAAAAATGCCTTTGTCGAAAAAGGTTACTTAATTTCATAAAATACATGATTTTCTTCAATTTACAATCACGTACCCCTTAGTTAAATAATGTTTCATTTGTCTAGTTCATCTCTCCATCTTGTGTTCCGTCGGACGCAAATTCTTATGTGATCTCTGGGGATCCATGTTGTAAGACGTGATGTCCATCGAATTTCTTCTTCTTCTTCATCATCATCATCATCATCATCACCATCATCATCATCATCATCATCATCATCAGTCTTTTAATGTCCGTCGTTGGACATAGACTTTATTCAAGATTCTCCAAATTCTCTATCATGGGCGTCGCTGAGCCAGTATTTCCTGAATCTGTTCAGTTCATCTCTCCATCTTGTGTTCTGACGGCCTTAGATTCTTATGCGTTCTCTGGGGATCAATGTTGTGCGACATGATGTCTATCGGTTGTCTTTCATCCTTGTAACATTGCCTGTCCATTACCATTTGAGTTTTTCAATAGTTCCTATTATATCACAGATACCAGTTTTCTTTTTTTTTTTATGCTATACCGTCTTGTGATCTCTCCATGTAAGGTTGAGTATGATTCCCTCATGTGTACGTTGCACATTTCTCAGTTTGCAGCTCTCTCTTGGTTAGGTTCAATGTTTCAATGGTCGATTCCCAGTTAAACAACTTCATTTTTTTTTACTCTGCCCAGTGTCTGATACAGTCAAAGTGGGTATTTTACAGCCTGGGGGTCGTTATTCAGGATGGGGCTGGGAGGAAGAACTTTCTCTAATTCTTGTCCAAGCCACTTGATGATGCATCTGTTAGCCTGATTTGACCACCAATATATCGGACACTTTTCAACTGAGTTCGATTCACATTCATTGTGAGTACAAACTAATTCACATAAGACTAGTCTTATCAGCCAGGTGATCATTCCGTCAATAAACATATTTTACTTCGACAAACAAGTGCCAAGCAGTTGTTTAGAGTGACGTTTATGATCATAAAATAGGCAAAACAATGTATTTTGTACATTTCAGGCAGCTATTCATCTGAATAGAATGTAATGTAAACCATTGTAAAAACATGGCTAACTGGGACACTGAATAAACTGAAATTGTATGTAATGGAGACAGAGGAACATAAATCCTGTAGAATAACAGAACCAATTTCAAACAAATTATTGGCGTCATTATTTTTTCCCTATGGATCTTGATTCAATATCCTACATTATTACTAAATATCATTAAGGTCCAATCTCATATGATTCCACTCATCCTACCAAATGGTCATTCTATTCTTAAAACCTTTCCTTTTTCTCAAATGCATTCTCCTGTGATTTAAAATGGCACAAATCCCAATCACAACAATACAATAATCAATTCTCAATATACTAGTAGAGGAACTTGCCCAATCAGATTGAACCAACCATTCCCTTTGCGAAAGCAGGTTGACGCACCTTTCCTGAAGTTTAGATGAGCTTTTAATAAACAAAACAAATGTTTAGGATTTTAGAGACCTATCAAACGGATGTCTCAGAGTAAGTTTTGGATGTGTTTGTATTTCAATGAATTAATTTCACTCCAAGTTAAAAGAAAGAAATGCATCAACTAGTCCCGATTAAAATTTGTTGACATCAAGTTTGTCTTCATGAACATGTTTGTGTCTGCATTCACCTGTTTTTTTGAAATGATGATCTCATTTCCAACTTTTTCTGTATATTATCAAAAGTGTGACTGGCTGTGGTTGAATACATTAAAATTGCAAATCGGATTGTCCACCTGTCTATATTATAAGCCGTAAAGCCAAACAGTCGACAACAATTTCTTCAGTTTCCAAGTGGCCTAAATGTGGTATTTATATATATATATATATATATATATATATATATATATATATATATATATATATATATATGTGTGTGTGTGTGTGTGTGTGTGTGTGTGTGTGTGTGTGTATTTTGTGCATATGTGGCTGCAACACAACTGAAAGGCTGACAAGATTTAAACATTTATCCCTTATTATCTCGAAAATAATTGTTTCTTGAAAATCATCCTGTAATTATTTTCTAGCTTATGTTTCAATCTACATGGTGAACCAATCCTAAATCAGTCCGTTAGTTTGTTTCCAACGGCACTCATGTTAGTTTCTCTTCTTCCATTTTATTCATTCGTATACTTTGGTAATCAGAGGCCAGCAAATGACCAACGAAGTAATTTATTAATTGATCATCCCTCTGTCAGATATTCAATTATTAAACGATGTGTAAGGATTGAATCCATGGGAATCAAGGTAAGTAACGATATTACTCTATACGATAAAGTTATCATATCAGGTTGACATTATGAATAAGAAGTATTTTATTGAAATATTAACTCATTTATAACAGTAGATTTTAGGATTCTATTTTCCCAGAATTGGGTAATTGTTACGAAGTGATTATTTATCCCCTTTTGAGTTACTTCACAAACTTATAACTCTACTGATATGTGTGATATTTTGGAAATAGCATTGTTAGTTCCTTTTATTTTTCTCATTTTCATCATAGTGCAGCTATAAATTCTCTTTAAATTCATATATATATATATATATATATATATATATATATATATATATATATATATATATATACATATATATATATATATATATATATATATATATATATATATATATATATATATATATATATATATATATATATATATATATATATATATAGTGTATGTCGTACAGATCAGGCTAGCAGTATAAAATAACATGATAGTATATCAATAATATAAAATCACTTATGATATGTAAAGGGTTTATTTAATAGAGTGCTCGATACATACAATTTTACATTATTGAAGTTGCGTTGTTTTAGTGCCGGAGATAGTTAGTTGAATGCGGTTTCGCTACACAAACATGAGCTAGTTTGTGTACTGAATCCACATTCTACTATATATATATATATATATATATATATATATATATATATATATATATGTGTGTGTGTGTGTGTGTGTGTGTGTGTGTGTGTGTGTGTGAGTGTGTATATATTGATAGATAGATAGATAGATAGATAGATAGATAGATAGATAGATAGATATATAGATAGATAAATAGATATACACACGCATATGCACATATATATATATATATATATTATAATAGTAATATATCGAATAAAGAATCGTTAGATCAGAATTAATATTTTGCATAAAAATAGAGCAGGGTCCATTACATTGCGAGGCGCGTAGCAAATTTTACCCCGGATTCATAGTTGATTAAGTAATGGTTGATAATCCCTGAAGTAATATGTATATCTGGTTTCCTTGTAGTAACTATTCAAACGATACAATAGGAATACGATTAGGAGGTTGGGATTTAAGTCCCCCTCCTCTCCCAGGAAACACATTCCAGAAATACTTCTAAGGCACTTCATCCAATTGCTAGCGAATCATTCAAGTAGTTCGTTTTTAGAATTGGTCGAAAAGAGTATCAGGGAAAATTGATAGACGTGGCACAAAAAGGAAATGTTCGCTGGAATGAAAGATGTAAGATTCCAGAAATAAATGGAGTAAATCTGGAGAAGAACATGGAATCCACTTTACATTTGCTGACAGGATCGATATGTGACCGAACAGAAAAAGGGTTCAACTGCATTAACAACAAAAGAAAATGATCACTTGCGTTAGAATTAAAGGAAAGCTTTAAGAAGTTCATTCGAACAAAGACGTGCGTGGTTGTTGCAGGGTCAAATTTTTACTTCTATCCCGACTGGGAATAATCATTGCAACTTTCGTATTGAATATATAAATAGCTTAGTCAGTTTGGCTCAGTTGGTAAGGGACCCACTTGAGGATCACTTGATTTTGATTCGATATCAGAAGTATTCTTTATTCTAAATACCAGTTTGGTTCAGCATAATGGCAATCACTTACTTTCTTGTAATGGGAGAATATTCTTTTTGTTTTTGTTGTTTAGAAGGACGATGTCAACTCCAGCCTTTGCCTCCGAATGGAGCTTGGAAATAAAACTCCTGTCTTGAAATAAATGCTCACAAACCGTTGAGGTTGATCACTCAATAGAAACAGTCACGAACTATTGGCAATACATCGTGTTTTGGGTAATCTTTTGAAAAATTGGGGGAAGAAGTTATCGATGGATACTTTATTCCTCTCACCGTTTAGTTGGGCACTTGGATATCTAATTTTAAAACGGCAGGAGTAAAAACAGATGGATACAAACTAAAGAACCAATTTTTCATAAACTAACTTCGTAAACGGAAGCCCTAACTGATTTTTTTTTTCTTGGGGTAGGGGAATTTGAAAAAAAATTGTTTCACCTTGACATGATGGAAAAAATGATCATTTAAATTTCCCGCCCTGTTGTCCTTTTGTGCCACATGCATATAAACCTACATGCTGAGTCGGCAGAATCACCTGAAAACTTGGGAAATCTATTTTATCGTTCTGGTTAGCAGCTTATGATGAAATGACGGCTTAGGATTTTAGTTTTAATTCTAAAATTACTTATCAACATATCCATGGAATAATTATAACCTGAAATCCCGAGTTATACGCAGCCAGTTTTTTGTTTGCCTATAAATAGCTCCATCCCCTCATTGTGAAAAACAACGTTCCATACATTCATGTTTTTGATCTTGAAAACGGTGCTAGGTCCATCCCTGGTCCGTTGTATAAAGTGCAAATATATATATATATATATATATATATATATATATATATATATATATATATATATATATATATATATATATATATATATATATATATATATATATATATATATATATATATATATATATATATATATATATATGTGTGTATATAACATGAATTGTAAAGAGTGAGACGGACTCAGGAGTAAATGTTTTGAGGTAAGATTTATCTATTTGAAGTTGTTAATCGTCCAAACATGTTTCGGTATTTCCTCCCATCTTTGGTGGTGTGTGCAGTGTATGTATTTTTAAGGTTTAAAGTTCCCATGTTGAACTAAAGTCCACTATCGGAGCCTTGCTTTGCGGGTAAAATGTTTCATAGAAGCTGCTGAACGCATCCTGCTGTGTGGGAGAAATATATATATATATATATATATATATATATATATATATATATATATATATATATATATATATATATACATACATACATACATACATACATACATATGTGTATGTTTGTGTGTGTGTAATGACACACCAAATACTGAAAGTATAAGATAGAGGAACATAGTATTCATGTTTAGCATACAACACTGGACATCCTTCTATTTACTTTCCACTGTCTTTTTTTGATTGATCACGACCTAAAAGTAGTTTTTCTAGGCGTCAAATATGCCCATCTGACTTATGTAATATTTATTTACAATTTGTTCACGGAACAATTTTTACATTTTCAACACATAAAGTAAGAAAAATATCACATATGGTTTATATTCCCTTGATCACAAAAGTAAAATTTCATTTGGGCATATTCTATACTTTAATGCCCCCACCCAAGATCAAAAAAATCACAACCAAGAAACAAGAAATGGGAATTAGTTTTTAACATATTTAATCCTATAATACTTATCAGGTCTTCAGCAAAACTTTTAAGAAACATTACTTAACCCCGTTTAGTTAGTGTATTTTTATAAAATCAGATAAAGAAAAGTGATTAAATGTGCAGAGAATACTTAATCAAATATAAGTAGAGAAAGTCAGATGTTAATTCTAGTCGTATGGAACTTGTTTTATTTTTTCTGGGCGTGACACAGGATTGTATTTCTGCCATGCTACGATAGAAACTATAACTGTAACGTAAGGTGGATAGATTAAGGTAAGCTGTGAAATTGAAGGAGAGGAAGATGAAATAAACTTCAACCTGGTTTGGGTCTGTTGGCACCAACTGAATAAACAGAAATCATTTCAGTTGAGAAGCATCTTTCCGACGTGCTGATGGAATCAACGTTTTATTCCCAAAAGAAATATATCATATAGTATCAAAGCTATTTTACTTACAGTGAACATCAACAACCTCAATGAATGCTAGAATCACTTCCTTTCAGCCTGACACTAAAGATGCTGAAAGCGTTTTAAGAAAAGGTAGAGAAAAACGAGCAGGTGATTAAAGTTGAATATTTTTTCTACGTGACTGTACATCACATAATTTTTTGGTTCGAATAAATTCTGGAACTTAAAAAGATGTGATGTTAGGGAAGAATGGAAAAAATCTTGGAAGGTAAGGCCTATTTAGCATTGTGTTCGTAGTGTTTATTCAAAATGTAAAAAGATACACACTCAGCAGAAAAGAAACGATAGCTAGATTCTGGAACACCAATAAGTCTTCATTTTCAAAAGGTTTATCCCATGAATCTTCTGACAACTTGTCAACGTTTCACTTTTTTTGTTCAGTTACAAATTTTTTTTATTACAGAAAGTAATGTTGACACATCTCGCCGAATTCTGTCAACAAGTGTGTTAACAACGTCATAGGCTTTAAACGAAATATATTATTTTTCTTATTCTGTAAATTATTGATGGTATTAATGATATCTCTGGTATTGTAACAGAGGCCAATTGGATCTTTGAGTTGACTGAAGAAACAAAATGGAAATACGTCAGAGAACTTCAGCGAGTGGCATTTGGGGTAGATAATTCAGATCAGTAGCCAAACATTTTGTGCTATTTTCATTGTGGTTCCCACTCTTCTTGTAGTATTTACGAAAGAACAATATGCTTTACATATCTTGGATGGATCCAGCGTGAAATATCATGATAGGTCATAGGTATTTGGATCAGCTCAGAAAAAATCCATCCCACCTGGAGAGTATATCGAAGATATCCTTACCCACTGAGAGCCCCTTAGCATGTCGATTTGGTTCCAACAATGAACCCATTTTGTATGCTGCTCTATTGCAGTGGCACGGCTATAGATGAATATTTGTTTGCAGGATTGTGTTTTCAAGTCTTAAGGATGGAACTAAACTTGTCAAAGTTAAAGTCGATTTAGGTCGGCATTTTCAGACAGATATGTGTAGAACACATCAATTTTACGTATATTGTGAGCTGGATATGAATTGTGTGCAACCACTAGGCCAACTACATTGCAATATGGGGTGTTCATCTAACAGGGGCAAAACAGATCATTCGACAAAAAGATTTTCTCAGAAAAATGAAAGAAAATCGAAGAAGTGGCAAAACAAATGTTTCATCTTGCTCAGCACACATGAATCCTTTTTTTAACGGTCCTGGACTTCTTATTCACTCGGAAATTGTACGTTATCAGATCATTATCTAGAATGATATGACATTCAGAGTTATTATTTCATTTCGGCCTTAACGGTATTGTATTCTGATCAGTTGTAAGTACTGTCAAAAAAAAAAAGTTTCCTATGAAAATATGGTTCAAATATGTAGATTTTATCAAATTCTCGTGATGCAAATCACAAATTAAATCTCTCCAGTCTTGTGTTCATGGCATGTTTTACTCTTGTTCAGTAAGGACAAAAAATCAATTGAAGTCACGCCTTGTATACTGCAGCTTTGATTAATGCAGGTTTTGATATAATGCGTTAAAGGTATGACTGTACAAAATAATGTAGCTGAAAAACTGCATTGAATTATTTAAAGACCTGTAGCAATGCGGTTTTAAACATTTAAGAGAATGTTTGTAATTGTTTATCAGGATACCGCCCACTTTTAGAACATATATCTGATCCTCCATCCCATAAAGTCTGTCAAAAATTGATTGTTTTTTATTCTTTTACCTTTCATACTTAATCCTCAGTGGTTTCCTGGCCAGATTATTTTAGGGACCCCCATCCTAGCCTGGTGCTCCTCAGTTATATTTTCTTTTTAGGCTCATTTCCTATCACTCATTTTTTTCAATTGTATGTCCTTCTAAGATCGATAGCAATCTCTTCTGTTGGGTTACAACTCAGCTTTTATGATGCAGTCTATTTACTGTTTATGATAGTTTATCTTCGATGTGTGTTGCTACCTTAATATTTGTTTTTTCATGTCTTCTCAATTGTTTTTCAATATACGTGTAGGTAGAATAATTACCTTGGTAGTTTTGGAATGTTCTGATCCGATTGTTTCACCCTTTGCCCTCATCAGCTCAGAATTTTGGGTTCATCCCCTCGTTTACCTGTTTATATTTTTGTAATAATCATTAATTTATCACCCTAGCTGAGCATTCTGCCAAAAAAATGTTGATCATGTCTTCCCTTCGAGTCATTAACATTCCCAATCCTTTTTTCATGTTTATTATTATTGCTATTGTTAAAAACCATAATGCAAGCAGTCAACATAAGTTTTCCATTTCTTTTGTGACTATCTCTCAACTTATGTGTCGCTTGTACAGGGCACACCAATGGTGCTAGAGGAATGGATATTTATTGCATTCATAATGTAAGTATAATGCTATTTGTGCCCTCACTCTTCCATTTAAATGAACGGATTGCTACCGTGATTCAATCACAGATCTTTGAAAGTGCAGCCTTATGATAAACATGCAGAACCCACTCGTTGGATACACTCAAAGAGGCAAGTAATATGCAATTAAGTATCATGTAATCCCAGATTTTTTTTGAAGGAAGCATCTTTCAGAAAGATCTCAGAAGGTAACAAGTTTTACTCCTGGATAAAGGCTGTGAAAAGTCCGAAGCCGATTCCTGAGTTTCCTATACATTTACCTTTAATTAATTTCACTCAACTGAAATAACTCAACAAATCTGTATTCCAGGTAATCACAACTGAGATTATTTTTCTATGTCCCTGCATCATATTTTAAGGTGCAGACTGTTGAATCTACTTGAACTTGGACATTCCATTACGTATACAAGAAACACTAAAATACAGTCTGAAAAAATGAATAATAATCATGATTGCAGCTGCATTTTTATTCCAATTTAAAACACACCTGAAGAAAAAAGATCCAACCGTCTTAAATTTCGGGTGGGGTAAATTGAAATAATACAATAAAGGGAAATGGAAAGATAGATAGATAGATAGATGGATAGATAGATTGATCAGTATATAAATAGATAGATTGATGGAAATCTGATGATGATGGAAATATTTTGTTTAAAAAAAAATATTTGAGACATTAATAGTGTTTCACGATACCAGAAAGAACGCTCAACAGCAACTAAACAGACATTACTCGTTTTACTTCAAGCTATTCTCTATGACTGATGCTAATTTACTCAGTGTTTGCGAGATAATATAACACCACTAACACTGATAACATTCGAAAATGATTCTGTGCACAAATCTAATTTGAACCGTTTGATAGTTTCGCAGTAATAAAGAGAAGGTGATTCATTTGGGATTGGCCAACGATTCTGAGTTGGTCAATTGACTAATCGTTCTAGTAACTTAATCCTGTTTTGTAAGTATATCATATCCATTAAATTTACTAGATACAAAAACACTCAATCAGCTGATTCTAATGGGGCCGTCATTCTCCATCTCTCTTCTGCCTATGACAATCTTTGCCAGGCCCAGCACAACCAAGCTCCCAAACAAATCTGGTATTTTTGAGATTCAATTGATCTTCCTTTGAATAACACAGAAGAGTTATATTTGTAATATTTTATTTCAAATGCTTGACTGACTTAGAGTGAATTTCCGTTTCATGAAATGTGAATAGTTTGGAAAAACATATTTGTTGTTATCTCTCTGCAGCTATCAATCATATTTAGGGCTTCTGACAAAAAAAAAACTGACTGAATCAACATTGATTTTCTTTTGGCCAAAGGGCACTCAAGAAAAGGAAGTGGATGTTTTTATGATGATAATTTTTCCTGAATAAATTGGCACACAATTTGAACTCGTTCAGTTGAGAGCAATAACCCAAATCAAACGCCCCTCCATGGAATTGAATCATTATATCCAAAGAGAAGCGCTTCTTCTTCGTGGTTTAATATTAGAAAAATTGTAGTCAGAGTTATGACCTTGATAATGACTGTTTAGTCACCATTGAACTTAAATCCTTGCAGATACTCGATAGAATTAAATTCATCAAGCAAAAAGTTTCAAACAAAAGTTTTCGTTAGAGACATTTATTATGGCACACATTGAAGTTGCAAGAATATGCCTGCTTTGAAAACAGGATTTTTTCAAGCTGGTTAGACGACTCCCCTTGAAACATATTTTATACAAGGTCCAAAATATTAAAAAAATTATGTCGAGAAGATGGCAAATTCTGCACACAAAGGTAATTTGACTCTGTAATAGAGAAACCTATTTAATGATCAAATAAATATCAGAAAATATCAACAGAATTATAGGAGGTTGCTATTTTTGGCGTCGTATGAGTTGGTTAATACGGTATATAATACGTTTTAATATCTATATCAACATAAGCACTAACCAGTGTAATATTTAGCAAATTGGTGTTTTCTTACCACCCGGACTAGTCATTTCTCTCCGAGGAAATAAAAAAGAAAGGCAAACTAATAAAAAAATAAAACAAGAGAATTAAAGATACGCCAAGCATTTTGAAGATAATAAAAAGCAAAAATGAAATAGGTCAAGCAAATTTAGAGGAGAGAGAAATGTACAAAAAACACGTGAAGCAAGATTAAAAATAAACCAAGAAACTCAGATTATACCCAAAACAATTTTTTTTAAAGTCAAACGAATAAAAATCCGTCAAGGAAATTTAAAAGAAAGGCAAGCATATTAAAAAATAGACAAACAAGCAAATAAAAAAATTCGTCAAATATATTAGAAAAAAAGAAAACTTTGAGAAAATAAAAAAAAGCAATCAAAAGAAAACAGAGTTATTCATGTTTAGATAGATTACGTTAGTTTCCTATTTTACCTTTCTTGATTTATATTAAAATTTGCTTGTGTAACTGTTTCATTCACTTATACATGGTTACTCTCATTAAGCTGGAATTGAATTTCCATCAATCGGTACATGGACGGCAATCTTATGATTCAGTCCGCAAATGAATGTGTTTCCATCAGTCCAAAAGTTATCTCTCTATATGATTCACTCCTCTTTCAAGCATCTAGAATCTGATATAACTTCATTGCTCAATTTACGTGAGCAACTAATGCATCCAATACGATTTTGTCTTAACAATTATCCTTATAAGATCAAGTTAACGACAAAGAAAGGAATAGCCTGAGTGTTATATAACCACGTACAAACGTATTTGCACCGACAACGGAAACCCATTGGGTATTGACAAGTCTTCGTTAAAATTTACTGTATTTGCTAAGTTTGTCGATGCCCACACTATAGCTCTATCTTGAAAAAAAGCAACATTATTTGGTTGCATATATCTTATATTGAACTCACAAAACAAATGCTTATCAGAAACACCAGTAGTTGAATCAGTCAACTCTTTCCCTCTGAAACACATTGGGTATAAAGAGAACATGGTCAGGAAATCTTTCTGCATTCCAAACTTATACCAAAAAAAAAAAATGAATGAATTTTCCTTATACGGGTGTGAAATGTTGTTCTAAGTATGATGCTCTATTTTACAACCGTGAAAACAAGAAAAACTCAAAATTGCTCGTTTGAGAATATATACTATCACTCGTGCACTTTCAGAGATAACAGCAGTTACATACATAATGAAATGTTTATATCGTTTTGTGAGACTCCCATGGTCCTATCATCGTTCAGAGTAGTTTGCATCTCAATGCATCATTCAGAAAAAAAAATCCTCATCAAATGGCAAAACCATGCCATTCTATCTGTAGAAGCTTTTGACGTATCGCACTGTTTGGTAACTAATATATTTGATAGGAACGACATGGCTTTCTGGTTGGTTGCAGTCAATCTGTATCCATCTGTTCTGCGCTATTCCCCATGCATATTAATACTCTTAACGGATGGATGGATTTACTTTCCAGAAGAATTCGTTTTATAGACGACAGATTTGTACGTTCAACAGTTTCGGTTTGTTCTAGAGCTGCTAATTTAGATCTTTTTGGGGCCTGATCTATCTTTTATCTACCTCTTCTTGTAC